>JBBDHG010000128.1:1030000-1243538 GCA_037951165.1 Lophius americanus | reverse complement strand
GAAGGTTTATCTATTTTTGTCTATGGTATTTTATATCGTTATGTTTTTACTACATAATTATACGATCATGCTGAATGTTCGGAGTATATAAAAGTTAAATAAAGTAACATTCATTTTCAAAAAAATACCTTGAAATCAACTGGATTTTTTGCAAATTTACACTGTTTTCAGTAGAAATGAAGGGATTTTCTTGCAAAACGGTTAAAAATGAAATTTACAGTGAGATTTTCCTACATGCAAAATCTAATATTAACTACTAACTACTAATAACATTTAGTTATTCACTTGTTACATCAGATTATTTTATTGTTGTGGTTTTGCTATTTTATAAACAATTCTATCATTTTATCAAAATTCTTTTTTTCAAGATTCTCACTATAAAAACTAAAAGCTGTTTTTTCCCTTTTACAGTTTACAGAAACAAGATGTTAAAAATAGTTCTGAGTTTATTACCTATGTATAATATTATATATAATCGTTTATGTATTAAAATCCATGTAATGGAGGTAACAAATGTTTTTTCTGTCGTTTTAGGTGAAGCCCTTCTAAACAGTGACGCGGGTTTTCCTTCTTTTTGTTTTACGGTATTTTATCGGAACGTCGTGATACGATATTGTACGATTACACTGTAATACGTAGAGCATCAAAAAAATCGATTTTAAAACTCTTTACGAGGATATTAAATGAGATAAAGTAAGCCGTACAGTCTTTAAACGGATCAAACACAAACTGTCACATGATTCATTCTTTTTTCTTTTTTTCTCTCACTGTGTCTCAAAGCGTCAACAGCAGAAAAAAATATATTGACATGTTTGAAATTTCAAATTTTACCCAAAAGTACGTTTTGGTAGATCCTAGATGTTATTCCATCTTGGTAACATTAAAAAGTTAAATAAAATAATGTCATAGCCCAACGTATGACTTTTAATTAATTTCGCTGCTTTCTGCATTTTTGCTAATATTTGTATTGTCTTATATTATATATTTTTTATTTATCTGCTTTTACCATGTAGCACTTTGAGATTTGATCCAAATGTAAAATGCGCACTAAATAAAATGTATTATTATTATTATTATTATTATTATTATTATTATCAGCCGTTTGGAGTAGTTACGTCACAATGTGGCTAGTTTTGCCTTTGATCCTTTGATTCCTTTGATGTTTCTTTTGTGTAGGAGCTTGGGGCTCAGTTTCAATAGTTGATTTGATTCTTTAGATGTTCTTTCAGTGGTGGAAGTTGGGGCTCAGCGGGCTGAACAGAGACGCTGAAGTGGAAGGCTGTGAAGGCCATCGTTTACTAACCTCCCTCTTAAAATGAATTCTTTTGAAATTAACCAGATTGCAACATAATCCGATGAGTCATTTAAGTTGTGTCAGTGGGGCGACTTTTACTTTTTATCTCCACAAGTACAAAGAAGGGGTTCATCTAAAGTTTCAAGGACGTCGGCCCCTCCTTCACTTCCTCCTTATGTCTGCTTCAGAAAAGGTTTTGACGAAGCTTCCGGCTGGAACATCAGATTTATGTATAGAAATTTGTTGGTGTTAATTATTGCTGAGTCGGTTAAAAACCGCAGGGTGAAATAATGTGATTTTTTTACCGTGTAAATATATTCTGAGTTCTTAAGTGGTGGGATATGAACTAATCCTGAAGTCATAATAATTACATAAAATTGAATATAGTCCATCACCGAGCGATAGAAAAAAAAAACTGTCGTACTATGAAAAACACATTTCAACCTTGTGTCCAAGAAATGTTATTTATACGGAACTAATTTAGAAAAGCGCCGCATTCAACGCGCTGAGATATTTAAAACACGAAAGCACCCCTTTATTTATGAACTCAAAAGTTTTGTTTTTTGAACGGATCAAAAAAAAATTCAAACTTTCACAGAGCCATTTGGTCATGTCTAATTTTTGAGGGCTTATAACTCATAACACATAATTAAAATGAATCGAAAAGGCATTAGGGGCTGAAGAAGAAGTTTTTGCAATAGTTTTTAACTTTGACAAAAATGTCTTTTCTAAAAGATTAAATTTGTGCAGCATATTTATGAAGTTTTTGCAATAAAACTAGATTAAAAGTTAAGCGTCTGACATTATTTATCTTGGCCAAGCATCTCTACCAGAGAGGATCTTTGTCCCTACCACGGCTAATTGTTTACTTGTGTGTGTGTGTGTGTGTGTGTGTGTGAGTTGGTTTGTGTGTATGTGGGTGTGTGCGTGTGTGTCTGTGTGCTGGTTTGTGTATGTGTGTGTTTGTTTGAACGTCCTGCTGCAGTTGTGTCTTGAGTGACAGAGAGGGGGGCGGGGCTTATGGCAGAGCCCAGACTCTGTTTGGCAACAAAATAAGAAGATGTTTTTGGTTAAATCTTCTGGTTAACAATATCTTTTTGTTACGTTCGAAATGTCTAATTTCCCGGAGATATTGCCGCCTGTTCCTTTCCTAATCACCACAGGTGCTGAAGATTTACCTTTTTGATCCTTTGTCTTCAACATCCACTTTGAAGACTCCGCTGAATTACCTTGAAGTGCACGCTTCAAACATTTCCCTCATCCGGGCGTCGCTGTCTTCCCTGATGCTTTCAGAACCACTCACCATTGTGTTCACTTGTCTGCTGTTTGTGAGGCCCTTACTTTCCCTCCTCCGTGTGTTCTTTTAGCAAGCGTTATAAATACACCGTCATTGTTTTTATCCTCCTCACTACCTTTTAGTCTGCAGGGTTTCATCTCTGTTCTAGAACTTTGTCCGTTACCCCGGTTACTCTCACTCTCCTTTGTGAGGGAGTGAGAGTGAGAGAGCATAACTACATCCAGTCATTAGGGATGGGTGGATGGATGGATGGATGGATGGATGGATGGATGGATGGATAGATATACATATACACACACACATATATACACTATTTTTTAAACACATACATATTTATATATACATATACATATACACACATTCGTTAATACATAAAAACATATACATATATACATCTACACAAATATATACACATTACTATTCACATATATATATACACACACATATACACACATAAACACAAATATATACATATATAGACATAAATATAAAAACAAACACATGCACATATTTACACATGCTGTATGTGTATTTGTATATATATATATATATATATATATATATATATATGTATATATATATATATAGGTAGACGAGCGTATCTGTATTCTGTGATGCGAAGGGTTTTGTTGTCTCTCTCTCCCCCCCCTTAAAGAAAGGACAATCAGAGTGTCGAACACGTGAGGGAGAAACACTTGGGTCCCCGCCAGAGTTCACCGCCATCAGCAGCATCATCGACGGCCCTGTTCCTGTTTTTAGCCCGCGTTATCCTCCGGTGCGTCGCCGTCCTTCTCCGGACCCCACTCGGAGTGGAACGGCCATTGTTTCCCCATAAAAACACAAACTCCCTCCAATCCATCCTGTCAGGCTCCACGCTCTGGAACATTGACAGAGCGGTCCAAACAATGGACCCCCGAATAACCGTGAAGCTGGATGTGCAGACGATTCCACTGTAATTGGAAAACCCCCCTAATGAGTGGGTCTGAAGGCCCGACCGTGGGCCCCCATGCTTAAAGCCCAGGAGTGGGTATTGTGTTCCTCCTCTGAAGGCTGACCGCTCTGGTATTGTCTGTGCTTGTCTGATTGGATGAGAGGGTTTTCCTGTTATGCTTTTCGGAGAAGAAATCTTTCCCACAGTGGATTTCCCACCCTTGGAAAGACTGCAAACCTACTGACCAGAGGCGTAGCTCATGTCAAAAGCGCCAAGGGCAGGGAAAGCATTGGGCCCCCCCTTTATCTTTTTATATTATACATATTAATATATATTACAGATAATATATATATACAATATTTATAAACAGTGTTAAGTATTTTACGGTAAAGAAAATAAGGAGACCATTTAGAAGACTTAAAGGTGCACCTTTTTAATACTTAATTAAATATAATTTCAGTGAATTACAGTAATTTTCCAGACTTTTAAGCTAAAAAACAAACAATTTTGCCAAAATATGTATATCGAAATTTTCAGCATCCTTTGTCTCTCAAAATAATGGGATAGCTGTTGCTAAATGGTTAACGTTGGTTATTTAAATAACCCCTGTAATTTTATGTTATTAACTATGTAACCTTAACCAGGTTGACATAATATATATTTTTTTTAAATGGTAATTTATCGAAATGTCTTCCACACCGTTACCATATTTTTTACGGTAGATTTCTGCCAACCATAGCTGGAAGTATTTTACCGTTAATTTCATGGATTTTTTTATAGTATATATATATATATATATATGAGACACGAAAACTAAACTGTGATTTAGTCGTAAATTCAGATTTATTTATTTATTTAATGTCATTTATTGAACAATATATGAATAAATTGTGACAGTAATTAGTAAGAAAAATATTGTGTTTATGTTACACGGTAATGTTAATTTGCTTGTGTAGCTAGCTGGACTTATTTTAATAAAGTGGGGTGCCGGTCAGACAAATAATAAATAATGGGAACACAATTGGTTTTGTTAAATCACACCCAAATTATTACAGACATAGATACAAATAAATAAAAAAAAAAAAAGGATTTCAGCCTCACACAAGCAAAAGAAAAAAACACAACTCGGCATTTTTCCCCAAAAAATTGAAATAAGAATGGAAGAGCCAGACTTGGCGTAGTCCGATCCGGTATAAATCTATTCGTGTTTTCCAACAACCCTAAAATAAATCAGTCCAATCCAGGGAAGGCAACCTAAACAGAGTAGTCGATATAATCCATCCAGGGTTTTACCACGGATCCTCTCGGATTCCTCAAACCAGGAAGTTAGAAAGAATAATAATAGTGTCTTTCAAAGTAGTCCTGTGACAAATCTAATGTAATCATATGTAAATGTATGTTTATATAATCTAATAATCTATATAAACTTAATCTTCTCTTTTCCCCCTCCCTCATGCCTTTTGAATCATTCGTCTCTATTTCCTCTCTATCCATGAATAAATGAAGCTGAGGACAACTTGCTCTTCCGGAGAGTGGGTTTTTAAAGTTCACGGAAGAGTCCAGTCACATCTAATGAATCTTAATAAAGGAGGCGAGCCGCTGCTTCCTCCTGCTCTTCATCTTCTCTGAGTGGTTGGTGAGGAATGCCTCTTAATTAGAGGCATTAAACCTCCGGAGGCAACAAAAAGGAGGTTGTGGGCTTCTATCGTTCGTGTACTGTTCACCTATGACCACAAATATAGTTTTACTCTATAACAACGTTTGTCAAACTTGGGTACGCAGAACCTCCGGGGAACACGGACCGATCCATGCAAAATAAATCTGACCAACTTCAGATTGAGCTCATTCATACTGTTACACTGTTCCAGGTTTTAATTAATGATATTATTGATTGTTACTGAGACTTTTTGTAACATTTTTAGTTTTACATTCTTTATTGTGTTTGTGGTTCTATTTCACATTTTACCCACTTACCCACTCACCTACCTTACTACCTACCCACCAACCCCCTACCTACCTACCTACCTACCTACCTACCTACCTATCCATCCACCCAACTACCTACCTATCCATCCACCCAACTACCTACCTACATACCTACCCACCAACCCCCTACCTACCTAACTACCCATCAACCCAACTACCTACCTACCTACCTACCCATCAACCCAACTACCTACCTACCTACCTATCCATCCACCCAACTACCTACCTACCCATCCACCCACCCATCTACCAATCCACCTACCTAATTTCCAACCTACCTTCCGAATTACCCAGCTTCCTACCCACCTACTCACCTACCTACCTACCTACCCACCTACCTACCTACCTACCTACCTACCTACCTACCTACCTAACCTACCTACCTACCTACCTACCTACTTACCTACCCACCTACCTACCTACTCAGCTACCTACCCACCCACCTACCTACTCACCTACCTACCTACCAACCTACCTACCAACCTACCTACCCACCTACCTACCTACCTACCTACCTACCTACCTACCTACCTACCTACCAACCTACCTACCTACCTACCCACCCACCTACCTACCTACCTACCTACCTACCTACCTACCTACCTACCTACCTACCTACCTACCTACCTACCTACCTACCAACCTACCTACCCACCTACCTACCTACCTACCTACCTACCTACCCACCTACCTACCTACCTACCTACCTACCTACCTACCTACCTAACTAACTATCTCCCCCCTTCGATCCAGCCGTGGGTCTTGTCCTGCTCTCCTAACTTTTATTGTGATTAGTTCTCTGGTGATAAAACTGATTTGCCTTCACTCTTGGCTCACGGTTAAAATCAAACGTCGACCGGCTCTCCTCCCGGTAACAGAACTTCGATCTCCGGATGTCTCGGCCCGTTCCTTTGGCACCAAGGCATCAGTCGTCTCCTGAGGTTCGAACGAGTTACGCCGCAACTTCCCCCGAGCTTAGATTTGATTGGCAGGCACGGCGGCCCTGTTGGGTTTCCTCTTAATAGCGGTGGCGTCCATCTGATCTGCCTTTTGTCCCAGCAGACATGTGTGTTTACAGCAGGATCACCTCCTCCACCTCCACAGCGGCGGAGTAATAACAGAACTATGACACTCTCTCGCTCTCGGTTCTCCACAGGGAGGGAAGATTTTCTGTTTTTCTTTTCAGTCAGCCTGACAGCTGCATTGACCCACCTCCCCCCCCCCCCCCCCCCCCCCCCCCACCCACCCACCCCCCCACCCCCCACCCCATCCCCCCGTCGCTCTCCCTCTATATCATTATTGACGCTCGGTCGTCCTCAGGTAAATATTATAACGCTAGAAGCTCCTCTTCACAAATCCTACGCGTCGCTCTGTCGGTGACCCCGAGAGAGGGAAGCTAGAATCAGCAAACCTCAGCAAGATTGTCCGGGCCCAGCTGTGGCGGTACGCCGGACAGCGCCGCTGAGAGTTTGTCGGGCGTAATTAGAGAGCCAGACGAAAGGAAACCGCTCATGTTCCTTGTTAAACATGCCGTAGGCTATACGCTCCATGCACAGAGCTGCGTGGGGGTCAGCAGGTCGGACCGGAGTGCTGAAGTTTCCCGGGTTCGGCTGAGGTAAGCGTCTATCGGTAGCATGTGTGGGGAAACAAAAGTTATTACTGGAGGTAAATGTAATTATGGCCGTTGCCACTACAGGTTCTACCTGGAAGGATTTTATATATTCTATTTTAAATCACTTTACAGCGGTTTGAAATCCGTTGGTTGTATTTATACTAGATCTGGTCCGATTGGTGGCGGCTTTCCTGACCTTTAAATAAAATCTGGGTCTACCTTGTCGTCATATAATATACACATCTACACACATAAATATAAACATCTCTATACACCTACATTTACACACATAAAGACACATATATACATGGATATACAAATTACCTAAATCAATCCAGTTCTTCCTCTCACTAAGGTCTATATGGACATAAAATTCGAAGAAGATCCATGATATAGTTTGCGAGTTATCGCGTTAACACGGAGGATATCTCGGTACATAAAGAGACAGCAATCTGTCCACAAACCACATTTACAAGAAATGTTCACGTCTCCAGCTGTTAAAAACGAAAACTGAACTGCTTTGATTTGGGCCCCAAATTTTCTGGAAGTTGTCAAGAAAAAAACCCTGCAATTTTTATTTATGCAACCTGCTTTGATGATGAAACCGAAGGCAAATTTTCCACTTTGTGGTCAATAAAGTTTTCCTCTTCGTATCTGCAGCAGCAGTGGAAACGCTAAAGACTTTTATTTCCTGACTTTTCGGGGATATAATCAGGCTCCCGTGGAGAGATGATGTCACGTATGGTTTGACTTGCGTCTCTGTCACCGGGTGAATAGTTGCTCTTGTAATTAGAGCTTCTTTTATTAGCAAATGGCGGCGGGTTTGACGGGCTACTGGCAACGACACAGCAACACACGCCACGCCACGCTCATGTCATGTCGCCCTGCTGCAGAGACGCTCACTCCTCAGCTGGAGCTGGACTGTTATGGGATGCGACCCGTTGTCCTGCTGCTCTTGGCTGATCCTTCGCTGCCATCCGTGGGGTTTATTATTCTGCCAGGCTGATTGAAGCGGAGAAATCTCTTGGATCCACCAGACAGAGAAACATCAAACTATAATCTGCGATGAAAGGTCATACATTCTCCTAATGTCACCTACGTCTGTCTGTCTGCCTGTCTGTCTGTCTGCCTTCCTGTCTGTCTGCCTGTCTTTATCTGCGGCAGCGTTTCCACACTAAAATCAGCTTTACGACGTCCCTCCGTTCAGCATTAAGAGTTTTTCCACCTCTCACACAGGGGCGTAGGTTGTAGCGAAGGTGAAGCAGCCGTGTGTTCAGACGCACGGAAATCAGGACAGGGGTTTGCCAGCCAGTAGCAGCTAGTAGACGTTAGCAGCAGTTAGTAGCTACTAAAGGGTAGCAGTTGGCGGCACTTTGCAGCTAGGTGAGAATAGCAGCTGGAAGAAGATTGCAGTTAGCTGAAAACAGCAGTTGGCAACTAGTAGAAGTTAGCAGTTAACAGACAGTTGCAGGAGTTAGCAGTTACTAGCAGTTACTAGAAGCTGGCAGCCAGTAGAAGTGAGCAGATAGTAGCAGATTGTAGGAGTTATCAAAAGTTAGCACTTGTAGCAGCGAGTAGAATAAGCAGCAGTTAGCATGAAAATTGTAGAAGTTAGCAGTTAGCAGCTAATAGATTCTAGCAGTGAGCTGCTGTTAGAATCTAGTAGCAGCTAACACAAAGAATGAAAAAATCAGCCGGGCTTTTAAATTGGGCGAGCTTTATCTGCACAAGTTTTTGGGCCATAAATTCTTAGGCGTCGGTCCGATTTTGTCCAAGTGTGTTGCATATGAATCGACTGGAGGCGATGTATCGTGTCTACATTGTGTTTTACTGTAATACTACATATTTTACTAACTAGGACAATCTTTTAAAAAAAAAACATATTGTGGACATAACTTCACAATTCATCTGAGGAGGTGTTGATTGTACAACGCAGGGGTTTGGGGACTTTTTGGGGTCTATGCTCTTGCTATCGGGGACAATAGAGGAGGAGGAATCTTGTGGAATATGTGCCAACAGAAAAAAATATATAAATGTAGCTGCGGTTGGCCATGAAGCCAAAGCGATGTCAGAAAATGAATTAAGCTCCCGTTAGACGTGGAGGAGATTTATACCGTAGAAAAAAGTTTCACTATAAGAAATATGCGGGACTCGGGTTCGGCTTGCGGGGGAGGATGAGGAGCGGCTGGGGGCTGAAGAGTCAATTCACCACGGAGAGAATAGAATCGAGTGGCTGATGATTTAAGATGGTACCGTACTGCCAGCCAGCAGCGGAGGTTTACACTTATTATGAAGGGCCAGGAAAGAGTGGATGTATCTTAAAGGTAGTAAAAGGGGCGGAGGGATGTAAGGGCCTGAGTGGAGGTCAGGGTGAAAGCTTCCAGTAGAAAAATGGAGCCAAACTCCATTTTTCTACTTAAAATAGGAGAACACAGCGTCTCGGTTATACACAACATTTTTGTGTGTGTGTTTTTTTTCTTCCCATGATTCACACTTTCATCATACTGGCCTTTTGAAAGTCCGCGATGATTCAGCATTTAATTCATGATGATTTGTGAGGCGTGTGGTTTCGAAAAAAAAGGCTTTTCTTGAATAAGACCACAGTTTTCCTCACTTGTCCTGACCGAGCAGGTGAGAGAAAGAGAAAGAGGAAAAGACTCTTTATCATCTCCGGAGCTGCAGAATATAATCCTTAACAGGGTTTGTAACAGCAAGATTGGAGGGAATAATTATGTATTAAAAATGCGTAAATGAATGTAGAATTCTAAATTATATATATAATTATCAAGTCAGAGTTACGGACCCAGAAAGTCAGGGATAATCGCCATCGTGTAACTCAAAAACGGTTTCACGGATTATTTTCAAATTTTATACGCCCACACACCTTAGTGCGAGGAAGAACTGGATGAATTCTGGGAAAGGTTGGTTGTTTATATCCAACACAAGGGGGAGCTTTATCTACAAAAGTTTTCAGGCTGTAAATTCTCAGCCGTAGGTCCGATCGACTCCAGGAATCGGATTATTACACTAATAATTAATATTTTACTCACTATGGGATGTTTTGTTTAGGAAAAACACTGTTTTTTTGGACATACCTCAAAAACTAAACCATGGACTATTTTCAAACTTTACACCCCCGTCGACTTTACTTGGAGGAAGAAGTGGATTGATTTTGGGAAAGGTCCGTTTATTCATGAATAATATTTTTCTTTTTTATTAATTATGTGTATTTATCATTTGTTTTTGTTTTGTTTCTTAAAAAATAATTGTCTGTTGACATCACATTTAATTTTGAGGAATTCACTTAAGGGGATTGTTAGTAAAACGCAGGAGGTTGGGTGCTTTACCAGGTGTATAGAAATGATAGCATAGGCCTATTTTTTATAAAGACCATTAGAATAATATAAAATATAAAATGTGAACATTTTCTATCATACTTTACTCTAATAGTTCACATTTTACTCACTAGGGGGAGCAGTTTTCAGAAAAACAGCCTTTTTCAGACATAACTTCCGAACCGTTATACTGATTTAGTCCAGATTTGGTGCATAAGAATCGACTTTAGGATATTTATCATATAAACGTACAACATTTTACTGTAATTGATGTGTTTTAATCTCTATTTGTCCTTCTTTATTGAAAAAAAGTGTTTTTCTCAGAATTAACTCAAAGAGATCTGTCTCGTAAATATTATATACGTTTATGTTTTCTAATCCTTCATGTTTTACTTCATAGAGGGAGCTTTTTCTTTTTTCTTCTGCCATAACCACACCTTTAATTTGTGGAGTTCAATCAGTGGGATTGTTGATATCCTCGCAAACAAGATCATCTAGAAATGAACAAAAAGTGTTTTTTAAAAAAAAACACGTATCAGAATAAATGGAAGCGGCCGCACGGAACCATCCCAGGTGTGTGTTGGTTCCCTGCAGGCATGAGGGTATAATTGTTTTCAATTCTAAATGGAAATGTAATCAAAAGATCGTTTAAGTGTCACCAGTTCCGCCTGAACCAATTTGGATTTAAATACGGCGTTGGTGGTTGAGTGAGAGCAAATACGTTGCTTTAATAATTCCATTTTACTCATAAACTGTGTTGATTTAAACAGGAATACGTTTATATAAATGTAAAAGAGCAAATGGTGATTTCTAAAAGGAAACACATTTAGCTCCAAACGATGATTCAAAGGATGTGTGAATTTAAAATATCCAAATATTAAATAAAATATGAACATATATGCTAAATGCTAAATCTCAATATTACTTTAGATAATATTTACGGTTGTATGAGGTGGC
This sequence comes from Lophius americanus, assembly GCA_037951165.1. Taxonomy (NCBI): domain Eukaryota; kingdom Metazoa; phylum Chordata; class Actinopteri; order Lophiiformes; family Lophiidae; genus Lophius; species Lophius americanus. The sequence continues at coordinate 1,232,126 of JBBDHG010000128.1, read as the reverse complement.
GGAGGGGTTTGAGGACCCTAGTGATCCTAGGAGCTGGGTTGTCGGGGGCAATTTGTCCCTGGTAGGGTCTCCACTGGCAAAGAGGTCCGACAGTGGGAGTTGAAGTATCTGGGGGTCTCGTTCACCAGTGAGGGGAAAAAGGAAGCGGGAGATGGAAGAACGGATCGATCCGCTGTGGTGAACAGAAGAGCTGAGCCTGAGCAGTGTACTTCACAAGCAGCGTCCCATACTTTTAATCTAAGACATACGCCTACACTAAAAAATGTACTTGATAATAACATTAAAAAAAACAACCTATTTTATAGATTATAAAATTCTAAACACTAGATAACTTTATTTTTTAACGTCAGAATATGTTGGAAACTGAATTTTTACAGTGAAAACACAAACTTTTGATTAAAATTACAGAACGATGACAGGAAAAGTTCCACGATGTCTCCGTCTGCGCCTACACTTTACAATTTGATGCCTTTGAAAAAAAAAGAAATGTTGTTTTCAGTTCAAAACCGTGAGTTGGGATGAAACCTCGCTTTTTAACGCCGACTGATGACTTCATCTATGAAGGCGTTGCCCTTGAAACGACCTCGCAGACGTATAAAACCAATGAATAGCCCGCGCTACGATAGCTCTTATCTGCTCTGGGAAAAAGAAGGAGAAAAAAACGGGGCCTCGGCGCCGAAGTTGGCCGCCATCCGAGCCGAGCGAAGAGAGAGGAGCAGCCAAATCCTCCCCTCTGATCCCATTGATGTTCCAGCTTAACTCTAATTGAGGAGGTGCTCACTTCACGGAGCGCGGCTCCCTCCCATACTAGTCACTTAAGAAGTTCTGCTTCAGCCGAAAACGACGCCCTCCTTTACTTCCTTACGTCCTGAAGTCAACTTTTAGCTGAGTCACCTCCAAACATCTGATGGATTGCTGATCGCGAGTAGAAGAGGGGTCGCTATATTTTTAGAAAGTGAAATTGGCGAAGGAGCGTTTTGAAGAAACGGATTCGACATCGTCCGCCGCAGATCCTTTCGTTTTAACGCCATAACTCCAAAACTATTTCATGGATTATTTTCAAATTGAATAAACACATAGTGCGAGGAAGAAGTGGTCTGATTTTGGGAATGGTTAGTTGTATATTTCCGAGTCTAGGGGGGATCTCCAAAAGTTGATCCAATTTAGTCCAAATTTGGTGCCTATGGATCGACTTAAATAAAAACTATCTTATATATGTTGTGCTTTAAGAGTTAATATTTTAACTCACTCTTTGATGGACCTTATTTTTAATGAAAAATAGCGCGGACATAACTTCATATTTAATTTGAAGAGTTCTACAAGGGGGCTTGCGTGTACAATGCAGGGGATTGGGATCTTTTCGGGAGAATAAACCTGCTGTTGGGGACGGCAGCACAAGCCTAATTCATTTATTAATTTATTGACTATCTAATAATGAACTTTAGTTTGTTTTATGTTCAACTATCTGGTACAACATTTTATTTTGATTAACTTACTTATATACTTTTATCTTTTGTGTTATTTTCTTTTAATACTTTACTTTTTTTTTCCTAAATCAACTTTAAACACACATTCTCATATTTTATTATTTTATTATTTTGCTGTTTTATTATTTAATTATTTAATTATTTAATTATTTAATTATTTAATTATTTAATTATTTAATTATTTAATTATTTAATTATTTTATTTCAGGCTCTTAGACTCTCATTTACTTCTGACATATTTTATATAGTTTTCATTCTATACCTTCTCTTGTTTATTTTTAGTTTCCATCCTCTGGCGTTTCTTCACACCCACGCCGATACTACTACTACTTCTTTTTTTTTTATCGAAAAGTGCGATATAAAAAAAAATAAGTAGTTTGCTCGACTTTTGAAGCCGTTGCTTAAATTTAATCAGGATAACTTTTGGGTTTTTTTTTGCAAATTTGGGTCACAGTTTATTTTCTCTTGGTGTTATATCATCAAAAAGTCAAAATGGACTTTATTTTTCAATTAAGCCGTATATGCAAAACATAGAAAGGATAGATAGATAGATAGATAGATAGATAGATAGATAGATAGATAGATAGCCTTTATTAGTCCCACAATGGGGAAATTGCAATGTGGGACTAATAAAGGCTATCTATCTATCTATCTATCTATCTATCTATCTATCTATCTATCTATCTATCTATCTATCTATCTATCTATCTATCTATCTATCTATCTATCTATCTATCTATCTATCTATCTATCTATCTATCTATCTATCTATCTATCTATCTATCTATCTATCTATCTATCTATCTATCTATCTATCTATCTATCTATCTATCTATCTATCTATCCTTTCTATGTTTTGCATATCTAAATAATCGTCCTCCCCTCGAGCCTAACGTGGAAAATACTACAGAAACAAAGCAAAATGGGAAATAAATAAACAATTAAAATCAACACGGGAATAAATATTTGACAACTTTTAGATAAAAGAATGTGGAAAGAAAAAAAAAAAGTACTTTTATTTAAAAATAAAATAAAAGTGCAATGGTCAATGCATATGTTTGTGTAAAAAGTTCTTAAGGTTTGAGGTTGGAATTATATCCGTCATCTAATAATGCCCCAATCAAGAGAAAAAATATTTATTTCCTTAATTCCTTCTTTGGGGTTTTTGTTTTTTTTAAGTTAATATCTTAAATAACAGTCTAAATTTGTGTACCCGAGTTCAGGAAGAGTGAAGTGTTTCCAGTGTGGAGATGTGGGACACAAACGGGTGGCATGTCCGCACAGACAGAATATACCGGTGCCGGCCGGGACGGATGGCTGCAGAGTCAACGATCTGACTGAAACTCTGGTGAGTAAAGAGGAGGAAACTGTTAATGTCACTGATAATGTGAGAAATGAGGAATTAAATGGAGTTTCTGCTGAAGGTCATTCGGCCGAGGCGGCTGCAGGTCAGCCTGCTGCTGCAGGTGATCAGAACGAGGGCCTTTCAGCTCAAAGTCCGATTGGTGTTGCTGGACAGCGGCCAGAACCGCCGCAGTCCAGTCCGGTTGCTGACATGGAGGGTCGGTCCGACTCGGATGACATGTCAGTTACTGTCAGAACTCTGACATCTACCCTCTGGAGGAGATTAACGATCTTCTGGATGATACTTTTGGAAGGGTTGTAGATGTGACTGAGTACTTTGCAGATATAAGAGAGTTCATACAAACAGTGAGTTTCCTCACCGAAGGTTTGCCTCAGAACCTCAGAAGGTTGTAGGTGAAGACACGCTGGACAAAAAGAAGCCTCTTCACTGCTCTGTCCCTCTTCCTCACACATGCGGATCTTAAAGGTGGACTCTTTAAAACATAAACGGAGGTAGAACGGCACAAAAAAAGAGCGAATAATATTAAATATGTAAAATAAAAACATTGTATGACGAGAAAACTTTAATGTGACGTTAGCATTTCGCTAATTGACACATTCCCACCTCTTTCATTCCTCAAAACATTCCTCTGTTCTCCCACTGATCGTTCCCATTATTCAAAGATCCACTTGTTACTAAGACACGTCTTTTGCTCCACAGGTAAACGTTTGACGCAGCTGCTAATCCAGAAGTTCTCACCAGTGAGGGAAAGAACTCCTTCACACAAGGGAACAGAAAAAGAGTTTAATCACAGCGACGCGATCGGTGGATTACGGAGCGAGCCTGAAGCCTCCAGCGAGGAACGCAGTACGGAAAGACGCGGCTCCTCCTGCGCTCGGGGGGGGGGGGGGGGAACGGATCATTCCAAGAGGAGAGCGCGGAAGCAATCAGGGAAGTTACTTATTTTCAGATAAAGTCACAGTAATAGGTTATGTGCACACACACACACACACACACACACACGCCAAATGACACTCGCTGCAAAATCAAGACGCCGGTCCGGTTACGCAAACTCCGACTAGGATTAAGGGCTCAAGGGTGACGAGTGTGCAAAAGCGAGATACCGCCTCGCGCTCCTCCGACATACACCTCTATATTTTATCGCCACTGAGTTTGTGCAGATTAGCATCTGTGGGAAAATAATGCCTGTATTTTTTTCCCCCGCTTTAGATCCCAGCCCTCGCATCTCATCTCAGATACATTCCACTCATGGCCAGCGATGCAAGACGGGCGGAGGAGCCCGTCACATCATTTATTATAATAATAAAAAAACACCTGGGGAGCGGTTTTCAGACTCATTAGCCTCGGATCGCACTGAAATACTAAGGATAGAGTTTTAGCGCTGGTATTATTACGTCAGGCGGTACCGACGGCGGCGAGCACATCAAGAGCGTCCATATGAAACAGAGCGAGGATGATGGATGTAAGCAGACGCAGACCGACCGATCTGTTTCCTCATGTGCCAGGAAGAAAACAAAAAAAATATTCTTCTGGTATGCGATGTTTGCCTTTGTTGTGTTTTTTTTTCAGCAGAGGTATTTTTTCTCATAAACGTTAAGTGATGAATGTTTGGCTGCGCAAAGTGCAATTTTAATTTGTTACACCCTGACTGAGGATGTTACCACGGAGACCGGAGGTGCTACAGGAAAAGTAGCAAGGGGCGTGTGGTTGTAAGTCGTTTGCTGCGTTAGGGAAAGCTTGGTTGATACTCGAGTAAGTAAACAAACACAAACACGCCCGCAGGATGCTGCCAGGAGATGAGAGAGAAAAAACATACACGGATTAAACTTCACCCACACATCATTTATTGATCTCCTGTAAACAAACATGTAACCCAGTTCATCTTCGATGTCTGCTGCAGGAGGGTGAAGGTTATCTAGCGTTATGTACTGCTGCAGGAGTGAGATATGGTAACGTAGATAGCAATAAAAAGCAGTCAGAGTGAAAACCTCCACCAAAACACAACGGTACCTGAAGTTTAGGAAAGGTTCATGCAGATTCCTCCATTATCACTTATTTATAGCCGGCCTCTTAATCTACGGACAACTCCACTAAACGCTTTCAGCAACCCTCAACTTAGCGACTTCCACTTCAGTGTCTCTGTACAGCCCACGAACACCCAAGCTCCACTTCAAAGGAACATCAAAGAAATCAAAGGAATTCTTGAAAGTGAGCCCTCAGCTCCACCTTCGCAAAAAAACATCAATGGAATCAAAGAACAAAGGTGACAATGGCCACATTGTAATGTCACAACTACAAAAGGCCTATTATTTGATTTTATTTGATTATAAATGCTGCAAAATACGTAACGTCACCAGAATGTATTCAACTCTTGGTTATGACACAACCTGCCTCTGGGTAAAGTTTCATGCATACAAACAGACAAACGCACAGGAGAGAAAACAAAACCTCTTTGGCAGAGGTAACAGACACGGATTTTTCATTAACTCGGAAAAAGTAGGACGTGGGGATTGTAATAAAACTGAATAACAGACTCAGGTAATGCCCCCCGCGTACGTTTCCATCCCATCACCGGGAACATATGCTCTGATAGTCTCCACACCTGTAGCCATGATCAGAATTATTGGTTGAGATGTCCAATCTCCACCCTTGGATTCATTGTGTCAGCATCGCCACACAATGTTTCCGTCACCTCACGTTTCACAGAATTCTGCCGTGAAAGGAAAAAGGGGAGGGAGGCGGTCATTTCTCCGGTTCTCAGTTCAGTTGAATGAAGAAAAACCTTTTCATTACCTACACGATGAGATATGTCTCACAAAGAGGCTTTGGGTTCTCTTTCTTTCTTTATTGAGAAGTTAATTGCCTCTCGTTTATCATGCTTTCATTTCTGTTATCCTACTTCACTTTGAAGGTTTTGTTTTTACTGTCTTCCTGTGTTATTTTGAAAATATATCCTCAGTTGTCCTCTTTGTTTCCAATCTTTATCAATTCCCCTCCTTCTGTAGTTTTCTATCCCTGGTCTGTTTCACCTGTGTCTCATTATTCAGATGAGCTCACAAGTGTCTTGGGAAAATCGGTCTCATTACTCTGGTTAGATCACCTGTGACCCACTAATAGGATGCGTTCACCTGTGTCTCATTGCTCAGATGTGTGTCTCATCAATCTGATTTGTTCACTTGTGACCCATTACTCGTCTGTGGCTCATTAATCTGATAAGATCATTTGTCTCTTATAATTCTGATTAGATCATCATTGTGTCCTTACTCTGATTTGTTCACCAGTGTCTCCTTATTCTTGGTGAGTTCACCTATTTCTCCTTGCTCCGGTTTGTTCACCTGTGTCTCAGTACTCATGATGAGTTCACTTGTGTCACATTACCCTTGATGAGGTCACCCGTGTCTCATTACTATGATGAATTCACCTGTGTTTCATTGCTCTGATTAATTCACCAGTGTCTTATGACCCTGGTTAGATCACCTGTGTCTCATGAATATGAGTTTGTCAGTGTCTCTACTCTGGCTAGTTCACCTGTGTCTCGTTACTCTGGTCAGATTCAGGTGTCTCATTTATCTGATGAAGCCCCCCTGTGTCTCAGTATTTGGATAAGACAACCTTTGATTTGTTACTTTTACTTGTTAAGCTGTGTCTCATTACTGTGATGACGTCACCCGTCTCATTACTCTGGTTAGTTGACCTGTGTCTAAATACTATTGATGAGTTGACCTGTTTCTCATTACTCTGGCTGTATCACCTTTGCCTCATTACACTGGTTATAGCACCTGTGTCTCATTTCTCTAGTTATATCACCTGTTTCTCATTATTCTGATTAGTTGACCCGCGTCTCATTACTCCGATTACTTCACCAGTGTCACTTAAACAGTTCAATTCAACTGTGTGTCATTACTCATATTATTTCATCTGTGTCTTATTACTCTGGTTAGTTAAAAAGGATTAAAAATGACCCCATAAAAAAACAAAATCTTGATAAATGGATCATCTGAAAGCTTTTAAAGTGCTTTCAGTTCATCGTCTCACAACTCTTTATAAGATTTCACAACACTGATATACAGTATCAGCTGACGTATGACGAGGTTGTCTTGTTCTTGTGACCTTTCACCTGTCGTACAAAGTGAAAGAATAACAAGCACATTCCAGATCAGACTATTTTTATTCTGTTGGATGATAGATTGAGAGATCGATTGCGCATAGAAGAAGAGCCAACAATTACCTCGTAGACTCAGTACCTTCTATTTTCTCTTCAAGTTTTCCGACGCTTCACTCTGTGGATTCATTCTTATATTTTTGGAGAAAAGCCCCTGATTACTTTCAAAAGATTGGAATCTCTTTCACACAATACTATCAGACGGCTGAGGGAATCATTCTTTATTCTCTGTAATGCTTATAGTTTGTAGAGAGTCTTCTTTATAAAGAGCTGCTTTATGTAGAAAAAGCTTTGCAAGAAAGTGATGTTTTGTACTTTTGGAGAATAAAGTTGCGCAACTGAAACCTTAAAGAAAGAAAACCGAGACGTGTCTGAGCAATAGATACATGAATTCCTGTGCACCCTTACTTCATTGTTTATTTTTTTTCTTGTACCATCATTCCATTTACACATCCTTTTTTTTGTTGCCATTGACATATCTTTTTTTATTTTTCTTTGCCATTCACACATCTTTTTTTGTTGCCATTCATACATCTTTTTTTCTTTCTTTTTTTTTGCAATTCACTCATCTTCTTTTGTTGCCATTCATACATCCTTTTTTTGTTGCCATTCATACATCTTTTTTTTCTTTCTTCTTTTTGCAATTCACTCATCTTCTTTTGTTGCCATTCATACATCCTTTTTTTTGCCATTCAAACATCATTTTTTTGCCCTTCACTCATCTTTTGTTGTTGCCAATTCACCTCTTTTTTTTCTTTTTTTGCCATTCACCTTTTTTGCTGTTGCCATTCCCATATCTTTTTCTTTGCCATTCACTCATCATCGTTTTTTTTAGTTGCCATTCAAACATTATTTTTATTTTTTATTTTTTATGCAATTCATTCATCTTCTTTTATTTGTTGCCACTCCCATATCTTTTTTATTCCTTTTTTTTTGCCATTCACTCATCTTTTTTGATGCGGTTCATACATCTATATAACATATACCTGTATGAATAAAATGTATATAAGATAACTTCACATTTAATTTGAGAAGTTAAATCAGGGGGATTGGTTATGCAGAAGAAGGGATTGGGGGCTTTGAGGACACTGTATGCCTAGTTTATATAAAGTCTTCACATTACAATACTAACACGTTTATGGGATATTACGCACACACAAAAATAGTTGTTAATCCAACTTTTTTGAGTGTAGGTGCATAGGTCATATAAATAATTGGTGAATTGGGGAAGAACTGTGGCCAGCGAGGGTTTTATATTTCTATCGGAGGTCTCACAGGTAGTTAAGGTCATGTGATGCTGAGAACTGAGAACATTGTTGATGACGCCTTGGTCGACACTTTGGTTGTCAAATCCAAATACTGATATAAATAATATATTCAAACTGTAATGACTGATTGAATAATTTGAAATTTACAATTCATATGAAAAACAGACTCTTAGGCTGAGGGGATTGGTTCCATCGTCCAGCAGAGATGGATCTCTTACATGACCTTTTGACCTTCAATTAACCCTTCAGGGATCGCAGAAGTGGATCATGTGTTTCCATCTTCTCCTGTCCTCTGTCACATCAACCAACTGCATGTCCTGAAACCTCCTCTTTGGTTTTCTTCTCTTTTTCCTGCATCCTTCATCAAGTAGATCCACTATCCCTCCGCTTCACTCGTCCAAAACCATCTCCAAAGTGTATAACCCGGTTCGTCCCTCTCCATGTGCTCCATTCTAATTCTTACCATCCGCCTCACTCTTTCACCTCCGTGCCTCCCGTCTTTTGCGATCTCACAGGTACAGGGAAGCAAAATGTTCTGGAGGAAGGGTAATAATGGATCTCAGAGTTCAGAACTGGGGCATGAAGAAGAAATGATGTTCTTTCATGTTAGAAGGAGACACCTGACAAGGTGGGGAACATCTTGACATTTCCTAGGAAGCACAGCAAGATGTTGCAGGACTACCAACAATGTGGTGCCACAATATAATTGAATGAAACGTCTTTAGCAGCAACTCAAGGTGCTGCCAAAGACAGATTTTATACCCACATAAACCTTAGTGCGGGGAAGAACTGGGTTGATTTTGGAAAACATTGGGTTGTATTTCTGATACTGGATGGAGCTTTATTTCCAGTGGTTTTCAGGCCATATTATCTTATATTTATCTTGATCTATCAATCTTTTTCTTCTTTTTCTTCTCCAATAAAAAAAAAAATGTAATGTTCCATGTTTTTTCATGGAAAAACCCTGTTTTTTCATGGAAAAACCCTGTTTTTTCATGGAAAAACCCTGTTTTTTCGGCCATAGTTTCCTTAAAAAAGATATTTAAACAGTAATTATTTTCAGGATCTAGCCAGGGTTCTAACTGACTCAAACAGGTAACCTGGTGGACTTGAATAGGTTTGATAGGGACTTATTTTACCAAACATGTAACTTAGACTCTACCCAGTTTGTGGCTCTACTTTTATTTAGAAGAATTAAAGTCACAGTTGCAAATAAAGTTGCAGAAAAGGAGAATCTATCTTGTAAATATCATATTTCACTCTCTAGGGTGAGATTTTTTCTTTTTTGATGAAACTTACTATTTTTTGGCATAACTTTGCATTTAATTTGCAAAGTTCGATGGGAATTTCCTGTACAACACAGGGGCTGGGGGCTTTTGGGGGCTGTGCCTCTTGCTGTCATTAATGCTAGCGTTGGTGTAATTAAAAAATATTCAAACAGTGGTGTGTGTGTTAGTAATATAAAAGAAAAGGACAAACATAAGTGGAAAACAGAAACAGAATATTCAAAAAGGTTTGAGCGCGGACGACGGCAAAGAACAAAAAGTAATCTAGTATAATTTCCTCCTTTGATCGTTTGTTTGCTCGGTTCTCAGACTGAAGGCAGAGGAGCCAGAGAAGATCCAGAGAAGATATAACGAAGAGATTCTCGGCTTGGGCTATGGACTTTATCACACATGCTCTTTGATGTCCCTCCTTTCTCCCCCGATGCCCGGGTTAGTGGGGTAATTAATGCAAAAGCCCCTACCCCCCCCCACTTGCCCATGCTGGGATGCTCCTACTCGGCATTTACTTGTTTTCAGCAGTTGATATATGGAGTGTTATGAGAGGGAATGATGACTCAAACACAGAACTAGAAACGGCACTCAGAGAACCCGAACCTCCGTCAAGACACAACAGAACCTGAGGTTCAGGAATAATTCATGCAGATTTCTCCATTAATGGCTGATTTATTACCAGCCTATAAATCTACCGACAACTCCAACAAACTCTCTGAGTATCTCTCAAATACTCGGAAGCCGCTCGTCTCCTGCGCCCTCCACTTCAGTGTCTGTGTTCAGCCCACTGAAATCCCAGTTCCAACCCTAAAGAAACATCAAAAGAATATAAGCCCCAATCTGGCTTACATCACTAATCCAAAATACCTTATTTGAATTGTGATTAACTGATGGTAATGTAACGTGTTTTGCAGCATTTAAAATTAAATTAAATAAAAATACTAAGCCGTTTGGAGTAGTGACGTAGCCATTGCTGACTTTAATCCTTTGGTTCCTTTGATCTTTTCTCTGAGGTGGAGCTTTGGGCCCAGATTCAAGAGTTTCTTTGATTCCTTTGATGTTCCTTTGGTGGTTAGAGCTAGGGGCTCAGTGGGCTGAACAGAGATGCTGAAGTGGAAAGCTCAGGAAACCAGCGGCTACAGAGGATTTGAGCGAGGCTCAAAAGAGTTTGTGTTGGATGTCGGTCGGTTTTGGAGGCTTTGTCGGAGATTTGCGCTCTCTGGGTGCTTTTTCTAGTTATCGCAGACGCTGCAAACAGTGTTCATACATGAATGTGTGCATGTTTTTATTTAAAGATCAGTACATACACATCTTTGTGACGCTCCTCTCTGACAGGTCCGACCAATTAATCAGATTTATTTCAGTGATTGGATGAACGTGGAAGGACGAATAAAGGGAGAAGGAGAGCGAAGATGGAGGATGAGATGGGAAAAGGAGAATAATTTACAGCTGCATGCGACAGCAAAGGGCGGAGATGAAGATGAAAACAAAGAGAGAGTTAAAATAAATAGAACAGAGGAGCGGTATAGCGGGAGGGGAGGACAAGCTCGTGGGAGATGCAGTCATGCGAGTGAAAAGAGGTCGGCGGCAGAGACAGATTGAAGTGATACAACAAAGGAGGAATAGCGATATGGATGTGGAATATGTTCCAGGAGGATAATGGTCCGACTCCCTTCTCGCCTCTTGTTCACTGAAGGGCACATAAGTGTCTGTGTCATACAAATATGTATGGGAGCCGGGGCAGCTTAAGCAATTTCACGGCGCCGAAGAAGAAGATGATTATCGAGTTAAATTGAAAAATGGGAATGTCTACGGCTGCTCATTTATTCTGTAATTAATCCTTTCTTTCATTCAAACAGCCAGATAGTTTATAAGATTAGGATTGACTGAGGATAACGTTCGCCTCAGTGCTGCCCTGTGGTGCACTTCTAGCTACACTGTAAAAATAAAGTACATTTTTACAGTAATATACTGTTTTTTGGAGGGAAAACGGTCTTTCAACTTTAATAAATGTGTTATATGTTCATCTGTCATAGTTTTAACAAACGGCAATTTTGGGGAATAGATTTTGTTCCATTGAGTAGAAGTTTTCAGGGATTGTCGTCTTCACTGAAATTGTCATTTTCACTTTTTACAGTAATATACTGTTTTGGAATACTATAGGTATACTGTAAAATAACAGTATCATGCTGGTAACTGCCAGTGTTTTACTGTTATATAACAGAAATGTTATGGTAATGTACCATAAAACTTATGTACAGTATCTTGCTGTGATATTTCTTAAAAGTGATATACTGTTGTTTTGGATTACAGTAGGAATTCTATAAAATACAATATCATGCTGGTAACTGCCAGTATTTTACTGTAATATAACATACATTTAACAGTATTTTCACCACGAAAACTAAATTACGTACAGTATCTTGCCGTAATATCTTTACAGAAATAAACAGTTGTTTTAGATTACAGTAGGTATACGGTAAAATAACAGTATCCTGCTGGTATTGGTTTACATACTGTAAATGTATGGCGCAATTTCGTACAGTACGATCAACACAAGTTCTGCTGCAGGTACGATAACGCTGTTATTCTGTGCGCCTCAGCAATGCTTGGCCATTTATGAGCCATTATATTTCGTAGACTCACTAGCGTTAAATATCGTAGAATGGAACCACTGAAGTTTCACCCTGTGAGAGTTTGCTGCGTCTCATTCAAGGACCCGTTAATTACTGTAAAAATCAACTAAGGGGAAAGCCTAATTGGGGTCAAAACAGGTTTCAACTAAATGTTTTCACTGCGTTTGACTTAAGGAGGCAAATAAATGTTTTTCAGAAGGTTGTGAGAGAAAGGCATTCCTGAAAGGAATCCAAATCAACTGGGCTTTCGGTTAGACATGTAGATGTTTCTTGTCCAAGACACTTCCTCAGGTCTAACCGACTAGTGGGGAATCATCAGAACAGGAAGATGATACCCCATTTTTCACTGGAGTGAGATAAAAAAAAGACCTGCAAGAGCCTGGTGTCTAAGTCTTGATTCTGATGGGACAGCCCGGGAATGCCCAGTGGGTTCTTGTTCACACGATAACACAAAAACTATTTCATTGATCACTTTCAAACATTATGACCTCATAGGCATTAGTCTGGGGAAGAACTGGATTGATTTCAGGAAAGGGTGGGACTGTATTTCCATTTGCCTCGAAAGAATTTCCGGGCCATGATTTCTCAACCGTTGGTCCGATTAAGTCCAAATTTGGTGCGTATGAATCGACTCGAGGATATCTATCTTGTAGTAATCGTATTGTGCTGTAATTAGTAGATGTTTATATTACAAAGTAAGGGTAGAATTTTCCGACACAATATAACATTCAATTTAAAGAGTTCATTCAGAAGGATCGTTCGTACAACGCAGGGGATCGGGGGCTTTTCAGGGATATACCCTTGCCGTCAGTGAAGACAGTGTCGACCTCGTTACTGAGTATAATTACTCTGTAATAAAGCATAATGTTGTACTTAGTGGGCCTTCAGAAGACGCCACCATATTCCGTCCTCTGAATACGTTGTTTCTCTCCCCGTTTTAAACTGCAGGAAGTGATAAGTGTAATTAAATGCAAATTAAATAGGAATGCAAATTCGAGAATGGAAGCGGTGGACATGTTTCACACTAATTAACTGTTCAGACCATTTTGTCTCAGTGACACAGGAGACATAGCAAGCTTAACGTACAATGCAGTTAGCGTAAAATGTTCAGGAGCATCCAGTCCTGTTTGCATAATCTCTCTCACAAACGGGCCGAATCATCACCATACCAATAGAAGGCTACTTTTTTTTTTTTACTGCAACATTAAGGCAGCTCTCCCCTTAAGAGGTGTTGCGTCAAAGTAGCTGAAGGTGATGAGCCGTGTCTAAATGGAAACCTTTGCCGTACATAATAAAAATCTCCGTCCTCTCATTTGCGTCTCAAAGAAAACTCACAGGACATTTTCTCATTTCGCAGGGGACAACAAATTCTTAAAGCAGACGCTCAAAGATTGCCAAATGGTTATGATTTACTAAAACGGAATAATTGGAATTTTTAATATTTGACCCTTTCTGGAGGGCACTTTAATTCTGTACAAATGTAATATAGCTACACAAGCATAACTTTTACGGTCTTTATCTGCAGGTAATGTACCGACTGCATTTTAAAAAGTTTTTTTTTTTAAATGTCTTAGTTTGCTTTAAACAATAAATTGGTCACTTAATGTGAATGAATTTATAAGCAACCAAAAAATATGTTTGTTTTTTTATGAAAACATGCTTTACTAAAACGGTTGAGGGGATAGTTTTATAATGAAGGTAGTAACTGTCAGCAAATTTCATTCAAATTGACTTTTATCCATGAAATTCTGATTTGGACAGAACAATTTGTCATTTCATCGAAGGCATCCGTCGCCACATTGTGATGTCACGACTCAAAGCGGCTCATTATTTTATTTATTTCATTTTAAAGGCTGCGAAGTACGAAACGGGACCAAAATTGAATCACCTGTAAGATAGGCTTAAAATTTACTTGGGTAAAATTTCATGCAAATCCTTTATATAGTTTTTCCGTAATCTTGCTCAAAAACAACTAACAGACAAACAAACAATGATGGTTTATTATTTTTGAATCCTGTGAAACACGTAACGTTACCAAAATGTCAATCAACTGTTGGTAGTTCCAAATTCTACCTCTAGGTAAAATTTCATGTCAATCTGTCCATCAGTTTTTCTGTAATCTAAGGAACAAACAATCAAATATATAAACAAATGCACAGGGGTGGAAACATAGAGCAAAGGTTTTGAACAAACATTGGAGGTTTGAAAGCACGACTGGGATTTCTAAGACACTTTTAGATTTTAGAGCATGAAGGAAATGATTTCTAGCTTGGGTGCTAATTTCGAAAAATCGGCGGAAAGTCAGACGGCAACATGTCACTTCTTTACAATCACCAACGCCGGAAGTACCTCAGCCGCTTTCCACTCCAGGATTGTTTCTATCTTGCCACAATGGACGAAAACAACCTAAAAATACTTATTTGCTTGAATTCCCACGAGCGCCCTGAAACAAACAGGTACATCCATTAGACACATACGCAAACACAATAAAGAGGAATAATTTATAAGCCGGACGGGACGGTAGAATAGTATTATTTATTTAACAAGCAAAATGGTAATTTTTTCAAAATGAGGAGCTGAGCGGAACTGGACCCCGTGTCCAAAGTAATCGTAGAGACCCTTTGAATTACCCTTGAATTAAAACGATGAGTTGTTTACAGTGCTGGGGGAAAAAAAAAACGTGGCGAGACTGGAGGAGAGCGGCTCAGGAGAAACGCTTTGGTTGCACTCTGATGAGTCCATTAATGCTAATTTAAGTGAGGAATCAAAAGAGGAAATGAAATATGTTAGACCCGGAGCGGGGCCCAGTTCTGTGGGCGCTGCTCGTATGAATGAATAATGAGGGAAAAGGTTAGACTTCTGGGCCTGTGATGAATCTCTAACAGCAGTCTGACGGATTCCCAAACTGACACTCGTATTAATAATAAGTCCCACTGTTTGTTTGTCGTGTCTGGCATCTCAAGCGAGTGTGACCTTTCCTTATCAATAAGTGATTATGGACATGGTTGGAAACATTGATTTTTAATCTACTCCTGGAATGGTTCTGAACCTCCCGATTGGACGCCTGAATATTTCTGTCACTGAAAAGTAAATTATCCACAAACTTTACTCAAAATAAAGTTCATAGACCTTAGGGTGAGGAAGAAGTGGATTGATTTTGGGAAAGGTTGGTTAAGTACTTTCAACAGCAGGGGGTGCTTTAGCTATAAAATATTTTGGTCCATAATTTGTCAACCGTTGGTCCATTTTAGTCACTTTTTTTAAATTTTTCCCCCCAAAAATTATGTTTTTCAGACTTCCTATCCGTCGGTCCGATTTAGTCCAATTCTGCTACATATGCATCGACTCGATGAGACCTATCACATATTTGTCATATTTTACTCAAATAGTCCATCATTTATTCGCTGAAGTAACTTTTTCTTTTTTTTTTTAATGAAAAACACTTTTCCAGAAAAAGAACAGTTTCATTTAAGGAGTTATACAGGGGGGTTGACCGTATAACGCCGGGGATTTGGGGCTTTTCGGGGAGACATACCGATGTGTTGGCCTGCTTATATGTCGCCAATTTTGGACGAGGACGCGGAAACTGGAAGCCGCTGGCAGCCATTGTTCTGACAGCTTCCTTTCGTCTTTCCCTTATCAGCATTTGCTAAACTGCCAGAGGACATATCCATCCTTTAAGAGGACCAGCAAAACAGTCAAAGCCAAAACATTTGGCACTGAAAAGTCCTCCAAGTAAGGGAGCAAAGCTTTATGGCCACTCTACTACTATCTATCGAGTATTTGTATCTCATTCTCTCTCCTCCCTGTTCTCCGTTTACAATTCACCCTGCCCCCTCATTCTAATTGCGTCATGTTGTGTGGCTTCCACTCCCCGAAAAATATAATGATACGGAAATGATTGAACTATTTTGGTTGTTAAAAAATGTAACGTCCGACGAGACCCAGCTGCCTTTCACGCGCCGGTGTCTCGACACAACAGCGTGAAAAGCCGCTAACAGCTAAATCCAACAGGAAGCTGGAAGCTGGAAGCTGGTAATTACGGCAGAGAGCTAAATACCTATTAACCCCACTGTTTTTACTGCTACTTACTAATATTAGAGCCTTTAATTGGACTCCTTGAGGCATTTCCGTGGCCTAATTCCGTCCGATCCGTAGAAAGTGAGACAGCGCTTTGGGTGTAGGGGGAGCTACCGTGATAAACTATAAGAAATCCCTTTTTAGGGGCATTTTATTTAGGTGTGTGCCAATAAAGACAACACACAAATGAAAGTTTCTTCTCCTTTTCCTCCACACTTCCCGTCATTTAAACATTATTCTTGTACCAATGTCACCTCAAACTCATAACAAGTGTTCGTCCTCGTACTTTTGCGTCTGAAGCCAGCAGGAGTCCTCTGGTTGTGGAATAGCGTGAAACCTCATAACACCGCCTCACGTACGGAGACTATGCAAATGAGGTAGCTTTGATCTCTTCTTCGAACTGCTCTACTCATTAAACACTATTTGCAGATTCTTTTTTTTATTTTTTATCGTCCTGCAGGTGATATGCAGCAGGCTTTCAAAGACAAGCGGGCGTGCACTAACTAATCCATGGGATGGGAAGGACACAGGCGCAGGACTAGCACCATGTACGAGGGGAATAAAAGAGAGGATGAAGAAGATGGACAGGGTTAGCTGACCGGCGCTTCTATGAATAATTTGCTCTGCTCCAGTGGTGCAGCTGTTTATTATCGTATCCTGACCTCCTAACCATAACCCTAAATGACATGACCTGACATTAAATAACCCTAAATGACATGACCTGACATTGAATAACCCCAAATGACATGACCTGACATTGAATAACCCTAAATGACATGACCTGACATTGAATAACCCTAAATGACCTGACCTGGGAAGACAGCGTTAAATAACATGCACTGACATGCCTTGACATTAAATTACAAATGCTGACATTTTATGACATGGCCTGACATTAAATGACCCTAAATGACATGCCATGACATCAAATTACATGTCCTGACATGTCATAACCCTAAATGATATGACCTGGCATTGAATGTCCTGGCATGTCGTGAACGTAAAGGACGTGTCCTGACAAGACATGTCCTGATATCAAACGGCATGCCTTCATTTAAGTGACATTCAGTGACATGCCCTCGATGGACCATATACAGTGACAGCAAATTGTATGACATGGTATTAAACGGCATGCCCTGACATACCATGACATTCTTTTTTATATGTTAAATAACCTACCATGGATGAATGACATTGCCCCAAATGCCTTGACACTAAATTATATGTCATGGCATGAAATCACATGCTATGACATTGAATATACTTTCATGTGTTGACCTAAAGGGACATATCCTGACATAACAGGCAATAACATGACACGGCATTAAGTCATATGTCCTGATATTAATTGATATACCACGGCATATACTGTCATAACCCAAAATGACATTCCATGACCTTAAAGGACATATCCTGACACAACACGCCATGACATTCAGTGGAATGCCCTGACACACTACATGCAATGACAGTGAATTATATGACATGGCATGAAATGACACGCCCTGACATGGAGTGATGTCAATGACCTACCCTGACATAACATTTTATTAACTGCCATTACCTAACCTTAAACGACATACTGACCCACTGACCTCAACACGATCCCTCCGTTCTACCCAGTCATACCGCCTCCTCCTTCCCCAGACTAAGCTCAGCAACATGGGTGATCGGGCCTTCTGTTCTGCTGCCCCTCGTCTGTGGAAACCCCTCCCTGACCATCTGAGGGCTCCACAGACGACTGACACATTTAAGAATGGACTTAAAACTTTCCTTTTCAGCAGAACCTATAACTTTAATTAACATTACTGCTTTTTGATCATGTTTTTATACATTTATTATTAAATTTTTTATTGATGCTTTTATCTGCTTTTACTTTGTAGCACTTTGAGATTTGATACAAATGTAAAGTGCATGATAAATTAAATGTATTATTATTATTATTATTATTACCCTTCACATTATTACCCTTCTAGGCCGTGCGCTAACCTTACTTGACACGCCCTGATATTAAATGTCCTGCAACAAATAATACTTCATGCAGGGGAAAATGGGAAAATTGGAACGGAATAGGTTGAGGAAAACACAACGTGTTGAAAAGCGTTAAGTGATTCTGGTTCAGTCCAACTTTCTATGTGCATTTAAAACACAACGGAGAAACTTTAAGTCGTTCCAAAGGTCACGGAAACCCTTGGGTTACCGTTCTTTCTAAGCTTCTGTAATAGAAA
The DNA here is from genome assembly GCA_037951165.1 of Lophius americanus. Lineage (NCBI taxonomy): Eukaryota > Metazoa > Chordata > Actinopteri > Lophiiformes > Lophiidae > Lophius > Lophius americanus. The sequence goes on along the minus strand of JBBDHG010000128.1, from coordinate 1,213,622 downwards.
TCCAAAGGGCATTTTTCAAATACCATCCAATCGTTCGCTAGATTTGACTTGTATTACTGACGGCATGCTACGCCGCCTTTGTTTTACACGGGCGGAGATCGCTGTAACACATGGCCACCTGACCTTCAACTGGAGTCTGATCATCATGCAGATATGAGCGATGGAAATCTGAAAGGTATACATCTAGAGCCTCTTCACGGCTCTCATCTAACTATGCCAGAGCCGTCATATATTATGTGTGGTCTAGTCATCGCGTACTGTAGAAACATCCCATAATACTGTGTATCTGTATTTGGATGAATATGACATTTGGCCACATCTCTCTTATCACGACCAGAGTTTTTAATCACCACCCACATTTATTCAGGCAGACTTTTCCAGCTGTTTCGGTGATTTGGAGATGAGGTCAACCAAGAATCCGGGAAACATACGATTCAATTCACATAAACTTTTGTCCTCCATACTTATTCCGTCTTATTCTTCTTCTTACGTGCGGCTCCGTGGGGAACAGCGTGCCTCGTCTTTTAGTAATGATTCGCAAAATAGTTTTTGTGAAAACTGCAACAAAAAAAAAAACTGCAGAGAAATCTCCATAAGGAGAGTTAAGAGGACGGTCACATGACCTCAGAGTGGAGAAGGGCTGAAAAGTTCATTTTTCATTTTCAGAAACACTAAATCCTTGAATTCCGTCTCGGCGTGCATCATTTTTTCTTTTTTTTTCACCGAAACGTAGGAAGATCTTTGTTTGTTCATTTAATACCCGAATGGAACCGAACAACCTTATTGTTTGGGCTGCAGGGGACCTAGAGCACCAGGTGGTCCGCCGGACGGCTCCATTGACTCCCATTATAAACGTGAGTGAAGATTTTCATTAAAACTCAAGAGTTTGTACTTTTTTCTAACTCGCTCGAAAGTTAATATTACATCATTAAGTCTGGCTAAACTAAATATCTATTTTTGAGCAATTTCTTGGAATTACTACCGTGCCATGACATTATAACCACTGTTATATCCACGGCTATAACACCAAAATTTTGAATTGAAAGATTACATGCAAGTGAGAAGTTCCGATATAAAAAAACTTATTGTGCAGGGTCTTTAAACATCAACTTTCTGAACCAGCCAATTCCGTGCAGGGTTGTGGGTTCACCTAACTTCACTGACATTCTGCAAGAGGTGAAGTTCATTAACAAATGGACAAAAACAACCATTCACGCCCACTGGTAATTAAGAGTCAACACTTCTACCATATTGCATGGTTTTCGGACTGTGGGAGAAAGCGAGTGCCCGGAGGGAACCCATCAAAACATGCATAGAACATGATAGCTCCACACAGAAGGGCCCCACAACTCAACCGCTGCTGAGTTGTGAATTATTTAACTTGCACAAAAAAAATATATGCATATCTCGGGCATTTCTTTAAATCAGCTTCATGAAGTAGTGAGAAGACGGAGAAATAGGTGATGGATTATAGAACGAAAATTCGGTCAACGCATGAGCTGAACACGAGCGCTCAGGTATGTCCCCGCAGACAAGTTCAAAGGGTCTGATGGGTTCTGCCCTGCATACATCGCAGAATCATTTTTGGACAAAAATACAAGCTGAAAGTTCTCAGATTTAACGATGGTCAGGTCAACTAATATTGTCAGGGTTTAACCTTCAGGTTCGTAGTTTCAGGAGAGCCTTTGTCAGACAGCATTAGGTTCATCCTCATTTTCACCAAATTTGCATTGAAGCAAAATGGAAAAAGGGAATTACCCACATTACCCAGTATTCCGTGGGGTCTGACAAGAATCAAACCCAACAGCTTATTATCAAACTCAGAATCCTTTTTAATTACCGCTCATTAATTACACTCCTCGGAGCACAATGGCCGACCGGGCGGGGAGTTTGATTGATAAAAAAGATTTTAGACACTCGTAGGGAAGCGGACCAGCAGAGTGAGGGTTCGCTGCTGGCAGTGACACCGCCGGAAGGTGAGGAGAATTGATAATGTTTCAGTGATGAATGCTGGCACCGGCTCACCTGCGGATGCTGCGAGGGAGCAAAGAGAGTGCTGTAGATCTAAATCATTGATGGCTCCCACCAATCGCTCGCTGTGAGGTCCTGTGGACGAGACGAACAAGTTCTCGACGCAGAGCACGTTTTCCATTAGAGCAGTCACCGTAAAAGGGAGGGAGCAGGTGTGAGGCTCGTTTGACTGCCTGCACCGCCGTTCAATGACAGTAAAGGACACCGTCTCTGGAGGACAGGAAGGCACGGACTGTTTCACTGAAGAGTGAAGAATAAATCTTTTTTCATCCTCCCTTATTGTTTTACGCTGAATGAAAAATTTACTCTCTTACTGTTCACATATTTCTGCCGTGTCTTGACGCTCAGTCGGTAAAGTATGGGATTTAATAGAAGTGTTTAAAGACCTAAGATGTGCTTTTATTGTGAAAAGTCATTTGGGAGGATTGACACTGATGTCCATTCGTGAATCTAAATCAGGAAAGTGAACTGAAAATGTTGAATTATTCCTTTAAGTTACTTAAGATCCTGGAATAAAGTTTATCACATTTCCAGATTAATTTACCTAAACTAGGCCTATGATGTTGAGCTGGACAGCAAGGGTATAGCCATAAAAAAACAAAAAAAACAATCCCCTGCGTTGTAAAAATTAAAAGTTGAATGTCCACAGTATTTCTTGTAAAAAAAAAAAGAATGAAAAAAAAGCTCCACAAGGTTATTAAAATAAGAACTAGGCCTATTAGAGAGATATATGATGTTTAGACGATAGATCCCCTTGAGCCGATTCATGTGCACCAAATTGGGATCAAATCGGACCAACTGTTAAGAAGAAGTTTCATTAAAATAAAGAAAGTTCCCTTTAGTAAATAAAATACGAACTGTTGGAGTAAAACAAAATGTAAACTGGATAGATATCCTCAAGTTGATTCATAGGCATCAAATTTTGCAAAAATTTTGGAGATAAAGCTCCCTGGAAAATTTTGGTAATATAAAACCAACTTTTCCCAAAATCAGTCCAGTACTTCCTTGCATTAACGTCTATGTGGGTATTAAATTTGAAAATGATCCATGAAACAGTTTATGAGTTATTTCTTCTTTTTTTAAAAAGAAAAGCTCCACCTCTCGAGTCAAACATGAACTACTAGAGTTAAGTTGAACATTTACATGATCGATCTCCTCCAGTCGATTCATAAAAACCAAATTTGAACTAAATCGGACCAACGATTGCGAAATTAGCCAGACAACTTTTGGAGATAAAGCTCCTCCTAGTGTTGGAAAAACAACACTGACCTTTCCCAAAATCGTTCCAGTTCTTCTTCTTACTAAGGTCTATATATATACAAAACTTGAAAATGATCCATTGATTCGTTTTCGAGCTATTGTGCTGACACGAAGGCTCAGTGGCGAACACGGCGGACGCAGACGCCATCACTATTCCATAATGTCCCTAAACTTTTACAGGGAAATAAATGTGTATCCCACAAGACAAGGTGCTTTAAAACCAAGACTCCAACTACGGGGCAGTTAAACGAAAGTGTCTTTCTGTTAGGGAGAACAGAAAATTGAACATAAACTTTTATTGTCTCTACGCAGGATCATTTTAAAAATGAGCCTCATGATGGGCCCGAATGGATTCCCAGGTGTTTGCAGACGACAAAGATGTAGATTCAGGGGGAAGTATTCAAACTGATAGCTTCTGTGATGATGTTAAGACTAAGAGAGAGCGTTGTTATTATGGTAATGACTATAAAACAAGCTGCAGTAGTTTCAGGGTAAGTGAAAGACTTCCTTGGATATAAATAAACTAATAATACATGCGGAAGAATTTCTTGGTGGTTTTTTTTTGTTTTTTTTGAATGAGACAATCACAATATGGCCAATCATTGGCTGTGCATAATTATATTTATTGTATTTCTGTATGGATAGAAGAGTTTGTGTGAAAATTCACCCGCGCTGATATAAATATAGCGCTGTGAAAAAGTATTCAACCCCCCCCCCCCGACTCTTCTTAAAGATAATTGTATTTATTGAACCAAAAGGCTTATCTGAGATCAGCTGTTAGTATCTGCAACATATATTTACATTGAGACATCTAAAAACTAGTCCCACACTGTCGTCCCCGACAGCAAGGGTATATCCGTGAAAAGCCCCCAACCCCCTGTGTTGTACAAGCAATTCCCCCTGATTGACCTCCTCAAATTAAATGTGGTTATTTTCTGAAAAAATGTGTTTTTTGTAAATAAAAACAAAATAAATCCCACCCCTCTTAGATTATTATTAACATGTTACTTTAGAAATTAGAAAAAAGATGGTATAAGGTTAGTAAAAGAAATAAAATATCTTCAGGATCTCCAGCACCAAACTTTCACTAAATCTAAACGTCGGGACAAATTTCTAGAGATAAAGCTCCCCCTAGTGTCGGAAATAAGCAACAGATCTTTCCTAAAATCAATCCAGATCTTCCTCATAGTAAGGTTTCTGAGGTTTTAAAATTTGAAAATGATCGATTGAATAGTTTTCGACACAAAAGACCTGCAGTGGCGGGTCCCGGATTTCATAATATCCCCGACTTTTCTGAGATATTCTGGAGAAACCTCGGAACAAACCCTACAGAAATTGACCTCCTTCCAAAATTCCTCTGAAATAATGATGAAGGCTCATTCAGGAAGTCACATGAGATTCAAAGAAGGCATCTGACAAACTACACGCCTCTCTCACCTCAGTAAAGGTCAGCGCTCCGTGGGAGAGTGCGAGGAGAAAGCCGGGCCGACCTCGAAGAATCTCATCTGATCTCTGAAGCCGCAAACGCTTTGCCTCGCTTTTCAGAGAACATTCTATCCACGGATGAGTCGAAAGGGGAATCGTTTAGCGGATAGGGATCCTGCTGTATCTGACATCAACCCGACACAGCGTTCTACAAAGAGAACATCATGCCTGTGGTCAAGCGTGGAGGTGGCAGAGTGATGTTGTGTGATCGCTTCGCTTCAGGGCCGACGAATAACCGTAATTGAGGGAAACATGAATTCTGCTCTCCAACAGAAAGTACTGTGAAGATTGGTGGAATTTTTACAGCCTCGTTGTTGCTGCTTAAGAGAATTCTGCCAGCTATTCAAGTTCAAGGGAGCAAATACAGTTTGTCATTTAGGAATTGGACCACCTTTTTTGCCTTTTTTGAATAAAATTATCATAATATCCCATAAAGTTTGGGCTATTATGGAATTTTTCTGCCGCCGATCCTTTGTGTTAACGCGATAACGCGATAACTCAAAAACTGTTGCGTGGATCATTCTCAAATCTTCGACACCTATCGATCTTGGTGCGAGGAAAGACTGGACTGATTTTGGGAAAGGTCCTTCATGTATTTCCAACACTAGGGGGAGCGTTATCTCCAGACATTTTCTGGCTATAATTTCTGAACCGTTGGTCCCACTTTGTCCAAATTCAGTGGATATGAATAAACCGGATGACATTTATCTTCTATATATAGTATTTTAATGCAAAAGTTCATATTTTACTCCTTAGATGGAGATTTTTTTTAATGAAGGGGGGGGGGAATTTGTAGTTTATCCAGTGCTACCATTGACTCAGAAACTCTTTACACCAAACCTTGTGCAGAAATAAACTTGCAGCACGGCATATTAAATAAACTTCTCCATGCTCACATTCCCTCAGGCTGACAAATGTTGGATTTGCTTTTACCAAAACGGAATTTCTCGCGACCCACAATAGACGATGACCTGTTTTGGGCGTTCCATTTTGCATTCCCAGTGCATAATGAGGTAAAGGGGGTTATTTTTTTCTACTGCCCTGTGCTCAGTGTGGATGACAGAGAAGAAAACAACTGCATTTTAAAAACTCAAGAACACTCTTTTGCATAACACTAACCTGTTTTCTTTTTGTCTGTGCTGCTGCACCAGGGTGAAGGTGAAGGTGAAGGTGAATATAGAAGTAGAATCTGATCAGAAATGTGACAAAGATGTCAGTGAGGATCAGGGATTCCAAACCACACATGTATTTTTTATATAACAGGAGATCTGAGGTCAGTGTCTTGTCAGTTTTCTGATCACCCCATTGAAATGACTTGGGTTAAAGGAGATGTTTTTTTTAAACTGTAAACTTTACGGTATGCTAAATGTCATATCGTATTTTATTGCAGTGGAGGTGGGGGGGGGGGGGGGGGGGGGCATTCAGCGCGTCACTTGTGTTTTGGAGGCGGTTCCGTTTAAGCCTGTTGACTTGGCAAAGGTGTTCACACTCTCAGTTTTCTTTTTCCCAGATGTTGTAGCGTTGAGTCATCAGCAATTGTTGAACTGCGAGTGAAGTGACCCAAAAATGTCCAACCTGTACTTCCTCATCCGGCTGAAGACCTGTACCGTTGGTGATGTTTCAACCACGGTGTGAACATTCCACGTTCTTATGAAGATCTTAGTTAGGGGTTCAGGCAGACTATCCGTTGTACCCCTGACTTCCTGTAGGAGGCTTTCATCGGAGGTCGCTGTGCCAGTCGGGCGGCCCAGGTGCATTATGGGGCAAGTGGTAGTAACACAAATCCTTCTTTTGTGTAACTTGAATATATTTGTTCGCCCTACAGGCCCGACCCCCTGATGCTTCTTCCCCAATGTCAGCTGGGATGGGCCGGCGCCGCCCCAGCAAACCCGCAAGGACAAAGCGGCTCCGGGAAAAGGGATGAACCGTTGCAGCGACAATCGCATCGGTTATTTACGACACTGCACGACCTTCATTTCTACACTAACCTTTCCCCTGATCGATTTGAAGTTACTTCATTTTGCAGCAGTTGCGTTGCGTGGCTTTATGCTGCACTACCACAATAATTATTCTGATTGATATAAGACAAAAGTCGTATCTTGACGAAACCTAACGAGATCAACTTTGGAGGGAGGATTTTAGACGGAGTTAGAGGTGAGGCGTCGTCGTAAAACCGGATTTCGAGGGCTCCGACACTTTTCCCTGTAGATTGTTACAATGAACGACCGGCGGCCCTGGAAGACATAATGGAGTTTTGATTGAAGACTTACTCGCTGTGTTATGAAGAGTGTAACGTTAACAGAGCGATGAGACAAGGAGACTAATGAGAGCCGTGATGGTTTTTAGAGGCGCTGTATTAACTTGATCAATGGGAGCGCTCATTAAGCAGGGCTGACAGCGAGGCTGCTAAAATACATCAGTCAGGAACGGTACTACTAATTAAAATTACAAACATTGTCTCCGTAATCAAACATTTATTCCGTCAGGACACAAGATGGACATTTGCTTCCAAATGTGTTTGAGAATCTTATTCTTGTATTTGATAAATATAATTAATGTCCCGCCCCCTTGTTTCTGTTGTTATTGTTAGCTCTGTGGGTACTGTTTATAATGTGTATATCCCAAAAAAAACCCCTGCTGATCACCAATAATAACATTTAATTAGAGGAGTTGAATCTGGGGGCTGGGGGATTTAACCTTTGGTGTCGGCGACGACTGCTTTCTGCTCAGGATATGAAAACCCGCCAGTGGGAGATGTTTCCAACGAATGAGCTTGAATGACAGATGACATACGCAATTCAGCCCACGTCCACACTGGGCAATGGGTTTTCCTCTAATTAAAAGCTCTGACCAAAGAAAATGAGCTAGATTTCTCTGGAGAACATTCCCGAAGAGGGCGAAAATGTGCGGAGCATCCCGAGAAGAAGAAAAAAAAAATAGGCTTTTTTTTTTAACCTTCTGTTAATATACGATAGAGAGTCTGATGCGTGGTTTTTCAAACAGACGTAACAAATATGACCCAACTATGTCTTTATTCAGAGCTACATAGAAGTATGACTGGCACTCGGAGCGGTCATGTTGTCACATTTAAGCCCTAACCGCTACGACAGAAGAGCTTAATGCTGATGGGCATGAATTTCTTTTTCTTTTTTAAAAAAGCAAATTTTTCATGCCTTTCTTTTCGGTACCAGTGACAATTCTCTGCTGTGATGGATGTGAAAAGGAAATTACCAGCTATGGAGGCATGTGTGGCCTTTAATGGACTGACTGACGGCTGATTGATGTTTAACATCTGGATTAGCCCATGAATGTTGATGAGCACCACCTCCAACCAAGGAGGTTTTGTTTTCACTCCTCTGTCTGTTTTTTTTTCTGCTTCGTGTTTTTGTTTGTCTGTTTGTTTCCGAGCAGGATTACCGAAGAACCAAAGGACGGATTTGCATAAAAATATTAACAGAGGTAGATTTCGGCGTTCACTTTTGGTGATGTTACGTCACACAGTGGCTATTGCTGCCTTTGATCTTCTGATTTCTTTGACTTTCCTTTGGGGGTGGAGCTTGAGGCTCAGCTTCTATGAGTTCCTTTGATTCATTTGATGTTCCTTTAGGGGTCGGAGCTATGGGGTTAAAGGGGGCTGAACAGAGATGCTGAAGTGGAGGGCGCAGCAGAAAAGCGGCTGTAAAGCGTTTGAGAGATGCTGAGAGAGTTTTTTGGTCTTTTAGGTAGATTTAGAGGCTGGCAATAACTCAGACATTAATGGAGGAATCTGCACAAGTCCTAAACCTATGGTACAGTTGCTCCTTGGCGGAGGTTCTTTCTAATTGAGGGCAATGTAGAAGATCCCTCAGATTCAGAAAATTGCATGTTTTCCTTTCATGTTTGCTGAAATATGGTGGAGGATGCAGTGAGGGACACAAAATCCATTGTATCCTAAGAGACATGTACATTTTTCTCTCTTCAAGGAGCAAAGTCCTGCAGATATGAGTATTTAATTGGGTGTGAATTCCTTCCTGGGGGTATTCTGGCACAAAGAGCAGCGCTGCGGCGTCACTTGTCGGGGAAGTTTCTGGGGAGAAAATAATGATAAAACTGTTACATATTCCTTAGAAAAAATATTTGAAATGGAAAACCAATAGTTGTAGCGGCAGATCAGCTGACGAAGCTTTAATTTGTGCGTGCGGGCGTTTGAGTCCGTGTACTCGTTATGTGTTTATTTGCAGTTAAGCCACAAGGCTGCGGTGTAGTAACGGAGAATCGTTGGTAACAGTTCCGTTGGGTCAGGGAGACTGTATATCAAAGTGGATTCTTTGCATGTGTGTGTGTGTGTGTGTGTGTGTGTGCTGGATATTTTACCTTGATGTTGTGGAGGCGGTCAACGATGATTCTCAACACCCATAATGCTTCAATTGGTCACAATGAATCTTTTTCACTCGCAACCGCCACACAGAGAGGTTTACATTCAGAGCTGTGATGTCATCTTCAGGTCAGCGCCGTTGGAAATAACGAGGCCTAACGGTCTGCCCATGAAAAGCCCCCCAATTCCCTGGGTAGTACAAGCAATGGTTGTATTCAATTTGTAGTACATTTGTAGTATTTGTAGTAAAAATCCAGTGATTAAAATAGATAGATGATAGAAATTATGGTCGAAAACTTTTGGAGATAAAGCTCCCCCTAGTGTCGGGAATATACGACCGACCTGTTCCAAAATCAATCCAGTTCTTCCTCTCACTAATGTCTATGTGGGTGTGAAATTTAAAAATGATTCATGAGAAAATGTTTCAGTTATTAGGTTAAAATGAAGGACGAAGATATGATTCCATAATACTCAAATCCATGGAACACATCTTCCCGGCTGAGCGAAGACGTTTTGGTCTTCATGGAATAGAAATAGGAGGTATTATCAGGATATGAATACCATTAGTCTGCACTGGTTAATAGCTAATAACCTTTTTTATTTATTTGACAGTATCATCAGATGGTGACTTCATTCACATGGTCTAGTTTATCATGTGAATTGAATTGGATTTAAAGAGCAACGAGATTAAATAAAGGTTGACTCAAGATAAATTAAAGCAGTTTTGCCGTGTCAAACTAGAGGAAAAGTTAAAAGTAACTTACGGGAAGTTTTGAAATTTCCCTTCCAAATTAAAGCACGAGAAGAGATCGTGTGGTTATGGAAATGTAATGCAGTAAAAAAAAGAAAGAAAAGAAGTGACGACACGCAAATGACTAAAAAGGAAATCATAGTTCCATGAGAGTCTTTCTTAAATATCATAATATGTACAACTGTGAATAAAACAATTTGACAAATAAAAGTATTAGTAGTAAATTCATACTTTGCTGGTTTATTTCACGGCACAAGATCAGAAAAGCTTCTTTCAGAACAGAATAATCTGGGAAAGTAATATATTGCGGTTGAATCAATCCATCTTCTCGAACCGATCATCCTCTGAATGGAAGCCTGGTGAAGGTTCCAGTTCACACAGAGCCAACGAGAATTTAAGAGTCCGTAACTCGTTTATACTGTTTGTGAAACTGTATATTCTTGTATCGGCAATATTTAACGCAGGAGCCCATACAAATTCAAAACAATTTGAGTTTTATTGCCTCTTAATAAAGGACTTACACTTTGCAATCAACCGTTTGAACAATTTAATTAATTGAAACATGGAGGGATGTTTTATAAATGTGTGTAAGCATTTTTTTTTTAAATTTCTATTCAAAAATATACATATTTTAAAGAAGGAAGCCAACAAGTGGAATGCATTTAGAGTCAAAATCATGGAAGAAACTTGATCAGAAAACCTCAGCCAGCATACTGATGAAAGTTAAAAAAACACAGACTATATACCACAAGTATTTTAAAGTCTGTTTTTTTTTCTTTAGATGCTCTTTTAAGTTTTCTAAAATAACTGCATGTCCAGTCATCATCCTATCTCACATTTGTTAAGTTGTATTTTCTCAGATTTTTAACTCTTGCTGTTCTTCTGTTATTGTTTTTATTATATATTTTTATTTAATTATGTATAATTAGCTACTAGGTTTATTTTTCTCAGTTTGCTCGTTCTTATTCTCACTCTGTGAAGGGTTGTGCAAATAAAGTTGAGAGATCACCTCTCTTTAAAAGCCATAAAGAATAAAAAAAATAAAGAAAATATTTAAAGAAATAAAGAATTTCTTTAATTCACGAATTGTGGAATTACGCTTGTGTCCTAGTTTTTTTTGGAACAGCGATGATTTTATTTTGGAAATTGTATCCGGAAGTTTCATATATTATTATAGCTGGCTTGGTGCTGAAACGGAGGCTCGCGGCACAGCTGCTCTCATTCTACAGCGCTCGAGCCTAGAGCAGTGAGAGGAGCTCGCGCTTCCCGCTCCAGGTCTAACCCCCGATGGACTTGACACAAGACAAGACAAAAACACGCAGTTTGCGTCTGATTGCGGTCTCCTAGGTGACGGATAGGAGCGAACTTTTGCGGAATATAAAGTCCTGTGACAGTGTCAAGAGTGCCTGCGCCAGTTTTGATGTGTTTTATGTGTTTGCGCTCAACAGTGAGGTAGACTCATTCAGGCGCGTTCGAACAAGTGAGGCGTCCTTCTTCCCTGAATGCGGCTGTTCAGGTGGGAGCCCCGCAGGACCTGCCTGTTTTAGGGCACCACGAAACCTTTGGCTGTTCGGAAGATGAGGAATAATTATCCGGAGATGCTGCTGCTGTTGGTGCCCATGTTGTGGTTCTCACCTCCGGCCGGAGCGGCTCCTTCGCAGACCTCCGAGCAGCTGGACACAGGAGTGGTGAGTCTCCTTTTTTCTGGGAGGAAGTTTGTTCTGCGTGGCGAAAGTGAGATGCTCGTCCTGATAGATCGAATCCCAGCTGACAGTCGTGCTCCGGGATGGCAGCTCTGTCTTGGTCTCCTCTTGAGAAAAAGCCAGTGCTGTCCTCTCCGGATACTTGATCTGAATTTTAACGCCTCGCTGCAGTCCAGCCGGTCTTGAGGGTCTGCACGCTGCAAGAGCAAAAATAATGAACTTAATCCTCCTCATCGGGGAATAAAATCCCAATATGATCATCAAATATGACCTAAATTCACACCAAATGTTGTTTTTTTCCTTCTCTTCATACCCATCTTCATCAAACTGGGCTGACATCCAGACAGATTGGACCCATGGGACCACAAAGGTTGTTCTAGCATATTTAAACGAATGCACTTAAACAGACACTGATCAAGTAGATGAACCAAACCCATTTTTGACCCAAATCTGAGCCCCATGTCAAATATGCTCAAGAGCCATTCTGCAACAGCTGTGGAAGATCAAAATCACTGATTAATGGTTGAATTAATTCCTCCTCTTGTATTCTTGCATGCATTTGCATGAGCAATGGAGGAAGAGGCCACCGAAACCGAAGTCTGTGCACAGCATCATTATCATCAATATGTGCAACATAAAGTCAGGGCAGATGTTAATGCAGGAGGCACAAATATGTTTGCAATGCATTTGTGTGTGTGTGTGTGTGTGTGTGTGTGTGTGTGCACTACGATGACTAAAAAATCGTTTCCTCATAACTTCCTGTTGGAGATTTTTCAGATCTGGCCTTTTAAAAATCTGTTATCGTCATTGCAATTTCATCGCCAGTGAAATAGCATTTTTATTTTTTTCCCCCATCAGAGACTAGATCAAGTGCCAAAAATAACTCTTTTTCTTTATAACTTATAGTGTTTTCTTCCTCTTTTTTTCCTCCCCTCCACCTGCTGGTGTTGGTTTTCCGGGCTTATCTCCCACAGGAGATGCAGTAATGATGAGGATGTGTTGGCCGACATCCTCCACTCTTAAGAAAACATCTGAACTTTCTAATCCCACGTTTTCAAATCAGCCTTCGGTTTTATTACTCATATTTCCGTCGTTGCGTGCCTTTCCAAACATCGAGACCGATTAAAGCTTAAATGAAGGGACTATTGAAAAAACCTGAAACAATGTGACATCATGGTTTTTTCTTTTCATTCAGTCTCTCTTCAGGTTTGTGCGGTTTTTTGAGTAAATTATTTAACCCTGAATGACAATAACAGAAGAATAAAGTTCTAAATCACTTAAATGGATATCATCCAAATTTGACAAGAGGTTCCATTGGGTTTGCAGCAAAGCTGCTGCTAGAAATGTCCTTCATATCCTACTTTCATTCTTTCATACATTTCAGAACTTGTACTTTTTCGCTTTTATTCCACTAAGTAAGTTGAAACAATACTTTTGCTTGAACCAGAACGTTTTTATTCACATAATTACCTCTACCTCTACCTGGGTAAGGAATCTGTGTACTTTTGCCAACTCTGGGGGAACACAACCTGCCGCCAGTAATCTTTCTATGAAGTAATCTATAAAGCTGTCCATGCTTCCTGTCCTGTCCGTGTGGCACATCCAGACTCACTGCAGAGACGGATGCGTAGAACCCAGACACCAGGACAAGGTCTGCTGCAGATGAGTTCTGAATGAATTCATGCTCCGGATTTCCATAAGTAGTCAGTTATTTCCATAAGTTCAAGAGTGTCGGCGCCGACAGGGTTTTCATCAGGACCCGCACACGATCCCTCGCCGTAAAGCTTTGGCCATAAACTACTCAAGCCTTTGAAGCAGCTATGGCTTGAACAGCTCCTCCATCATCGGACCATAACCTCCAGTTTTCACATTAAACAACGTTGCTCACTCTGAGCACTAATCATATATCCCAGCTTCTTCTGACCATTTCCAGTCAGTGAAAATATTGTTGTTGTTTTTTTGGTTTTGGTATCTAGTTTGTCGATCCAGGAGCAAACGAGGAATACAAGGATTGAGCTCAGAAATAAATACTATTATAATAATAATATTACTACTGTAATAATATTATTGTCAGTGTCTGCTTGGGATTTTTACTGGCTGACATCTATCACCTTAAATTCTTGGATTCATTTAGCAGAAACTTCATCCATCAGAAACTATTTATTACATCCGCCTAGGAAGGAGGTTGTGTTTTCACTCCTGTGCATTTGTTTCTTTGTTTGTTTGTGAGCGTGATTATGGATATGGCATATCCTCGGGGCGTTAACATTTTGGTGACCTAACAGGTTTTGCTGCATTTAAAATAAAATAGAAAGTATTAAGCTGTTTGGAGCATTGATTTCTTAATGTGGCTATTGCTGCCTTTGTTCCTTTGATTCCTTTGATGTCTCTATGGGGTTGGAGCCGGGGGGCTCAGTAGGCTGAACAGAGACACTGAAGTGGAAGGCAAAGCACACGCCCGGCTACAGAGTATTTGAGAGATACTCAGAGAGTTTGTTGGAGTTGTCGGTAGATTTCCAGGCCGGCAATAATTTAGACATTAATGGAGAAGTCCACATTCATTTTTCCTTAGCCTTGGGTAACGTTACTCCTTGCTCCTTTGGTGTTTTATAATGGACAGGAAATGACGGAACAATGTCTGTTTTCTTCTAGTTTCCTTATTGTTTGGCATTTCAGGGACAAAAAATTTGCAATTAGCATAGCTTCTCAGTCTCTGTTTGCTCTTCAACCAGGACTCGAGGACTTGAGTTTTTCCTAAACACTTGGGTACTGTTTTGCCGTGGTGGATGTTTGCTTCTCTCTGAGTTATATAATGTTTTGCACAGGCTCCTTTTTGTTTCTGAAAAAACTAGGTGAACCATTACACTGCAGATACAGCTGTGCCATTAGATGAATTCTATTCTTTCCATTCACCCTGGAAGAGAAAATAATACTCAAGTTGGAAACTTTTCTAGATAGAGCCATATAATACACTCAGTCCAAAGTGGTGCCGCAGCCTCTGTGCAGCCCATATTGTCCGAGGGCCATTACTCTTGTTGTGATGTCTAGGATGCTTCATGTTCCAGTAAATGCAAAGCACCGCTCTCAATCTGCAAGTTGGTTCTATGGACCTGCTCTCAATACTTTTTTGGATGGATGTCATGCAATTGATTCAATAAAAGTCGCCATTTTGCTGGTGCTGAACTGACTCCCAGATTATTTGTACTGATGGAAACCTTTTAAAGAATTATCTCACCCATATGCTGTCAGATTTAAGTATGAAAATTTACTTAACTTCTGAATATAAAATATTTGTGGGAACAGCTAAAAGCCCCTGTGTTTAGTTTAGTTTTTTTTTTTTTTTTACCAAAGCATCTTGTTAAAAATATTATGTGTTAACACCAACTTATAGTCATATCCGGCCCCCATTTCTTAAAAGTGGGACCAATACCCCAGTCACCCAAACAGGGGTCAGCAGTTCTCCCTTCAGGCTGAGAGAAGTCTGCTTTCCCTCCCTGAGTCGTAAGGCGGTTTGCCAGAACTTCCCTGAGGCTGACCGAAAGTCCTTCTCCATGGCTTCCTCAAACTCTCTGAACTGTTCAGCAACTACCAAGGCTGCAACCCTCCTGGACTCGCTGTACCTTTCTGCTGCTTCAGTAGACTCCTGGGCTAATAAAATCCGAAAGGCCTCCCTCTTCAGCTTTGACGGCTTCCTTTACTGCTGGTGTCAGCCAGCCGGTTCTTAGGTTGCCGCCAACCAGTGACCTAATGATCACAGTTGCCTCCGCAATGGAGTACTTGAAAAGGGTCCCCTCAGATTCTATGTCCCCGACATCCTCGTCAATGTGTCGTAAGTTCCTCCAGAGGTGTGAATTGAAGATCTGACAGACAAGTCCTTCCCACAGACGAGTTCTCCCTAGCTTCCCATTTGGGTTTAACAGCTCTTCCACTGCCTGTTCAATGTTTCATTGAAGGAATACCACGACAGAGTACTAAAAGAACGTTGTTGACGAGAACACAGAGTGCTTGATGTTTCACAGACTAGCGTGAATGAGCTGCCTCTTAATAGTTGGAGTCAAATTTTTAGTATTGCCAGCCTTTATGGAAATGAGTCAGATCTTATTGGTCTTTTGGCTGTTCCCTTTTGTGGTGGCCACAGCGGACTATTTGTTTCCATCCATAGGTCGGTACCCTGGTAGCCAAATGTACTAATGATGGTATTTCTTGACCTCGGACTCAAGAGATCCGGTTGGGACCAAATGGATTTGGCAAAGGGATTTTGCACCTGATTCCCTTCCTGATGCAACCTTCCCCATTTATCCGGGCTTGGGACCTGATCTAGAAGTAGACTGATTTTGACTGCATTGTGTCTGGGTAAAGAAACAGATCCAGATATCTTCCATGAATGTGACAACAGTAGTGGTGAATGTTATTTCTTTTGTAAATTTTGTGATATTTTTGAGCTAGCTAGCTTCCAATTGTTTCTCAGTCTGTGACCTATGGCATGAGATTCTCGTATTCGATCACTAAATAGCTGTTTTAATGTTGACAATGTTATGAATTCATAGACCTATGTAGAAAAGGCAGAAAGCACCAGACTAGTCAGCTCAGAGGATGATTAGCTTGTTAATGTCTGATCAGTCTCACTGGGGTGCAGCAGGCACCCAGAGGACACATGCTGTGCCACCAGAAGAGCTGTAAAGAACTGATGTTGTCAGATGATCGTATACATTATTCTCCCTACACAATGTTTGAGTGTGTGTGGTGTTTCTGCTATTCACTCATGATTTGAAATGCTAGAACCATTCCAACAAGAAAACGATCCTCTGAACTCTGAACTCCTGAGAAGCGTTGCTCCTTTGTAGTCCCTCTACACACCTCTGACACGGTGTTCCATCACCTGGCATTTAGTTGAGATTGCGTATCGTAGCCATGGCGTATGTCTTTATAACAGCTGCACACAGACTCCTTAAGTAACCGATGTTTTGCTGAACTGTAGCTGAAGTCACGTTTTATTGCCTTACCGTTGTCCGGTGTGATATATCACCGCAAAGCATCAATTTGCAATTTCAGCACTTGAGGGAACTGAGTCATAACAGCTAAAAAATAATATGCCCTGTGTTTTCTGCTCATTCCATTATGCTCCTCGTGAGGAACATCTCCTCAACTCAAACAGAACTGCCGGGCTTCCCTCAGGATCTATTACACCAAACACTCAGGGCTTCCCTTTTTGAAAAGCCAAGCTGAGCTGGCCAGATTAGTAGCTGATAAATTACCTAAATTACTGTACATTCAGCCACCTGTGGAATTTTACGGCACTGAAGAAGCAAAACCGTCTTTAAAACCCTACAGACTACGCAAGTGTGTTTGTGTGTGTGTGTGTGTGTGTGTATGTGCGTGCCCCTGGATGAGCAACCACATTTTTCACTCTCATTTTCCTGTTTAATTTCTTCGATGACACCACCATCTGGCATCAATTCCCGCGGAGCAGTCAGGATCCCTCTCCTGCTCCCGCATAGCTGCCGCTCCATCCACGCTACGCATCAAAAAAGGGGCTTGTCGTCAGGTTTTGATGTTATGTCAAGAAGCAACGACAGCTACACAAACACACGGCGGATCAGCAATTAGGTGTTGAACTGCCATGAGAGGCAGGTATGAATATAACATGGCAAACTCTGTGCAAGAGGATTCACTAACATCTCAATGCTTATTCAAAAGTAATTAAAACGTGACGATTCTCCGTTTCGCTGATTCTTACACACACTAATAAAAACATGAATATTTTATTGCGTTACTCTTACGCACAACCTTTATGAGAGGCTCGTATGCAAGCCTACCGGTCTATCTCGCTGTCTCCATGTTTTTTTGCAATCAAAACAACATCTGAGCGTCAGTTTTAGCGACGTTCGGATCTTCCTAAAGGAAGATGAAGCTGCTGAGCTCATTAAATGATCATCTGTATTATTCATTGGATCTGACGCTGTGGTGAACTGTTCCCGACCCCTATGAAGCAAAAAAAAAGAGTTAGAAAACGGTTTGATTGGAGTCAGAGTAAATGTTGACTTTCTGTTAACCGGTTGTTAGCGGGGGTAACTGACCTTAGATGGTCTGTGATATAAACAGTCCCCCCACCCTGATTCTCTGTGCTCGTGAACCTTGGATGAAAAACAAAGTTTCACTGTAAAAGAGAGAGAAGAAGTTTTGATTTTGCTTTCATTCTTAAAGTAATAATAATATAAATCTCCATGTAAAGCTGCAGTGAATAGATAGAAAGCAGTCATGTGGTCACATGAGGGGACGGGTTCACAAGATACGCAGGGTGTCATGGATCACACCAGAATAGGGGTATTTTTGGATCTCTGTATGATGTCTCATGCTGATGACTTAACCTTTAACCCTTTAAGGTCTTGCTCAGCTGTTTATTTCTTAATGAAAAATCTGACCCACTCGGCTCCTGGTTATGAGGCTTAACCCGTTATTGATCATATTTGGGATATGACATTTACATGAAAACCGACAAATCTAGTTATTCCCTTTATAGTCGATTCATGGAGAATATTAGTATCCTGGTTACTGGTCCTCTTTTTTTCATGTCAAGTCATGTCTCGTCTCGTCTCGTCTGTCTACTGCGTGCTGTTAACACTTGCCCCGTAATGTTTATCACTCCGCTTCCATTTTATCTGTCATCTCTGTCACTGGTCGCTTAGTTTAAATTTAATTCGACCGGGGCAATAAAAATGAGTACACTGAAGTTTACAGCTCAGTGCTATTAAGAACCAACGTGGCGTTGTGTATGTGGTTTATTCAATTTATCACCCAACGTAGGAGATGAGAGGGACGAGCGTTATTAAACATGTCCTTCATTTGACAGCTGTCAGTCAGACACTGCGTAGGATGAAGGCAGCATGATGAAGATACTTCTTCTTAATGGATGGGCTGTTATGAGTGGGTCGTCCTTTCACCGGTTATCTGACAGTTTCGTTTGGTTGTTGCCAGACATGTTAGTGTTTTCCATAGTGAGAGGATTTGCTCAGCATTTCAGTTTTCTTAGAAGACAAAAACTGCTTTCCTTATCGCTCCATAAACGGGACACACTCGCTGTCTCTTCCACAGTGTGTGTTCAGTCTCTGTTACGTCAAGCAGCGCCTGTGCAGTGACGGACAGCTGTCAGAAACCAGTGTAAGACGTACACGTGTAACAATATCCATGTTTTTTTGGGAGTACTCCAGCTGGAATATTTTAAGTCTTATCCCGGTCACTGAGATCAGGATATGATCTTTACATCCACCAACACAAAGACAGTAGACTAAAAAGAAAAACATAATAACCGAGACAGTGAAGGAACTGTAAACACAGTCCATGATGAGCTCGCCAGATGTACCAGATGTTTATGAACATGATCCGAGGCATCTTTTACTGCCCTAACCTCAGCGGAAATCTGAGTAAATTTCCATAAGTTTAACATTTGAGTGTTGAATACTTGAACTTTTTATTCAAACAGTTGACTTGTTGAATGTCATTTTCATTTAAAACCATTGGCAGAACTTTTATAGCTTAAAGTGTTGCTTAAGTACAGTAACGTAAGTGATAATTGTAGCATTCTTTTGATGTTATCGCATTTTTACTTTCCCTTTTCTACTATTATTTCTAACTTTTAGAAGCATTTTGTCATAAACACCAATGGCAGTGCATCTGGGCTTTTATGCATGTGTTGCAGAACCGGTTTTACTGTATGTCCCTGCCAAATTAGTAAACTAAACTTAACCGCAAAAATAAACACAAAACAAAGTTATATCTCCATTATTTTTCATCTGAAAAATGATCCTTTCTGTGATTTTATACGAGCCGTGAGTTTTGTCAGCCGTTACGACCCTTATTACTGTTAAGTGTTCTCCCTTTCACTAAAGAACCCTCACAGATGCTGTGTCATTTACATAAACTAATTTAAAGGTCCAGAGTTTAAAATTTGGCTAAGGGGGGCGGCGCCGTGAGTTCCCTCTACTTTTCCACCTGAATTTTTCCCTGAGCCGACCCGGAGCCGAAGAAATGTGACCGGAGAACAAACACTCGTTCTGATAAGGTCCGTCCAGTTCGCCCGCTGAAATCAACTCGACGAGCCAAGGAGGGCTGCTGGTTCTGGAGTGATCCCTCCCTGGAAGGAGACGTGGCCCAAGATCTCGGGGGAAGAGTCAAAATCCTGGTTGGGAGGAATCGCTTTGAAGCTCACGGCCGATGCCGTTTAGACAAGATTAAATTTACAATCAAACCTGAATTTATTTGACAAGATTAAAAAATGTATAGGTTTTCGTGTTTTCACAACATGGTCACTGTTTATTCACTGTGTACCAATAACACGATCCATCTTCAAAGGAATCATTTTTGGATAATTAAGCACTCAGTGCTTCAGCATCCTCCCAATCACTGATGATTCAGTGATCTGATCTCAGATTTAATCAAGCCACTAAGCCTCCATCCTACTACTCAACGACAATTTAGGAACAGGAGATGAAAAATTATGATTTCAACTACTTAAAGTTTGTTCAGATGAGTCTAATGGGGAAATAATTTCATTCCCTCCCGTTTTTTCTCTCAAGCAGCCAGCAGTAAACAGTAGCACCACCCTCATTCGTACAGTGTTTGCCTGAAATGTGCGTCCGTTTCTACTGCATTATATTATATTCCACTCACATTCAGTTATTCTCTCTCCATCCATTTTCCTCCCGCACTTCAAGTTTTCCTCCCACCAACATTCTGCAGTTCTTCTGAAGACATCTAGAGACCAGAGGGATACTTAAAATCAAAAATGTGATGCAGTGAAATCCACTGCGAAGTACAGTTGAGAAGATTCCTGCTCTGAAATAATTAAGTGGAAAGAAGAAAAAGTATGAAAGGGAACAAGAATTTTCTCCGAAAAAACAAATTTGTCTTTGATTTACACGTCATTGTTAGCTGAGACTTATAAGATATCGTTGACATGTAGAGTGTCAGCGTTGGCAGGCGAGTGATGAGTGACAATTACTGAGGTCATGTGACGCCTACTGTTGGCTTAAACGCACTGCCGTCGTTAAAATGCTATTATTCTGTGCTAGAGAAAGGGATTGCATTTACTATGTTATACGTGAAGCAGGACCATGTGACATTTTTAGTCTGTAAGGTCAGCTCACTTAAGTTTTCTCTTTCCTTTTGCCGAGCCAGTGCTTCCATTGTGAGAAGAAAAAGGTAGATTTATATGACATCACAAATATGATGATTTTTGCCTCGACTTTGATGTTGGCACTTATGGGATACCGGACCACAAACCATTTCTGATCGAGTTGCGCACCACCACCTGATTAATGACTTCCCTTTTAATGACTGACTGTATGAATATTATTTCAACAGAGGTATGTTTAGTTTTATTTATTCATTTTTAGAAGTCGGGGATATTATGGAGTCATCATAGCTGTGTCCGCCTCCGCATCCGCATCCCCATCCGCAACTGCCTGATCCTTCGTGTTAACGCGATGACTCAAAATCTATTTCAGTGATTTCTTTTCAAAATTTATACCAACATAGTTCGGAAAAATTGGAAGGGTTTTGCAAGGAGGGGCATCAGGCATAAAACCTATGCCGGATGCCATTTGGGGCCAATAAATACATCCACAACAGGGTGCAGCTGAAGGACGAAGAAAAAGAAGACCTTAGAGCGAGGAAGAACTGGGTTGATTTTGGGAAATGTTGGTTGTATATTCTCGACACTACGGGAGCTTTGTCTTCGAAAGCTTTCAGGCCATAATTTCTCAAACATTTTTCTAACTTAGGTCAAATTTGGTCCATATGAACCGACCCGAGAAGATATATCTTGTATACACTGTCATTTACTCAAATATTCATATTTTACTCAGTAGGTGGAGCTTTTATTAAAAAACACACACATTTCGGAACGTAACTCCCTAACCGTTGCATCAATTTAGTCCAAATTTGGTCCATATAATAATAATAAATAATAATACATTTAATTTATAAAGCACTTTATATGTTTGTATATATGTTTATAAATATGAATATGTGTATATGTATATGTATATACTGTATATATCAACAGCAGAAAGATCACCACAGTTTATCCGATAAAGTTTATGAGATTTGTAAACCATGTCAGAAAAATACTGGGCTGATGATCATTTTCCATGTGAACCTGGATCATAAGGATACTTTTAGCACCACTGTCCCACTTTCACCAAGCTCCGTGACCTTGAATCTGCAGAAGTGCATCACGGGAGTCGTATTCAGGGCAAGGAGATTATTTCCGGAGCAATTTAATTTTGCGTCAACTTGAATTTGAGAGTGAGACCATTTCTCCAGGAGGATTGACAGAAGCTGATTGTTCTGCACGTTGTATAATAAATAGCACATCCCCATATTCTCAGGAGGAGGGGATCCTGTCTCTCACTCTGCTTCCATCCGATCCGTCATCTCAGTCTTGTTAAGTCTCCTCCCGAGACGAGTAAGTCAAGAAGACTATCAGCATTATGGAGTGAGGAGTATGTGATTTACTCTCGTGTGGCATCTCCTGGCTGCTCCTCCAACACGGCTGTCTGGGACTGACGTGTGGCAGCTGCAAGACTTCTTCCTGACGCTTTCACGCGACGCACATTGATTTTCTACATAATGTTTGGCTGCATGAATTCAATCTTTGTTTAAATAAATAGAAGTGTAAAAGAAGCCGAGAGTTTGGGCCACACATCTTCAAGTTAAGGCCAGGAGAGCTGCCAGGAGGAAAATAACAAAAACTGAAGCCTTGTGTTTAACGGATGTTTTTAGGCCAAACCAGAGCCTTTTATCAATTAAAATGTTTTTTTTTTTAATAAGCTGTTGTGATTTAAATAGGGGAAAAAGTCCCCAGATGGTCAAAACAATCCGAAATGTACTTTCTTTTCTGGTTTTCTACAAACTCTAATCCATCATGAAATACATTGAATACACTTTTTATTCAATGTATTTCAATCTCTTCTCTTTCATCTTGTGTAGTTATCAGTCACCTCAGTCAAGCCCCAGATTTGTTTTGCTACCTAGCATTGGTTTGCTAACAACTTGAAGCTGTTTCTAGAGCTGATGTGCATGAATGGACTAGTCCAGTTCTTGAGACTGACAGGACAAAATCATCTGTGACCTGCTAAAGAGCGAAGGACGAGGCGTCCTTTCAACTGTTCACGCACTTCCGCCAAAACAACCACCACGTCCGGCACTGATCGCGTATTTTCCTGTTACCTCCTTGTTGGAGCTTTTTTGGACAATTGGAAGAGACCGGGTTACCTGGAGAGAACCTCAGGTAATCCTCACAGAAAGGATTCAAGAGGCAGTGGGGGATTTGAACCCTGAACCTTCTTGCTGCTGGCCTCACACAGCGCCACCAGGCTGCCATACAACAAGATTAAACTATTCTTTTGTTGGGGTCTTATTTCAGTTGCAGATTCATGGAAAGGCATGAAGGAACTTACAAAGGAGGTAAAGTAATTGGTAAATAAATGGAGGCAGAAAAACCAGCTAAATACTCAAAGGGAGAAACAATATACAACAGGTGCAATCAATAATTTCAAAGGCTGTAAAACATGACAGAAGGAAATTAACTCCAAAATAAAGCAGTAAATAACCGAGTAAATCCAATACCAGGATTGTAAAGAGGGAACAACGTGGTTCACTTGTTAGACAGGAACTCAAGTCTGTCGCTATAGTTTTTACAGTTCTTCTTCTTCTGCTCCTTCAGTTAGTTTGGTGAGTCCAAACTTTGTATTTAATAGATAAATAATTTATGTAGATGTTAATCGGCCAGCATATAATTCTAAAACCTCTGCCATGTCCCAAGTGCATGGAATTAGATTTTTTTTAAATTTACAATTTAAAGGATTTATGTTATGCTTAACATTATTTAGATAAATATTATTTAATGCTAAATTTAAAAGAATGGCAATATGTGATATTTTTGACGATTATAATTTCCCTGTATGTACTCAGCTGCCTATGATTCTGACTCCAGCCGGTACATTATAAATTCTTTAACTGCGGTGGAAGAGAAAACTGCCTCACTCTCGGGCAACCCACAAGGAAAACTCCAAATTAACTCCATGTGGCCGTACTTTTTTAGCTGAGACGTCCCGGCTCCTTTCAGTCATGTACCAGATCAAGGTTCTGGGTGCCAAAGATACTCAAAGGACTGACCAGATCTTGTAATTATGGTGGCGGTTTTAGGAGTAGCGCTGCTCGCATG
Source organism: Lophius americanus (assembly GCA_037951165.1). Taxonomy (NCBI): domain Eukaryota; kingdom Metazoa; phylum Chordata; class Actinopteri; order Lophiiformes; family Lophiidae; genus Lophius; species Lophius americanus. The sequence goes on along the minus strand of JBBDHG010000128.1, from coordinate 1,189,812 downwards.
TTGAAGTTTAAAGAATCCAGAGTCCTGCCGCCTAAACGAAAAGGAAATCCCAAAGCAATAGAAACACAACTCCTCTGAACTTTGCCCTCTGGCACAAGTGTAATAAACACGTTATATTTATCTGTTTGTGTTCATGCGAGGATAAAAGAGGCTGCTGAATGATGCAGGGTGATTTACACGACTGATGTTGCCACAGGAGTGATCGACGGTGTTGATAGAACAAATTAATCTAAGACTATGAAAAAAAATATTGCACTTTAAATATTTATGAATGAGTTTCATGTGTTTATATGTGAGTGAAATTCCCAATCCTGATGGCTCGTGGCGAGAAGCTGTTTTTGAGGCTACTTTAATTCTCCTGTACCTCCTACCAGAGTTCAGTAGAGTCAACAGTTCAGGATGGGAATGATCATTTGTTATTTTCCTGGCTCTGAAGAGGCACAGAGAGCCGGGGATATCTACCAGGGAAGGAGGAGGGCGGCTGATGATTTTTTATCTGCCGTTTTGATTACCTTCTGCAGAACTTACCTGACTTCTGCTGAGCAGACGGCATACCCCCCCATGATGCAATACACCTGTACTATCTCAATGATGGAGCGGTGGAACATCACTTTTTCCTTCAGTCTGTTTTTCCTGGATTGTCTCAGAAAGTGCAGTCGCTGCCGGGCTTTTTTCACCAGTGACAATCAGAAGTCCTCTGAGATATAACTTCCCAGGAACTTGAAAGTGGGGAACCTCCCTTCTCAGTCTCCTCTGATGTGAAGTGGGGCAGGTTCTACACTCTGTTTTCTGAAGTTGATGACTGTTTCTTTAGTTTTGCTTATTTTGAATGCCAGGTTGTTCCTGGAGCACCGCTCTGACAACTTCTGGACCTCATCTTTGTATATCCATCTCCCCAAAAGATGAAACCGACAAAAGTGTTGTCATCCGCAAATGTAATGCTTCTGTTGGAGGGATGGCTGGGGGTGCAGTCATGGGTGTACAGAGCATAGAGGAGTTCTGAGTGTGAAAGTGGAGAAGGGGGGAGTTGCTTTTGACGGTTTACAAGCGTTTTGTAAAGAAGTCCTTCATCCAGGAAGAGAAGGATGCAGGGAAATCTTAATCCTACAGCTTGTTGACTAGTCTGTCACAGATGATATGTTATTGGTAGACGGGCGCCCTACCAACTGAGCTACAGCCGCCCCTTTGTTGGGGTTGCAAGTTGATTTATTATCAATTAAAACATCCTTACATGGCTTCCTGGGTGTTCCAGTTGGCTCAGCACTGTGTGGAGAGTTGTGGCGATTGGTTTGATCAATGAGAAAACTGATGAGGGTCCAAGGTTGGAGGGAGGCAGCAGTTAATCTGATTTCACAGCATTTCTTAAATACTAATGTTATTGCTACTGGGCAGTGGTCATTAAGACCACTGACTGCTGGCTTTTTTTGGACAGGAGTAATGGTAGCCGACTTCATACATGGTGGGATGGTGGGTTGTGAGAAGGGGAAAGATTGAAAATCTTGATAAAGACTCCCGAGAGTTCATCAGCACAAGCTTAAGTACTCTGCCAAGTACTCCCTCGGGTCAAGCAGCCTTCCATGGATCCACCTTCTTCAGTACATGTCTCACTTGATGCTCCTGAAGGGTAAGAGTGACTGTGTGGGGCCCCTCTACCTCAAACTGACCAAAGAAGTGGTTTGGTTCTCTGCCAGCGAGGCAACAGTGTTGTTGGTTTATTTGTTATAATCCACGTCACGCCGGGTGTGGGTTATTTTTGACATGTGGTCATTCACTTTCCTCTCATAGTCCTCATGGCAACCTTAATGCTACTTATCGGGTCACCTCCTGCCAAACTGTACCGGCCCAGTCACCTGACATGAAGGCAGAGGTTCAGGTTCTCAGAGGTGGCAGTGCCTCACTTGTCACCCGGGGTTTTTAGTTGGGTTAAACCTGGATGTGTTTATCAACCGTAGCATTATCGGTACAACTCTTTATGTAGAACAGTGCAGCAGTTTCATGCATCCTCTGGCTGAGAAAGTGAAACCTCGATTCTGTATCGTGTGTCCGTCTTTTTGTCCTGAGGGGGCCACGGGCTGGGGTGAGTACAAGTGAAAGATGATCTGACAAGCCCAGATGTTGAGAGAGGTTCTGCTCTATGTACATGCTTTTGTTAAGACTAGACAGAGTCCAGTGTGTTCTTCCCCTCGTGGGGATATTGTACATGTTTTGCCAATTTTGGAAGCACAAATCTTAAATCTTGCTTGCTTGAAATCCCAAATAATAATGCAAACTCTGTCAAAATGACGCATCTGTTGTTTCTTACATCCACCAAAGACATTTTCTTTTCCCTCCTGTGCGTTTGTTTATATGTTTGTTTGTTTGTTTGTAAGAACTACTGATGTACATGAAATTGTAACCAGAGGTTGGTTTTGGCATATTCTAGAGGTCATTAAATTTTGGTGACCTCATATGTTTCTCACCATTTAAAATAAAACAAAATAATAAGCTGTTTTGAGTAGGGACGTCACAGTGTGGCTGTTGCTGCCTTTGACCCCTTGATTCCTTCGATGTTCCTTCCGGGTAGAACTGCTAGGCCCCAAGCTCAAGATCTCTGGTGACTTCCTCAAGTGAAAGGCAGTATTTGGGAGTATTTGGGAGATGCACAGAGAGTTTGTTGGAGTTGTGGGTAGATTTAGAGGCTTGCAATAACTTTACTTTAGACATTAATGGGGGAATCTGCATGAATTTGCTACAAACAGCCACTGTTATTATTTGGGCAAACGGCCGGGTTGCTTAATGAAGCTAATTTCATAAAGTAAAGGAAATTCTTCTCATTTCCGATGAGGTTTGGCACGTTTCAAGATGTAATAATAGTTTGCTTGCTTCTTTCTGTGCTATGCAGATACAGAAGTCGTCCTCAATGCTATTAAGCACCTATGTGCTTTAACTTACGTGTGTGGGCATAAATAAATAAAACAAATCTGCAATATTACCATATTTCTGTATTTACATTAATGGTAATTTATGGGAAAATGTGCTTTCTGTAACCTCAAGTACAATTGTGCCTTGGTGGAGGTTGGCGCTCTCCCGAGTGCTTTTTCTAGTTCTAATTATGTCATATAAGTGAGTGAGAGCTATGCTAACATTAGCATCCGGTGGGATGTAGGGTCTCATAGAACACCTGGGAAGTCTTTGGTGTGCTCAGCTAATGTCTGTGAGTTTAGTAGAATTATTATAAAAGAGCTGAGTTACTTTGTGCAACACAAAGCTCTATTCATTTGGAGGTTGACTGTTCCACTCAAGATCTTGAGGTGGCCATTAGCTCAGCAATTATTCATAGGCTAATTAAGTACTTCTTTCTCTCCAGATGATGACTTGGAAACAAAAAGACTTATTTTGCATTTTTCTCCCTAAGTGACAATGAAAATAATTACATACCCTCCACCAAAAGTTATTTATTGATCCTGCCGTTTCCCAAACACTTTTAAACTCTTCTAATAATAATAATAATATTTAATTTGTGACGCACTTTACATATGGAATGGAGTAGCAATTGAATCATAGCTCTGTATCATGATATTCCTGCGGACTCTGAGCAAGTGTCGTGGTACCTCATTGACTAGTCGTATGACATCACAGGGTCAACACACACACTCCCATACCCGTCACCGCTGTAGTGTGTGGTTTTGGGTTGTGGGAGGAAGCCAGAGCCCCCCAGCGAAAAACCCATGCAAACAGACACTATTCCCAAAGTGGATTTGAACCAAGATCCTTCTTGTTATGGAAGAATATTGTGATCCCCACACAGCCCTGCTGCCCTAATGAGCACAAATAGTTAATATTAGTGATCAATAAATTAGTTATGACACTGTAATAACACAACAACAGTGAACACGTTATCTGTTCGGCCCTTTAGATCTTCAATATATTGGTCCATTAAAAAAAGCTCCGTGAATACATTAATTTCACTTGAAAACTTAAAAAAATGCAGAAATTAATGCAGATTTCTCCATTAATGTGCTTCTCCGAGTATATCGCAAATACTCTGTGTCCCGTCGTCTGTTGAGCTTTGCACTTCAGTGTCTCTGTTCAGCCCACTGAGTCCCCAGCTCCACCCCAAAAGACAAATGTAATTACGTATTATTTTATTTTATTTTAAATGCTGAGAACCTGTAAGATCTCCAATATTCACCTCGTTAATCCCCTCTAGGATATGCCAAAACCTACATTTGTGTCAAATGTCATGCAAATACATCCTCTAGTAGTTTTCCGTAATCTCTCAAACAAACAAACAAACAAACAAACAAACAAACAAATAGACAAATGCAGAGGAGTGAAAACTTGAAGTCCTTCCTTGGCAGAGGAAGAAAAAAAAAAAACATTTGAAAAGGGCCTGAGTGCGGTCCAGCTAATCTGATTTAGCCTGTGGATAGTCACATAATTCATGTGCAACAGTCACATTACAGGAAATACAATCTCAAGTAAGACAAATGAGTTCAAATACATCATACTGTAGCATTTTGCAGTACGTGAAGAGAACACCCAATTTAAGTCTTCTTGATACGCAAACCCCCCCCCCCCCCCCCCCCCCCCCCCCCCCCCCCTGTCAGTGACTGCACAGCAGCGATGCCAGCGTTGTTTCGGTCAGCGGTGGAGAGCGATGCCAGCTTTGCCCTTGGCGTTGGATTTCATTCTGAAAATCTGCGACACGGCTGCCAGCTTGCGCTGAAACATAAGGCTGGTGTCAGGATGAGGAATAATCCATTAGATGTTTGTGGGTCTCAGCTGGAGTTGCAGACTCCCCTCCTGTCATCATGAACTGCACCGGAGAAGAACTTCACTAAGAGGGCGGGGGAAACAAAATTAACTCTTTTCCAAGTGAAACTAAGTCTGTGACGATGAAGTATGCATACACACTTTTCTTCGTTAAGCATAGTGATATTTATCTCATTGCCATTTTTTACCTCTATCAAGGCAGGAGGTTATGTCTTTTACTCCTGTGCATTTGTTTGTGTGTTTGTTTGTTTGTTCGTGAGCAGGATTACGGAAAACTATAAGATGGATTTGCATTCAATATTACCCAGAGGTAACTTTCTGTATATTTTAGAGTAACAGGTTTAAAGTTTAAAGTTACGAGTTTCATTGACTTTTAAAAAAAAAGAAGAAAAAAGAAACTATTTGGAGTAGTGATGTTATAATGTGGCTAATGCTGCCTTTGATTCTTTGACCCCTTTGAAGTTTCTTTGGGCTTGGAGCTGGGGGCTCAGTTTCAACAGTTTCTTTGATTCCTTTGAGTTTCCTTTGGGGGTTGAGTTGAGGGCTGAGTGGGCTGAACAGAGACACTGAAGTGGGAGGTATGGGAGACAAGTGGCCACAGAGTAATAAAGAGATATTCAGAGAAATTGTGGGGAGTTGTTGGAAGATGTATAGGCTTGCAAAAACTTTTTTGAACATTAAAATAGAATAATAAGAAAATTAAATATAAATGAGTACTCTTTCTAGTTCAATATGGTTTAGTGGAGATACTTTACCAAAGAAGGGATACAGCCTGAACTTCTGTTTGCCCATTCTTCTAATCTGGCCAAAACACTGAATCCCAATTCCCTTCAAAAACGCTTTATAGAATTAATTGAATTATAAAGTGATTAAGAGTGATAATCATATAGGTTTGCCCACATTAAGCCTTGACAGAGGTCCTGGTCCATCCACATCAGCTCAAATTAAGATTCTCCATGCAGTAGAGGGGGCATCTGCGTCCTTCGACAAAAAGTTTCTAGTTAGTTAATAAGAATTATTTTTCAGGCGTGACTCTGAGTGGCAGCTGTGTTTACCTAAAAAAACAAACATATCTAGTGAATATAGAAGAATTCATTCACAAGCATTTTCATATCCACACGCCATAACAGACAAACACATTTCTTGTTCCAGCGCATAGTTTTTTTTTTTTGCTATCCAAAGTCACTTTGTCCCTTAAATTAAATTGTCTTTTTTTAATTTTTAATTTTCAAAAGTTGAAGAAGTAACTAAAGCACTAAATACATAAGATCAGAGTAGCAGAAAAAACAATACATAAGATCTAAAAGGTCCAAACCCTGCTACAAAAGAAGTTTTAGAAGGATCAATCCGAGGAGAGTTGGATCTGGTCATTTGCATCTATGTAAAAAAACAAAAACAATAAAACAACACATCATAAAGATTGGCCTCCTGTATTTTCAGAAGTGGATAAATAGTTTTCATCGACCTCTGTGTCTTTGCTGGAAACTCCTCAATCTTAATTCAAATGAGCCCCGGAGCATCAGCTGCCGGCTCCACGGCCAACAGCTCACCTCAGGGTGTCAGGCTGTTTATGTTAATACATGACAGAGACTCGTTTAACTCAACCTAATTAATGTTATGTTAATTAGACACAGTCTTCCCACCTTGTTTGGCTGGCCCACGTTTAATTAAATGTTATTTTGCTCTTGCAAAGACTTTATGTCTTTTAATGTCTTTCCCGACAAATACATGTCTCAGAGCACCGGCGGGATTAAAATATAAACCATTCAAATGAACGTTTAATTGTTATGTTACTTCTACCCATCTTATATTGGCAGAACCGAGGATGGCAGCCATTTCTGTCTGGCTGAGTCTCAGCTGTCGTTTTGGATTTCACCCCCTGCATCCGAAAAGGACATGTTGGATTTTTACAAATTAAAGGAGGAAAAAGGGGCTGGATGGAAGCCATACCATTTGCAAACTGGGTCATGGAAAGATCAAATATTTTCAGCAACTCACCCAGCATTCACATTATGCCTCTCCACCTGGAGCCGTTGTTGACGCCAAACACCTGTTGAGCCTCCAGCTGTTTGTCCAACCAACACTTTATTTTTTTGTCTCTTTGGATAAACACATCGTTGGAGAACATGATGACTTTTCCTCACATTTAACATCAACCCGATAAGATTGGCTTTTACTCACGGCACCGTGGATTGTTTCATATATTCATCTATATATCGAACTAGACAGTGAAATATAACTCATATGGTTTAATGGAATAAACTGGGAATTATGGATTTAATTTGTCTGTTACCATGGATACACTGGTGAGTGAGGAGAGAGATCTTATAATCAATCCTGGTGGAGATGGGAAGACAATGAAGGGAATGAAGAACAGGGGTGATGTGTTCGTGTTTACGAACTCTCATCAGGATCCTTGCAGCACTGTTTTGAACATACTGCAGTCTGTGAAGACTTTTATCAGGGATCCCGACGAGAAGGGCGTTACAGTAATCCAGTCTGGAGGAGACAAACGCGTGGACCAGCTTTTCAGCATCACTCAAGGAGAGTGAAGAACTCCGTTCCTCATTCAAAACGTAATAATAATTTAATAATATAATAACTCACCTCATTCAAAATGACTTATGCTCTTTCTGTGTGGCGTTAGAATGTTCTCCTTGTATCTGGATCCCTCTCTCGCCATGCTTCTCGCACCGTGTCTGCCATGATTGGTTCCTATGGTGCAAATGTTTTGATGGATGCTAATATGCACTTAATTTAACCAAAACTACCTACACGTTAAGCAATTGATATCCCCACAGATCCTCCCTCTTACTGCATAAAACTAACATAAAAGTATTTCATGGATGATTTTTAGATTTTACACTTCCATAGACCTTAGTGAAAGAACGAACTGGATTCCTTTCGGTAAGGATCATTTGTAAATTTCTGACACTAGGGGTGCTTTATCTCCAAAAGTTGAAAGTTGGTCTGATTTAGTCCAAATTTGGTGCATATGAATCGATCCGATTAGGTCCATCTTGAAAACATTGTGTTTAAACCTAGTTGTTCATATTTTGGTCACTATGAGGAGCTTTTTGATGAAAATTGCGGTGTTTTTGGACATAAATTGAAGAGTTGGTACCACTTTACAGTAATACTACCTCTTTATAAATCATTTATAATTAAGTTAAAAGGTATGTTGTAAACAATTCATAAGTCATTAGTTAATAAACAGCTTATAAAGCTCTCAGTTTATCAATGTGGGTCACTATTTGGCAAAATGCCGTTAGCAGTACAAACAGGTGTGCCCACTATTTGGCAAGCATTAGGTCTGTGATACCATTTATATCTAATGAGTTATAGCAGCTTATTAATGATTTGTAAAGGGTTTACATCTGTATTAGTCAGCTACATACAATTTTTTAATAAGGGGAATCTTATTTTAAACTGGTACCGAAGAATTCAATAAGGGGGATTGTTTGTACAGCGCAGGAGATCGGGGGCTTTTCAGGTATAGACCAGGAAACAGTGGATAAAGAACCTTTGGGTCTGCTCCAGTCATTAACCAGTAAAACCAGCCTAGACATGCTCTACCTCTGTATAAACACAGGTAAAGACCCTTGCTGTCAGGAACAACAGCATGGTCACTCCAAGAGCGTATTCTGATGCTTTAATTATTTCAAAGATTTTATCTGATTCTAATAAAACCCTTTTATATCAAAAAGTGAAAAAGAGGTTTGCAAATATTTGCTCTGGCTGGAACATCTAAGTTGGGGACTTCTCTAATAAACACAAAAGTTTCAAATAAAGTATAAAACAGAATAGATTTTTTGTGGGAGAAAAAGTTCATCATCCCCCCTCAGGCAACTGATTGAAAGTGAAAGGCAACTTTATTTACCTTGTATCCCCGCGTATGCTCACAACTAATGTGCTGTCGGTTCCAAAATGCGGTTTACTGGAGAAAGCTGCGATTTTTGATGCATTTTTAATGCACATAACTTTGGGATGAAGGTGCGGTTTTTTACATCACACACCAGATTACTGTGCTTGCTCATAGCTGCTGTGTTGTTTGAAGTACTGCTGAGGTAAACTCAATCCCCGAAGCTTCACAAACCCAGTTATACTTCTTCGATTTCTTCTTCTCTCCAGTCATTTCTAGCAGGTCTTATCAGATTTTGTCACTGTGATAAAAGCATGCCATTATATCCCAGGACCGTCCGACTGTCTCTCTCCTTATCTTTGTCCCATGAACAGAGGCTCCGCTCCGTTCAGGTCTCTGCTGTGAAATAGTGAAACTGATTTTGCGAGATAAGGAAGCAGTGACTTAAGGTGACCATTGCAAAATATTTTAACGTCTTTTTCGCCGCAGTTCCTTCGACTTAATGTCATAGCTCAAATCTGTTTCATGGATCATTCTCAAATTTTATACCCACATAGACTTCAGTGCGAGGAAGAACTGGATTTATTGTGGGAAAAGTCCGTTATATATTTCTGACACTGTAGGAAAGCTTATCTCCAAAAGGTTTTGGTCTATAATTTCTCAACCGTTGGTCCGATTTTTTTTTGTATATATCATGTTATACTCTGATATCTTATATTGTACTCACTGGAGGAAGCTTTTTTAAAATAAACAAACAAAAAAAACGCTGTTTTTCAGTCATAACTTCACATTTAATTGAGGAGTCTGATCAGGGGAATGGTTTGTGTAACACAGGGGATTGTGGGCTTTTCTGGGACAAAACCTTGCTGTTGGGGACAACTGAGTAGGCCTATTTGTTAGGGGTCCGCCAATCGATCGGTGACGGGGGCCTAGTTTGATGAAATTTGCAATCGCGAGCAACCTCACCCAGCCGGTTCTAAGATGGTTACACGCATGGGCCGTACACGCTAACCAAGCCTTAGCTACCACGGCTAACTGGTGGAGCTACCACAGCACCACCAGTTAAGACAGAATAAGCGGCAGAGGAATAACCCCGAAAACGTTTGTCACAACAAACTTAATCACACAAAAATGTAATCGGCCCCAGAAACATACCAAGTTTCTGGAAACTAGCGTTAGCAAAGCGGCTAAAGCTCACGTATGATGGACTGAACGTCCATCATATGGATACGTCATATAATTGGTTTAAGAAACGCACAGCAGGGATGTCAGGTCAGAATACATACACAATGCCGACCAGCCTTTCTTCCACTGTAATCCCTAAAAATAAGAACAATTAATATATTAGTCATTATAGTTTTAAAACTTTAAAGAAAAAAAAAACGGAATCGGCAAAACTGGGTATCGGCCCGTCAGACTTCATAAGAATCGGTTATCTGCGACCTCTACTATTAATTGTCTTGTGTCGGTGGATTGGTGGGTTGTTTTTTTAGTATTTTTTTATAGTTAATTTTGCTGCTTTTTCAAAGATAACAGACAAAGAATGAATACTTGACTCTACATGATGTTACATTGAGGTTTTACAAGTAATCATTTTATTCAACCTGGAACACTGGTTTGGCGCTAAACCCCCATTGATGTATTCCATCTTCCTTTTTTTTTACCCCATCTCTACAAGTTTTAGGCGCTTTTCAAACCTCTACGGACATTGTTAAAAAAATAAAACGGTTGTTGAACCTGAATATTTTATTCTATGACTGTCAGGCTGTTCTGAATGTAACATGAACCGACCATGCTAGAATTCTCCTGGTGTACAATTTCACACTTAGCTATGCAGCTGGACTGCTAACCAAGCATCATATTACCAATTTACTACCGCAGCGCCATCCTCAACCGTCCTGCTGTCATTTGGAATGAGTCATGGGAGCGTAACTGATATAGACCATGAAATAAATGAGTTTATACAAATGCATGTGCGTGCGTACATATTCAGGCCGCCTTCGCTGGTCCGGAGGTGTGGCGAATCCCTCAGCACCCCGTGTCATTCCCAATTTGAACTTTGACTCCACTTTAAGGCTACAGCCATATCAAATGGCTAAGCAAGCACACTCTCTCTCTGCTAGTCATTCTGTCGAATTTAACGTCCCCTTCTTCAACCTGGAAGTTTAACGGTGTGTTCTGAGCTCACTGCTGCACTTTCTGTGTCTGGCTGTGCGAGGATCAGCTGATCCACAGTGGTGTCTGGGTTCCTTTACAGCAACTCTCTGCTTCCCCTTCTTATGAAACAGCACAGATCCAGACAGCACGTCAGCACCCACACACACACACACACGCACACACACACACACACACACACACATACGCACACAATAGCACCTTGCCTCTGCTTCCCATCTAATGCTAGTCCACTTTTCTAAGGTAACACTGCTGTCATAACAACTGCTCATCACCCAGTGGGTGGTGTTGCTGGAGCCGTGAACACTGACTTCTCTGTTGGACTTTGTTTGATTAACTTTTTGGGGGGGTAAAGCGTCACTGCTGTGTCTCAAATCACCTACACCTGTTAGTACACAACTTTGTGGTGTAAGTATACCTACCTAAGTAGTGCATGAATATAAACAAGTTGTTTGACTCAAGAAATTCTGACAGATTTATTTGAAGTAGTCTTACAGCAGTGGGTGTATTGAGAATTTGTGCTATTTTACTTGAAAATGTACAGATCCTGCACAAGTCCTTAAATGATTTTTACTGTAAATAGCAAATCAAAAACTTAAACTACTGGTTGAATAACCCATATTTTATGTCCAGTATTCTTATATTAACTGCTGTAAATTGCAAAATAAACCAGACAATAACACTCAGAAAGCGCAAAACTCTGCCAGGACACATCATTACCCAAGGTTAACGAATAATAGAAAAAAGAAAACGACTGAAGTGGAATCCATTCTGGAACAAAAAAAGCACTTAGACGACGCAGACCTCCGCCAAGGCCCAACTAAATCTACCGACAACTCATACAAACTCTCTTACTCTCACTCAGATTAATACTACTAAGAAGTAACAGATAGTGTCTCTGTTCCAACAGAACAAACTCTTGCCGGCGCTGCAGCGGCACGTGTCGCCATCCCTCATGTGTTGTTGTTCTTCAGCGCCGGTATCGTTCCTCTGACATTTAACTGCAGACCGCCAAACATGCAGGCGCGAATTCTCCCTTCCGAATACGCGCGAGGGATTCAACAAGGCAATTAGGCTCGTCTCATTACGCCGGAAGAGATGACCTTGAATTCAAAACATTTATGAAGGCGTTTCTGCAGGAAGTTTATAAACAAATAAATTATTAACGATGATCACGTAGGTGTTGACATTTGAACGTTTTTTTCTTAGATGTCTTGTTAAAGAGCTCGTAAACATGTTCTACACTGCTGAGGAACCTCCGGAAGAAAAACATTTTATTGTGAGATTGGAGGAGCTGAGGCTAGATGAAATGAGTTTTGGCCTTTCATCCCTTGTTTTTTTTTGTTGTTTTTTTTGGTTATTACCTCCGCCAAGGAAAGAGGTTCTGTTTTCACCACTGTGCATTTCTTTGTCTGGAAAAACTCAAGAACATTAGATAAAATAGGTTTTGGCATATCCCAGAGGTGATACAATTTTTTGTGGTGTCATTTATTTCATAGCATTTATGATAAAATTGAATATAAAAATAGTAAGCCGGGGGGCCGGAAAATGACACAATGTGAGTTTTTGGTAAACTCAAAACTCAGACAATAAAGGAGAAAATCTTTCTCCTTTATTGAGGAACAGGAAGTGATGAAGTTTTACTGGAGAGGAACAGGAAGTGATGAAACAATATCATTATAAGAGTGGGTTTGCACTCTCTGAGTGCTTTTTTTTTTAGTTTTCAACTAGAATTTCGCCCTTTTCTTACAATTTATATATTTGAACAACACTGATGATGGTCATCGCAGTCACTGCACAATTCTCAGAACCGATGTAAATCACTGTTTCCTGTCCTGTTCTATTTCGTATGGGTATTTCATTGGTTTGAAGAGGAAGGAAAATCCACCATGGGAAGAGACGTGGATAAGGTATGTGTTCATGTGTTTAACAGTTGGCACCAGTTCTCACTGTGTGTTGTCATGCACCGGTCCCAGAGCCAAACCCATAAATTACATGCCTGCACCATAAATACGGTCATGTACTGTATATAGTCCGACAGCTCATTTGAACTGGGAGCCGTCAGAGAGGCCGTCTCTCATAACTTTTCTTGAAAGCAATACGAGCCAATCAACCTATAAATAAAAGCAAAAAAGAAAAGTAACACACCTGTTTTAAGTCAAATCAAACCTCTTTGACCAAAGAGTTAAGAGTTAAGATTATTCCCGCCGGATCACACATGTAAAAGTTTAGCAGATCTGTCATGCAATCAAGCATGTATAAGTGTCTGTAGACCGCTTTAAGTGTGACTTTACATATTTCCTCTTTATTGTGGCACACGGGATGAATGCCATAGCAGGCACAGTGGTCCGGCGTTATTTGATCCTTCTGTTTGTGGGCTTTGGCCGGGTGCCATGCCACATTACCGCCTACGGAGAGAAACTTCAAAGAAGGCCGGGGGCCTCTTTCTCTGAGTGGAGCCACTGAATCTTCTGCCTGTTAAAATAAACTCCAGTTATAGGGGCATGTCCTAATTGGATCGTTGAATGTTTAGATCTAGGTGGGCTTATTTTTACAGCGTGCACTCTATCTGAATCCCCTCTGGAGCAAACTTTAGATATGTCATTTTTGTGGATCGGATCGTTTTGTCTAATGTTTCTCAGAAGTCCACACTAGTCTTGACAGCTGTGAAAAGCCTGACACCTTTGTAGTGTTAATGTTGTACGCCACACTTTCATGGGGCAACAATAGAAATTCAAAAACCCAAACATAGCAGCTCAGACACACAGGGAACAAGATGTTCCTCAAAAGGCTTGTTTCTTTATAGTGACTGCACTGCATCTGTTTTCTTATATCTACTTATACTTTCCAGGATTTGATGGGGGGGCGCTGGAATCTCTCCAAGCTGACATTGGGTGTGCCTCACGATCACCGCACTGACAAACGCCACATCAGCCATTACATTTAACTTATATTCATGTCGGCTCTAAGTTCAGGTCCAGGATTTCTTTTATTGTTTATGATTTAAAAAATGTTTTTTTTGGTCATTTCCTTTTGTAGTTTTAGTCTGTTCAGTACTTTGATCAGCTGCGCTTGTTGTAAATGTACTTTTTAAATGACATTATACTTACTTGACTTATATTGTGTAAGTCCATTATTATTGGTCAAAACACAACCAACCAATCAAGGCAAAAGATTTCCGAAGGTTTGCTGTGGTATCTGGCACCAAGACTTAAACTACAGATCCTTCAGTTGTGAAAAATCATGGGATGGGGCCTCCATGGATCGAACCCGCTTGTCCAGCATATCCCATAGATGCTCGTTTGGATTGAGATCTTGGAACTTTGGAAGCCAAGTCAATTCCTTGAACTCATTGGGTTCCTCAAACCATTCCTGAAGGAGTTTTGCGAAGTGGCAGGGCACATTATTCTACAGTAACATGCCACTACCATTGGGGGATACCCTTTGCATGAAGGGGTGGAGTTGGTACATGTCTAAGTAACATCCAGATTAATAGTTTTCACTTTCAGCCGTGGACATGGGTCGGCGTGGACAATCTGACTGATCTGCAACTACGCAACCCCATACACCTCACGCAACAATGTACTGTACCCTTTTCAACAGTTTGTGCAACAACATTTCTTCTATGGATCAAACTATACTGGTTAAAGTTCACCTCAAAACACACCAATGAGACTTGGGAGCCCATAACCTTGTTACCGGACAACAAATTGTCCTTTTGTTAGTCCTCTTTTTGTTGGTAGTACTAATTACTGGAGACAGGAAACACCCGAATGGACCTGCAGTTAGAGATATCACAATGTGGTCCATTTAAAACTTGCTCAGATCTTTACTCTTGCCCATTTTTCCTCGTTCCAACACATTATCTTTAGGAGAAGATGTTCAGATGCTCTGCTTCAAATAAAAGCTGCTATGACTGATGACATGAAGGAGAGAAGATTTTATGGCTTTTAATTAAAGCTCTATTTACTGTGTCCGTTGTGTCCAATGGGCATTTGTTCCCGGAATTAACTCTTTTAAGGAAATGCTCGGTGTTCCATTAGCTGGAATGGCAGAGTTGGTCATATGCAGCCTGGCTGTGCTTTTTCCTCACTTTGTTACATTTCTGTTGCTGAAGTTTTTGTGAAAACTCTGACTAAGCGGGGGGCTCAAAGGACGTTCTTCCATTTAGTTGCACCAGAAACATCAATGGAAGGTGGTTATACAACCCTTCAGCTGGGTCCAGAGTTTGTTATGACCTGACAGTGTGGCTCAGCTGGACTAGGTTGAAATGTCCTTTTGCAACAGAAGGATGTTCACTTCCAGACTGAATGTTCAATTCTGATTTTTGTTCTGTACCTGTTCACATTACTCTTAAAATGTGTCCTATATCAGACCCCAGAATGAATAATTCACAGGTCATTCTGTCAATACAGATGCAAAATGGAAGTTAGTCTGAACCCTTTCGTTGATAATGAAGGTGCTTATAGTGTTTATAGGTATGCTAATAGTATTTATAGGGATATTTTGGACTGAAAAGAGCTCGCTAATGAAGCTGTCAGCAGGACATTGCATTGAGATACATTGAATGATGCATTCAATGTCTGTTCAGTAATTTTCAGTCTTGGGTGATGCAGAATTGCAACATCATCAAGATGTGTTCAAATGTGATTTGAACACCTATTTCTGCCGGGTAACTGAGAAAATGTTTTAATGATAAAAGACATTACCCTTCTTTATGTCCCACACTGAAATTGGATCTAGTCCATTTAGCATTTACAGTTGTAGAAGAAGAAATCCTTTATTGACCACAAATAGCCATACACAGTACAACATTGGGAAATTATTTCTCTGCATTTGACCCATCACTGAGGGAGCAGTGGGCATCCCCTTTGTCGCTTCCGGGGAGTTAGGGTTCAGGGTCTTGCTAAAGGACCCTACGACAAGTAGAGGACTCGAACCGGCTACCTTCTATTACCCACTCTGTCACTCTGCCCCTTGTGCACAGCCTGAGAGTCGTCTGTTACATGGCACCACTGCTGTCTTCCACGTCAGTCAACCCCTCCCTCCTTTCCTCTTTCACTGCTTCATCTTGTACAAGATTGAACAAATGTCCGCCCCCATTAAACAGGCATGTCTGGGTCACTTAGTTTTGAAGATTGGGGTGACAGAGTTACAAATTTTAAATCTGCCCCCCCATCCACTTTCCCTTTCTGACTCCTCCTTTTCCGTTCTCCCTCTCCCTCCATCAACAGATAGGACTTGAGTCTTTGTGAGGGTCTATAGAACCAGCTGTCTCCAAGCCACGGATTAAATGATTCACTTATGGTCTGCATTTTAATCCTCACTCTCGCACTCTCTCTCTGTCAGACAGACACACATGCAATTTGTTGCGTGACGTGGATCCACCAAATTGAATTATATCAGAATTACGTTGAAGCGTTAGATGTGTGTAATTGAACACTGTCGCTGGTCTGTGGGTAGAAGTGGGTGTTAAAGGAGGACCATCCAACAGAAGACACCCTTGCAGCGAGTCAACCATGTGTGCCATTATAAGCACATTAGATAGACGTAGTCGTCTAATGAGGTGAGGGAACGCTCCATCAGCGGACTCGGGTGTCTGCCGTCTGCTTGCAGAATCACTGCTTTGAATGCAACAGGTGACTGTTATTTTATGTAACTCCATGGCCGTCTTCAGTCGGCTGAATTAATGTGGTGGAACAATGTGTTTTCATGCACACCGCGATCCTGGTTATTAGCATTATCCTGGTGTTATATAACTGTTAGCCTTACTTTGAATTAGTTTGACTGGGGCTGTAGAAAATGAGGCCACTTTGGATTATTATAGTGGGCATGGTGTTATAAATAAATACATCTGCTGAGATATGACCTTATTGCCAGAAGTATCTGGTTTTACATTGACACTTTTATTCTTTACGACTGAAGTCATTCTCAAAGAAAATTTCTGGTTGACTGCTGTTGATAAGGTGTTGTACTAAAAGGCGAGCGTCGGTCACATGATCTGAACAGGTTTTTATGTTCTTTGATGCTTTTAAGAGAGAATCGGCTTGATGATAACACACTTTTATTTCTATACTGGAGACATGAGGGAGGAGCTTAAAAGGCGTTCACATTAAAGCCTTGTCGGTACCTTAGAGAGGTTTTACTCTGACTAACGTTACATCATTATGATGTTAGCAAACATTAAGTTTTTGGTCAACAACATTGCACTTGACTGCATATGTTATATCATTCGGTAATGGCGAGCATCGTCTTCTATGCTGAGGTCTGCTGGGGAGGCAGCAAGACTAACAAGGACACAGGAAACCTGTACAAGCTAGTCAAAAGCTGGCTATGTGATTGGAAGGAGGCTGGACTCCTCATCAGGCAATTCATCCTGAAAATCCAGATCCACTGTCAGCGACCTTCTCAGAGAAACTAAGTACTTCATCCATTAATCCTTATAAAGTAAAGTCGATGGGTCTTATCCACTTTGTTGTTGTTTTCCAGCGTTTTTTAATCCGTTCACAGCTTCAGTCTATTCCAGTCCGCCACTTTGATCGAGCAGGAAGATATGGAGACATGACTGGTGGTGACACCAAATGGAGAGAAAATGTCCATATGAGCATGTTGTCCTTTACCGTCTCTGACACACTTGAATTGTTTATGAGACCAGGAGATAAAGAAGTACGAGCAACAGCTCCATCACACATTCCACTCCATTTTTGTCTGCTCATTCAGAGTTGGGTCGCCGTGGCAGCAGGCCAAGAAGGGTATTACAGACGTCCCTCTCCCCAGAGCTCTCCAGCTTGTCCAGGGGATCTCGAGTAGTTCCCAAGGCTAAATGAGTTATGTAATCCCTCCACCAAATTCTGGGTTCAGCCTGGCGTCTCCTCCAAGATTGACATGTCTGGAAAACCTCCACGGAGAGGCGTCCTGATCAGGTGCCTGAGCCACCTCACTTGGCTCCTTTTAATGAGACGGAGCAACGGCTCCACTCAGAGCTCCGTATGGAATTCCGTAATTCACACCTTATCTCTAAAGCTGAACCCAACCACTACAAACCAAAATGTTTGTATAAAGTTTGTGTTCTGTCACTGTATGCTGGACAAAGCATTAAACCACCTTTGACATTGTGTGTCATGCTGTTTTGCCACTTGGCGCCTGCACAGAAATCGTAACCTATCAGTAATCGAGTGAAGACTTGAAAATATAGTAGATCCATTTGGAGTACTCCAGACAGAATATTTTCGGTTTTGTAAAATTGGATTAAGTTCCAGCCCTGTAATTGACATCAAGATATGATGTTTCCATGTAAGAAACCCAAAGACCGGGAAATTCAGAACCATGATGCGCATGTAGGCACAGTAAATGATCTTTTAGGTAATTTATTAAACAAAACTACTTAACAATTGCTGGATCCAGCTTTTCTTGGTTCTATTAAGGGCTTCCCTATCAACTTTATATCTGTGGTGGCAGTGATTTCAAAATATCCCTTTAATTTCTGGAGTTAAAAATTGACAATATTTCAAATAAAATTAGAATTTTGTAAAATATACTTGACCAGCTATTCCTTTGTGAGGAGGGGAACATTCACAACAATTCAGGTACCACCCTTGGCTTCCCTTGTTGTAGTACTTCTATTTATTCATCATTTGTGTGATGAATAACCAGCTAGGTGTAGTCCGAATAACATGGATTATCTCTTTATAAATGTACCTTTCAATGGGTGGGATATGTGAGGCAGCAAGTCGACATCTTGTTCTCGAAATTGACTTGTTGGAACCAGGAAAATGGGCATATTTAAGGATCTGAGCAGCTTTGACAAGGACGAAATTGTGATGGCGAATCATTTGGTTTGGGACATCTCCAAAACTACAGATGTCCTTGGATGCGGTCAGTACTTACCAGAGTGCTGTAAGTAAGGACACCTGCTGAACCGGTCGTGGGTGCCGAAAGCTCAGTGTATGTGTTGTCTGATCCCAAAGAAGAGCTACCTCCCCAAAGAAGGTGAGGTGACATGCAAGTGCCACAGGTGGAGTTGAACCTGTGACCGATGTGCTATGAGAGCTCAGCTGCTTTACATGGAGCTCCTTCTCTACCTACTGAGCCAAACAGTAGCCCAATAGCTACTGTCCTTGATGCTGGTTCTGATAGAAAGGTCTGAGAACAGACAATACATCACATAACTGTTTTGATGGCAAAAGGGAGACCTACACAAAAGTAGGCATTTGATTTTAATGTTATTGCGGATTGTTTGGTTTGTGTGTTTGTGTGTGTGTTTGTGTGTGTGTGTGTGTGTTTTCAGTCAGCCTTCTCTGAAAATTCACTCAATTTTGAACTTTGTTTCAACTATATTTTACTGTTTTTTCTCCAACAAGCAAAACATCAGGGTGTGTTAGGTAAATTGAAAAATATGGTAATATTACAGGTTCATTTTGTTTCTGTCTGCCCACACGGGATGTTACATAACACATGTAGTTGCTCAGAAGCATTTAGGGCGGTGGTTTCTGTATCCGTATGGCACAGAAAGAAGAAACCAAACCATTATTACATCTTGAAACATGCACAACCTCAACAAATGAAAAGAATGTCCTTAACTATATGAAATTAGCTTCATTAAGCAACCTGGTTTGCCCAAATAATAACAGTGGCTGTTAGTAGCATGTAGAGAGCAACACACCCTGAGGGAGTTTGGCAGACAGAGAAAAGAAATAGGCAGCAGGAAACCATGAAACCATACTGAGAAATCATAACTGTTGATGTAGCAGCTGGGCATGCACAAAGAAATCAAAGTAAGGGATAAAAAACAGGTTTGATTAGATATTTAATGTCTAAACGGTAGTATTAATGAGAGACAAATGATGCACAAATGAGGAGTTTTACTGATTGGTTTCAGCTTCAGGTGTTACTCGGATAAATTGATTAAAGCATTAAACTAACAACTATGTTTAGGAAAAATTTGTGCAGATTACCCCATTAATGTCTCAAGTGTTGTCGGCCTCTAAATCTACTGACAACTTCAACAAACTCTGAGTATCTGTCAAATTCTCTGTTGCCAGCCGTCTCCTGCGCCTTCCACTTCAGCGTCTCTGTCCAGCTCCACCAACACAAAAGAGCCTCAAAAACACATCAAAGTAACTCTTGAAACGGAGCGCCAAGCTCCAACATCAAAGGGACATCATAGGAATCACTGGATCAAAGGATCAAAGGCAGCAATAGCCACATTGAGACGTCACTTCTCTGAACAGCTTATTATTTTATTTTATTTTAATTGCTGACACATGCATTGAAACATGTTACATCACCACAATGTTATCTTAATGTCAATTTTTCTTTTGCCCCTAAAATTGCCTTTAACAAAATTCCTTATTTTCTTCACAAGAATATGGGCTGAACGTTTTATGCCTTTAAGGAGACAGAGTCAAACGTCTTATTATTTCATTACGTTCCGTTTAATACTTCCAGATGGAATCAGTATAGATCTTAATGTGAACACCGCTAAGCTCTCCGTGGACGCTGAACAGCTCGTTAGCGAAACATGAATCTTCACCTCCTCCGCTAAATTTCATCTTAGAATAAAAGGTTAAAAAAAAATCTATGAAGTCCGGCCTGAATTGAAATTGAAGTGATTCGGTCTCAGATAGAGAATTTTCAATCAGTCCCCTTCGACCCACTTGTTTCTGACGTCCAGGTTCCTATTATGCCTGGCGATTGATGTACTGGCCGTGCCGTCTGAGGGCAGCAAGATGATCTGACATGCCATGCATGTCATGACCTGGAATGTAGAGAGAGAGAGAATAAAACCCTGCAGCTGAGTCTGAATGACGACTTTTCAGAATGAGACTTTCATCTAAGCGTCTGAAATAAAGTCATATTTTAAAGAAAAGTCCAACTCAGACTCATCGAGTTAATACTTTTCCTCCTGAGTCTGCTGATCCTCCACATCAACAATCATTGTTTCCTCCAATGATGAAGATATTTTTCTTAATCAGCCTCCAAGTGTGAAAAGAACCATGCACATTATAAAGGCGTTTAGAATCAGGCCAGATTTGAACTCTTCTCCTGAATGAAAGCCTGGCATTGTAGTCCATTACCCATAATTCCTCCTTTGTATTTGTCTCTTTCACACCCACAAGTGTCTGCCCTTAATATGCGACCCAGAGGCTGTCAAGTCTTTGTATCCATTTCTTCTCCTGCCATCTCATTTCAAACTGTTTCCGATTTAATAAAACGTCTGCAGAGCTCTGGTGATGGGACATTCCAGCATATGAAATTCGTCACCACGCTGCCTTTTGTCTGGGACACCTTCTAAAAAAAACGTCTTTGGACTGTTATGTGATAGTTATTTTAATTACAATCAATTTTTTTTGATTAATTAGCCTACCTCTCCAAAAGCTGGATACTGGATAGTTATTACTCATCATTGTCCTAATAATTACTACAAAAAAAGTCATTTTATAGCCAATTAAACATTTAAGTGACAGTGAAGCTTCATTCCATTATTTGATAACAGTCACTAATTCACCTATATTGCATGTTGTTGAACTCTGGGGGAAGCCGGAGTTCCTGCAGGGACCCACGCAATTACTTGCTTGGGTCCTAGTGGAGTAGTGGAGTAAGTTTATTTGGAGCTAAAAACAATTCACATGTAACAATGTACCTACAACATTTTGCAATCAATCAGTATGTAAATGTGGAATGTACTCATAGATTCTTTGAGCGTCTTTCTATGTCACATTTTTAAAGCTTAATATCAACACTTCATGTAACGCAGGACTGTAAAAAAAGATCCTTTAATAAACATATTGCCAATAAAGTGCTTAATGCTGTACTCAATAAAATAATAGAAAAGGTTTTAGTAAACATATAAATTCATTTAGCATTCCACATGTAAGCCTGGCGATATGCCTGCAAGACAAGGTTCAGGCAAAATGAACTCGTATGTAGCTACTCGACCCACAGCATCTAC
Source organism: Lophius americanus (assembly GCA_037951165.1). NCBI lineage: Eukaryota > Metazoa > Chordata > Actinopteri > Lophiiformes > Lophiidae > Lophius > Lophius americanus. The sequence goes on along the minus strand of JBBDHG010000128.1, from coordinate 1,168,069 downwards.
AGCCGCCGCCTGCGGCTACAGCGGCTTCTAAACTTTAAATTTTCAACATAAATGCTCGACTTTGGATCACAGTAGCTTGGAATACCAATTTCAACACAAGAACTCTCTTTTAGAAGTATAAATTGGCAGTTTTTACCACATTCTGACCTGTGAAAACGGGTTAAATGCAGCAGCGGCGAAGACTCGAACACGTTCCTCTTTCTCCAGGTTGCATCTGAGGGTGGGCGCAAAACGCCACCGATCCGGCGTCTTAGGTTCCCCCTGGGTGCTGCTCCAATCTACAATATATTAACTGTATAAATATGAAATAGTTCATTATCCTTTTTAATAAGGAAAAGTATAATTTGAAAAGTCATTAGCAAATACATCTTCAAAATTAACTTTACCAATAAAACCTTCAGCGGATAATGACGACTTGTGAGAAGATAAGATGACGCTGGAGCTAATGGGATGATGGAGAAATTAGTTTTTTAGCTCATTTCTGACTAAATAGATTCACAAAATTTCAAAAGTTGCATTAAGTTATGCTTATTTCTGTCTGTCTTAAAATCTCCTTAATTTATCTCCAACCCTCCGAGGTGTTTTTCCGTGCTGATCCTCTGCAGTCGCAGCTGTTCAAAAACGGATTCTTTCCACTCATACTCGTTTAAATTGGAATTACAAGTTGCATTCATTTCATTTTAAACATTACAACACCCCCCCCCCCCCCCCCCCCCCAAACTATTAACAAAGCGTGGAAAGGAAAGTAATGAATAAATACTTGATTTGAGCCATTTCAGTTAAATGAGATCATTTGTCTTTCTGTCAGTAAGAGTTGCTCAACCAGCTGCGTTTCCATGTTTTATGTTTGCAGCACTGAGAGGATGTATTTCCGCCAAATCAGCGTGTTTTAATTAGTTAGCAAGAATCCCGTTTGCTATGTTCAGCGTTTCTGTGGCATGTTGAAAAGTTAAAATCCGTTAATTAGCACTGAACAAAAAAATACAGCGGAAGATGTTCAGAATTTAAAGTTAGATGTTCTCTCAAACTGTTGCTGTGCAAATACATTATGTGGATGTATGTCACTGATGACGGTTTGTACGCCGGCACATGTGGTCAAACGCACCGCAACTTAAGAAACCCCCGAGGTTTTACATCCTCTGTGAGTAAGGTTCATCCTCTGGTGACCATCAATGCCCGAGCAAAAGACTTCGGCAAATTATCCTATTTTTGTTGGGCTATTTCGTTCTGTGGATCAACCAACTGACGTCAAAACAACAGAGGAAAATGGCTGATTTTAATTAAAGGGGCGTTACACTGTTTTCTGTCTTATTCTATCTATTAAGAAGCAAAGAAGGAGTTCATTTTATTTTCAAAGCTAAACGAGGCCCAGCAGTCACTCTATGACGCACACAGTAATTCCATCCAATGTCAAAGAAGAACTATCGACAGAGTTCCAATTTTGTCCACACATACGTTCAAACATGGGCGGCCTGCTTGTTATTTTCCTTGTGCTACATTTCCCTCCTGGATGCCGGTCGATGAAGAGCTTCTATTCTACTGAACTTCTCATTCAACCAGTCCTTCTTAGCCTCGTTGACACCATGCTGTCTCGTGTGAATGCACACACACACACACATACACACACACACACACACACACACACACACAGGGACGCTCTGTATGAACATTTCAGATTAAGCGAGACCTTCAGGTCAACATATGCCGCTCGTGTAGTGCACAGTCAGCACTATTCTATTCTCAACACGCTCTATCACACTCTCCAACCACAGCCACACACCAGGGATCTGCAGGTCTTGTGATAAAGGAGACTTCTTTTAATTAATAAAAAGTCAGTCTGCACCTCTGCTGCGCTTTTAAAGGCATCGGGGCCTTTGTGAGCTGTTGACCTTTACTTTTCCAGACTCGGCCGTCGAGGAAAATGACCTCATTCCTGAGCGGTGAAGAGGGAGAAAGAGAGCGCTAAAGAGGAGGAGTTAAAGTTCACTTTTTGGTAATTTGTTAAGGTTCTGAATTGAGGTGAAGAAGTTGTGCCTGCTGTTTTTAGCATACAAGCGATCCAAGATGTTTTTGCACGATCCCAAAAGGTAAAGCTATGCACAGAACGTGCTGCCACCATATGCTGCATATTTATAGATATATGCGTCTATCCTCGCTTAGAGCTGATCCATTTGAGGAGTGGTTAAAAATACCCAACATATAGTAAAAATATAAGGGGTGACCCACATCTGTGACTCTTTGGGCTCGCTTTTACAAATACTCACGTTTATACATGATATTTTTCACTTTGTAATGGGAACATTTTTAGTTCAAACTTGGTGCGTATGAATCGACTCAGTGAGATCTATTTAGCGTATATCATGTTTTACTCACTTGGGGTAGGTGTTTATGTAAAAAACAAACGTACATAAGAATGGTCTCAAAGAAATCCAACTAGAATATTTCGTATTTTTACTCTAAAAGGTAATTTTTCACTCACTAGGGGGAGCTTTCTTTTAGGAAAAACAAATTTCTGCACATATCTTCACATTTAATCTGAGGAGTTAAATCAGGGGGATTGCCTGTACAGGGCATTGGGGGCTTTCCAAGGATTTCCCCTTGCTGTCGGCGATGAAAGCAAAAGGTCTCGTTACAGATTATCAACGTAACAAAACTATTATTGAAAGCACTTTCAAAAGTGTTAAACGCAAACATTCCCTAAGTTGGGATAGGGATATTTCTTCCCCTGTCCCTGAGGCATTTCACAACAGTATAAACAACGCAGTGGCTGTGCCTATTTATTCGGACGTTGAGAGAAAAGGAGGTCATGGGGTCAAATGTCTCCCAGTGAGTCATCTCTTGTCAATAAGGGGGGGATGAAGTTACCCAGCTGCTGTTTATTGGGGAAAACAGAGGAAGGATTTGTCAGAAGGAGGACAGCACAAGCAGGAAAGATGGAATGCATTGAGTTTTATAAAGAAGCTTAAAGGATGGCAGGGTGAACTTTGACCTTCTGGGGAAAAGGGGAGAGAGTCCAGCCCATCTGGCAGGATGTGTTTTATAATGATGGAATGACTTATATCTGTACGAGGAGGATGAGAGAATGTGTCCGGTTAAATACAGGAGGCTCTGTTCGTTGGCAGTTTGGTCCACGTCTCCGGACGTTAGTGATCGTCACTCAGAGAGAGAGAGTGAGTCCAGGCAGATAAAACCGGAAAGAAAAGAGGAAAACTGTGGTAGAAAAAGAAGAAGGGGAAGTGAGAGATAATCTAATAGGATTAAATCGACCGTGGCTCGGTGTTACATATTTTCCCTCAGATAATGTAGAACAAAATTAAACAAAATAAAACCTTGATTCATTAAGTATCCACATTTAACAGCAATTAGTAATGGATTCATTTTCCACCAAAAATAATAGCATACTGGATTTTTATTTTATTTGGAGCTGCATCAATGACTGAAAAATCTGATTCTTGTTCTTTCCTCTTTTCTGGGATGTTTAAATGAGTGAGACCGGAACTGACTACTGCATTAGCTCCAATGATGCTTCTAAACAGTCGTATTCTCTGATGTGCTGCTTCCCAACCTTTCTGGTTTCACCCCCACAACCTCCTGTAACAGGCTGCATTATGGGTGCTGAGGTTCACGACTCAGGTTGTTTGATTGGAATAGCTCTTTCTGAGGCTAATTCTGAATGTGACAAGTAATGAAGTACAACGAGTCCCCGACGGCGAGGGTATATCCCCCCAAAATGCCCCAATCCCCTTAATTTATTACACTAAATTATGATATATAGAAGATATATATCCTCCAGTCAATTCAGATGCACCAAATTTGAACTGAAACGGAAACAATGGTTTAGAAATGATGCACCGGAAACTTCTGTTGACAAAGCTCCCCCTAATGTCCAATATATACAGCCGGCCTTTCCCCAAATCAATCCAGTTCTTCCTCGCACTAAGGTCTGTGGGAGTATAAAATTTGAAAAAGATCAATGAAATAGTTCTTAAGTTAGTAGTATGATTCCATAATATCCCGGCCCTTCATTCATAAAAATATATGAAATTTATGAATAACAATAATGTGATATATTTTGCGATGGTTCACAAAAATGTGAAAATATCATACTGTTTGAACCTTACCATACACAAATGAACAACATGAGAGGTTTCTGTGAGGGGAACCTTAGTTTTTAATCATTTCCAGTCGGAACCCCGTAAATTTGTACCCAATAAATGAAGCCTAACACTAAAAGCTCGTCAAAATAACACCTCCTCCGCCATTAATGCCTAATGCTTGTTTACATGGTTAAATGTCAAGGTTCTGATTTACGCTTTCTTAACTGTCGACTTTGCACTTTTGAAAAAGGAACTCCTTTGAATGCGGCGGTTCAAACTTCTTTGAACCGCTGCGCCCACATGTCTTTCGTTTCAACGCGATAACTCAAATAAGTTTTAATGGATCACTTTCAAATGTTATACCAAAATAGGCCTTAGAGCGAGGATGAACTGGAATGATTTTGGGAAAGGTCAGTTGTATATTGCCGACACTAGGGGGAGCTTTATCTCCAAAAGGTCAGTCAGTCCAAATTTGGTGCGTATGAATCGACACACGGAGATCTATCTCAAAAACGGTGTATTTTACTCCGCCATTTCATATTTTATTCACTAGGGGGAGCATTTTCTCAAAGAATGCTGTTTTTCGGTCATATATTCCTAGCTGTTGGTCCAATTAAGTCCAAATTTGGTGAACATGAATCGACTTGAGGAGAAATATCCTGAATATATCGTCTAATAGTTTATATATATATAGTATTTTACTTACTAAGGGGACTTTTTATTATAAAACATTCTATTATTTTTTGAGATATTTAATTTGATGAGTTCCATCAAGGGGATTGATGTATGCAGGGGACTGGGGACTTTTCGGGGATGTACTTTTGACGACATAAACCTATTTGTTCAACAGTTTTGGTTTGGATTTCTTTGTGGCTTTTTAGAACTTATACCTGCATTTAAACCTTGTTTTTTTTGATATTTTCCGCGTGAGAAGAGCAGGTAGAATAAGAAATGTAATGTAGATCTGTACCCTGAGCTGTCAGCGTTTGTATTCATGCGGTATTTCGTGGCTGCCTGTAATCAGGAATTGGGTCTTTTTCTGCCACTGTGTGATGAGAGGTGTATAATTAAGTACCGTCTCAGAGAAGCGATGATCAGTGTACAGATTCTGAGTCTCATGATGTTATATAATCATCTCCCTTATCAGTGAAAGCTTTGTTGTATTTTTTACTTTCTGTATACATTCACCGCTTTCCCTCATTCTTCTGTATTCCCTGTGCCATTGCGTAACTATCTTACCAAACGGAGAACTTTTCCTTTGATGTCTTCCACATGCTGGCACATAGACGACCAAATTTGGAAAGCACTTCTGCACAGGAACATAAATCAGTGAAATGTATAGAGAGGCATCAAGAAACTGGTGCCAGGAAAAAGAAGAGTATTCTGTTCCAACCTTTATCTCTTTATTTTTAAGCCTTAAAAACAGTTTTTGTGTATTTATGTATTCAACATTCCTTCATCTTTCCTTGCTGTTCTTAATGTTCCTCTGAAGTGCTTCATTTCCTAAACTGGAACAAATGGAGGAAAATCAAAGTTTCTCACTCAGGGCCACATATAAATCACTCAAAAAGCTGAATTATGTCTCCGTCCTGTTAACCACAAATTGCATAAAGAATTCAAGGGCAATTCAAAGAGATCTGACTAGAGCGTCCGTCCAGTATTTCTTCTTTAGCATTAAATCTTTCAGTAAAGACTTTTTCTTTTCATTGACCCAAACAGAACCCTGAGGGTGGCTGTATTTGGAGGTTCAGATGTTAATTTAATTCACATCCTCAGTCTTTTCACACTTCCATTTAAAACCATGACCCCTCATATTTGCTTGTGTCAAGGAATCCATCAGTCACTTAGCTAAAGTGTCTTATCACGATGACGGGCCGGTCCACGAAGGTTATATTGGTTTTCTCCTCAAGAAATCCGTCTTCATGTGTTGATGTTTCTTTGTGAATGGAGCTGAGGGCTCAGTGTCAAAAGCTCCTTTGATTCCTTTGATGTTTCTTTGTGAATGGAGCTGAGGTCTCAGTGTTAAAGCTCCTTTGATTCCTTTGATGTTTCTTTGTGAATGGAGCTGAGGGCTCAGTGTCAAGAGCTCCTTTGACTCCTTTGATGTTCCTTTGGGGTTGGAGCTGGGGGCTCAGTGTCAAGGGTTCCTTTGATGTTTCGTTGGGGGTGGAGCTGGAAAATGAATGGGCTGAACGGAGACAGTGAAGTGGACGCAAAGGAGACGAGCGGATACAGAGTATCTGACTGATACTCAGAGATTTTTGTTGGAGTTGTCAGTAAATTTAGAGCCTGACAATAACTCGGCATAAATTTTTCCAAGGCATAGTTGTGCCGTTGCGGAGGTCTGCGTTCTCTGAGTACTTTTTCTAGTTCCTTAATGGATTCCACTGTGGTCTGTTCATTTATAAGATGGGGTGAATCATCATTATTGTTATGAAACCTTCAATCTTTAAAGACCTCCATAGTGCAAAAACTCCCTTTGCAGGCTCTTAAAAAGGGAAAGTAGCTCTTATAAAGTTGCACTTAGCTCTCATTTGTGCAACTTCAATAGGAAACATGTTTTACACTGGAAAAAATGAGTTAAGTACTCACAGGAACGTATAAAACCAGCCTGGCGATATAATCCACCACACGCATCCGTTTACTTTACTCTATAAAAAGTTTGTATGAAAACACACGCTAGGAACTGCAACTGCCAGACACTGACCCTCCATCCCACCTGAAGGATCATAAAGTAGATTTTAAGAGGCAATAGGAATCGTGGAGTGTACTTCATGTGTGTGTGATTATTTATTTTTGGTTTTGGACGTTATTCATGCAGGCCAAGAGTGACTCACATAAACACTTTTTCCCTCTACCTCGATTTTTCATCCTCAAACGGAACCACCAATCAAAAACAATCAGAGGTCTCCTTCAGCGGTGCTTATCGTCACATCCTCCTCCACCTCTCTCCCTGCTGTGTGTCGATTCTGAGTCAGGTGTTTGGTTGGGTTACGTTTAATTTAAAAGTAGCTCCTGAAATGACACTTTTTGCTAACTTTATTATTTTACTCTTTTGTATGTTTGATTGTGTTTCTGTATCTCAGGTAGACCGCTTTGATAGTTTGTGTGTTTTAAAGGGTCAGGATATTGCCTTGTTTTTTTGCAGCTTTAACCCTGACGAGGTTTATATATGTTTTCTTCATTAATTCGCTTTATTTTTGCATTTGTCTGAAGCACGCTATCACTTTTGTTTATGGGGATATCTAGAGCCTGCCTTTTTTTTTTCTGGGCCACATACTGTAAACACTTTTATTGAGCGGTTGCCGGGTTGTGAAGGATAATGACTGTAATCAAATGGCTTGGTTTGAGTATTAAAAGCTGATCTTTGAACAAATGCTCGAGCTAAAGCAGCCCTGGACGTTTTATTCTGTAGCTGACTCTGTGCATGTAAGAAAAAAACCCACAATCAGTATCCTGACCTATCACTCAATCACTGAAAAGTGGGCCGGGTGCCTTTTGAACCTTATATTGCTTAGGGAACCTCCATCTCAGTTTAACCTCCAGCAGAATCCGATTGCCTTTATCCCGGCCCACACACATACACACACGCACGCACGCACACACACACACACACACACACACACACACACACACACACACACACACTGCAAACGGCGTCAGACTGTGATGTTGCACCAACCTCATCTCTTCTGTTTTTCCATAACTACCAACTCTTTCCATTATTTATTGTCAGGATTTTCATTTTAATGACCTCTCTATGCTTTTAGGTTTGTGAGCATATATTTATAACATTCCTCAATCATAAACCAGCCCTCAATCCCCTTTTATCCACGTCACATTCTAACCACCAGATGTGAGCTCACAAATTAAAAACCAATCACCACATAGACTTCACTTTTACTATCAAAGGTAAACAGCGCTGTCACCCTAACATTTATTTGGACATCAAAGTAAATGATAGAATAGAAAAAACACACACTGTGCGTTGTGTGCTCTTTGTAAGCCATGCATATATACACACATACCCGGGTCCCTGAGCTAGAACCCCTATTTCAGACATGTCGAACACAAGGCCCGCGGGCCACCTCTGGTCCTCAGAACAATTATATCTGACCTGCAAGACAATACCTAATTTCTATACTTTCCATAATCAAGTTTTGCACCTGTAGGCTCTCCGTGTACCTGACGTGTTTCCTGAGGTGCAGCTGATCCTGACTGCAGTAACAGATAGAGGAGAACAGTCTACCTGTACTGCCTTCTAATGGCAGGAGAAAGGAGCGCCTAAATCAGCCAAACTGTTTACCAATGCCCATTTTAATGTTCCTTTTGTTGATATTGATAAGTGAAAACAGAAAAATTTTAGATGTAACTTGAAAAATAACGCTTTCTGGCTGTGGTCGCTGCCTGTGAATAAAAACTCTTGACTGGAAATCATTTCGTGAAACTCTGCTGATCGAGAGGGAGACATAAACAATGAGTTATACTGACATATTTAGAATTGTATATGTAATTTGACCATTTTTCTCTCTATTCCATCCATTGGTTTTCTCAGAATTCTTTAAAATGAGTAAATAAGAATGATTTGTCATAATACCTCGGATCAAAAATGGTCAGTTTGAGTGCTGCTCGGCCCTCTATGTGGTCTCGGTTTTTTAATTGTGGCCCCCTCCGTTCTCTTTGGCTGTTCTTTTAATGGAATGCAAAAATATCTCCTGTCTTTCCTTTAATGGTTGATTTGTGTTGAAAAGGCGTCATTAGGCAGACATGTGGGGTATTCCGAGCTCTCCCAGTATGCATAGACAGTGTTTACAGACAGTAAACATGAACAGGTGCCAGGCCGTTTCAGCAACTATGGGATGCTTAGAATGCCTGGCGACACCGTTGAACTCTACTACTCTGCTCTATTCCTTCCAGGATTGGCTGAGTAAGTTTGGTTACCTCCCACCTCCTGACCCGGTAACTGGGCAGCTTCAGACCACGGAGGCGCTGACCAAAGCCATCAAAGCCATGCAGAAGTTTGGAGGACTCAAAGAGACTGGAGTCTTTGGTAAGTATCGGTGCAAGATCCGGGTGAATGAAGGAGACTGTGTAGAGTGCCGGTGAATCTATGGATATGAGGAATTCAGGGCTCCCAAAGAAATAAAGGACATTCAAAGGAAACCCTGACATACAATTTAAAGCAGTATAATGTAACCATTTCAGCCGCCTTTATCCTCGACCTCATTCTTTTGGTCTCTACCCGCAAGTCATAACCATAGTTTAGGGTTGGAACGTAGATGACCGGTAAATTGAGGGATTTGCCTTATGCCTCAGGTCATTCTTCACCACAACAGACCGACACAACGGCACATTACTGCAGATTCCTCCAGGTCCATTTCCCTATCACTCGAGAACAAGACACCAACATACTTGAACTCCTTTCCTTGAGGCAGCAGGTCATCCCCAACCTCAGATTTTGAGGTGCTGACTCTCATACCAGCTGCTTCACACTCAGCTGCAAACCGATCCAGTGCACAGTACCACATCATCTTCAAACAGCAGAGATGCAATTCCAAGCCCGTCAACCGGCTGGGCCTAACTTCGGAGATGAGGTCAGGAGCTCAAACATCTGGAGAGAGCTTGATGCAGGGCTGCTGCTCCTTCGCGTAGAAAGGAACCAGTTGAGGTGTTTCGTGCGTCTGATCAGGACGCCTCCCTGTGGAGGGTTTTTTAAGCACGTCCAACTGGGATAAAAACCCGAGGTAAACCCAGAACTTGCTTGGGTGGAAATATATCTCATCTGGTTAGGGAACGACTCGGGATCCCCCAGGAAGGGTTGGAGTGTGTTGCCTGGGAGAGGGTTGACAGGAAATCCCTTCTTAGCGGGCTACCACCGCGACCCGTCCCCCTATAAGTGGAAGAAAATGGAATGGAATAATGTAACCAACCAAGAAGAGATATAATGACTTCACACACTGACTTTAAAGAGGCGATGTGTATTTCAGTTTGAACTGGATTGTACAAACATGAGTGCGGTTACACACTCACACACACATGTTATAGGGTCCTTGAGCAAGACCCTGAAACCCACAGCCCCCAGGGTGCTTTAACATGGCCGCCCACTCCTCCCTCAGGGAGGGGTCAGATGCAGAGAAATAATTTCCCCGGGTTGTACTGTATGTGATCAATAAAGGATACATTATTATTATTACACACACACACACACACACACGCACTCTGCTATCTTTCATACCATTCAAGTCATTTGTCATGCAAACAGTACAACATGTACTATCGACATCTCTCACACGCATACAGTCCAGCCTTTATCGTACTCACCTCTAATAGAGGAGAAGAGACATCGTGATGCTGTGTGAGGGGTTCTAGAGCGCGAAGGGAGAGAAAGTGTAATTTATGGAGAGAGGGTGATTGTACATTGAAGACGGTATCGCACACAACATTTATGATTTATGGTCGTAACAGCAACTCACGACCCCCTGAGTATCACGTATGTGTGCAGATGAGAACATAGACCCACTCCCAGCCACTGAAACACTCATCCCCAAACAAAGATTTATCCACTGGGGTGTATTTATACTATTCATCTTAATATGACATCATTTATTCATCTTAGTGTATTTGTTTTCCAGCTGCTAAATCTCCAGGAATAAATGTATATTCACACTAATTAATGGACCTCCATTTAATATCGATCACAATTTCCTCTCCGCTCCTCTTTAGACCAAGCCACGCTGGGTCTAATGAAGACCCCCAGATGTTCTCTGCCAGATGTTTCCGAGGCAGAGGCGACAGCGGGCCGCAGCAAACGCGCCCTGACTCCTCAGAACAAATGGAACAAGCGGCATCTTTCCTGGAGGTAGGCAAACATGAAACACGCCGCCCTAAAGAGGCTATTAAGTAATAAAAAGAACAACATAAACATTCACGTCTGAAGTAATGCTGAAGGATGTTCCATATTCAGGCAGTGAAGTCATCATCAATGGACTGGTTTATGGTGACGGTCTGCTGCCTGGCCTCCACATAGTAATCTCTTACCTACTCATAGTAGTCGCAACATTCATGTTCTGCTCCGGTCGGGCAATTAAAGGAAATAAACAGACAAAACTGAAACCTGAATATTTGTTCAAAAAGTCATCAGCATTTATTTCGCTATACCTTTGGATGTGATTTCATTCTTTACGTTAATATCCGTCTGTCAGATGAATAAAAGGCTTTTTCCTGACCTTTATATCACAGAATTGAATGTTTTATAACTGATGTTGTCGGACATCGGACCAACGGTCAGGGAGTTGGTCTGTAAAACAGTATTTTTGTGAAAGAAAAGTGACTTAAACTTCAACTATTAGAGTAAAATACAATTATTCACAAGCTAGATCTTCTTGAATCGATTCATATCGACCACATTTTTACTAAATCTGACCGATTGAGAAATTATGTCCAGAAAACTTTTATAGATAAAGCTCCCCCTGGTGTAGGAAATATACAACCAACCTTTATGTAGTAATAATACACTGAACTACTCATACCACTGTTACTATTTCATGATATTACACAAATACTTAAGACATTGTTTAGTGTTTGACTTTAATTCAATTTGTGTCAAATGAGACCAAATCATTTCAATCAAATGTGTTTTGATTCAGTTTTCTCTACCTGTCCATCACTTGGTGGATTCGATTAGGCGGCTCTTGTTCAAGGTGGAAATGTTTTTGTTCCTGCAAGAAGAAGAGCATTTTTGTTTTTTAAACCTTGACACATCCTACATGGAGCCAGTTTGTTTCAGTTTTTATTGTTGAGCGTAAAATGTGGAATGATATAAGCCATAAAAGCTGAAGACCACGACCTACAATGGGTCAACTTCCGTGCATGATACTGTATCACGTTACGGAGCGATCCTGCATTTCACGCGGCATAAGATGAAGTGATGCCGTCGTGTTAAATGCAGCTGGGCCGTCCGTCACGGATGTACAGCTTTGAGGATGACGCAGTGAAACATATGGCTCGCGGTGCAGATTCACACACGCTAAGGCTAATTCAACAAAGAGATAATCTGAGCTTGTGTCTAATGTGTGGACTCAAGAGAAAAAACACCAATGCAGTAGAAGAAACAAACGCACAGAGGGACACTGGAGGTTTGATTTCTCTCTGTGTTCATTCTTTACTAGCTGGTGGAAGGAGTCGGCGCTTCTAGCACTCACGCCACAATTTCATAAAATCTCCCCACAGTCTCTTTGCCCATTCATCGGCAGTCACCACTCCCAGATTTCACGAAACAGTACATGAGTCCAGTGGAGTAGACTGACTGATTCATTGGCATGACTTAAACATTCCCATCTTATTACCTCCTCCAATGAAGGAGGTTATGTTCTCATGCGAGTTTGTTTGGTTGGGAATAGGATTAAAGAGAAACGGATTTACATAAATTTTACCCAGAGGTAGGTCTTGGCACATCCTAGAGGTGATTCAATTTTCTGCAGCATCAAAAGTTAAATAAAATGAGCCGTTTGGAATAGTGACTTTACAATGTGGCTGTTACTGCCATTTTTTTCTCTGATGTTTCTTTTGTGGGTGAAGCTGGAGGCTCAGTGGGCTAAACAGAGATGTTGAAGTGGAAGGAGCAGGAAACGAGGGCTACAGAGTATCTGAGAGACACACAGAGTTTATACAGGAGTTGTTGATAGATTAAGAGCCTGGCAATAACTCAGACGAGGTGCGATAGAGGGAGATTAAAAAGACAGGCCAAGATAAAAACAGTTAATCCGCCGGGACCTTTGGGGGTCCACCGAAAAAAGAAGGATTCAAAATATGATGAAGAGAAGTGGTGAACCTGCTACACAACAGTATAGCATATATTGAAAATGATGATGCTAGGTTTTTTTTGCTCCAGAATTGCATAGATGCGTTTTTATGGACAGCCTGGCAATCACAACAGAGTCAGTGCCTGATGCTGAACGAACATGTCCTTCAAGCCCACAAAATCCATATCTGTAGTGCTGAGGAAGGGGAGAGTCTTTGAGAAATTGGTAAAACAAGCTGGAAGCAATAAGAAACATCCGCGGGGAGAGCCAACAATGGTTGCAAGAGGTTGGCAGGAGGTGCCTACATGGGTGGTTCTGGGCTTGTACATAGCAGCATGGTATTCTACGCAAGCTTATTCTGGTCATTCCTGCTCTGAGTTCCCAATTTCCACTGTTGCAGAACCAGAGAGGGCAGTCAACCAAGTAACAGCAACAGAATTGCTCTGTACAGGAACATCTGCAAGCTGAGACTCCCTTTGAAATCTATTAAGGAGGAGTTCAAGGTAATGCGAGTGAGAACGGAAGAAAGTGGAGCAGAAACGGTCATGACTGTGTAATAAAGCGTTTTCGGGGGGGAGTTGCCAAGGGAAGATCTGGCTTTAGAAGCCTTGACGAGAACGCTTTGATGCTTGAGCTCACCATGCCATGGGAGGAATGGATGGAGGCCCACAAATGGAAAAAAATACAAGGAACTAAGGACCCACTACCAGAGGAAGTCTGGAGAGCCCGGTGTTTGCCCACGGAGGTCGAGTCTTGTGGCTATGCGGGCCAGCGGTTTTACAAGGCATACAAGGAATAGGAGGAGAGAGAGGAAGAAAAAGCAAGACACTGCCGAAAAGGCTTCAAGAGGTGTGATCCGTGGGTCACTGCTGGGGCTTAGGGATTATGATATTCCAAAGACCCGAAACACCCGCATGACCCTCGGTAATATCACTGATGATGTGTCCCGGAGTATAATCATCAAGGTGTCACCATATCAACGTCTGGACAAGGACAGACAGCAGCGTGTCATCCTGATCAGCTGAGAAGGTGATCGGTTGCTATCGGCCATCTCCCCTGGACTTGTACATCTGCCGGACCCTGAAGCGGGCCAGAACGATTGTAGCAGACCCCGCAAACCATGGACGTTATCTGTTTGAGACTCTCCCCTCTGGCAGGAGGCTGAGGTCCTTCAGGACCAAAATTTTAAGCCACAAAAACAGCATATATTATATCTCTATTTTTACTAATATACTTGGATTTATGTGACTGCATGCTTTTCACAAAGATACCAGGTCAAACTCCTTGTAAGAGTGACTTTCTAGGCAACGGTTTTCTGATTCTGATTCTGATTGTGTGGTATCTGAAAGCAAAGTAGTGTGAGAACTGTGACAGTAACAAAAGTCTACAGGCGAGGTGACAATATATATAGTTGTCATCTTGTTGTTTATTCCAAAAAGTGCGAGTCTTGTAGTTTGTGCTGAATGTTAATTCCACAGCCGGAGTAGAATAATGTTTTACACTTGCAAAGTTTATAATTGTGTGTTAAAAGATTTTATGATCAAACCTGAGGAGAGTTAGCCGCCGCAACAGAATAAAACATGCTAATGGAACAACTTGTGCAATGCGAAAAGAAAAAAACATGAAAAAATCCGCAATAATGTCGATTTTTTTTTTGTCACTTGACGTCCGTCCTAACTGCACAAACATCCGATGCTGTGATGCTAAACACTTTGGTTTTTCATTTTGGTGAGTTGTTCTCTGGACTGTTAAGTAGTTGAATTGATTTTGTTTAGATGAGGAACAAGGTGTTCACAGCTGACAGGTCAGTGCGGCGTTCTCTCCTACCTGACAGAAGGAACACAATGAAACAGGCAGGCTGGCTCGGAGAATCTTAGCTACACCTTCGGAATCCGTGATGCAATTCACACTTCATCAATAAATTAATTTGGACTTTTGTTTCATGGAGGTTTGTTTGGTTTAGAACTTTTGACTGTCCATAAATATTATAGAAGACTCAGATATGTGTGGAATGTTTTTTTTCATCCAGGCCAGTACAAAGTAAAGAGAGGTGGAACAAAAGCCAGACAGGACAAAGGTACATGGAGAGAAAAGACCAGAGGCTGATGTCTCTAAGATAGGAAAGAGTGAAGGTGGCGTCAGCTAGTTAGCGGGTCGGTCACCAGAGGGTTGAAGAAAAACATGTCAATTAGCAGCTTCTGGGAACACAGGGGAATAAAGATGCTGCAGTAGTGGGGATAAAACGAGAAAAGGTGGTAGAGCTAGAACTGAGACGCTGAAGGTAATTGGGGATCAGGATTAATATGAATAATGTTGAGTAGCGTTGTACTGATCGATCGGCGCCGAGAGGCCGACTTTGATGAAATCGGCCAATCAGCCTCATTGAGGCCGGTTGCACGCATACGCCGTACACGCACAGTAAGCATGATCACCAAAATTGGTAATCGGCCAAGAAAATCGCCATCGGTGAATCGCTAATGTTGACTCATGATTTAAAGGAAACAAGAATCTGTCTGTTTTGTTCATATTTATATATACATATTTATATTTTTAAAAGTCCATCTAGCAGTTTTCACTGCATTTCTACTGTGACGCTGGACGCTGGACATGTCCCCGTTATAGGACTAATAAAAGTGTTTATTTTTCTTATTTCTTATCTTTTCTACTGTGGTAATGGAATACTTGAATATTTTCCTCACATTCTGAGAGAACAACCGAGAACCCCAGAGTAAAAAAAATAAAAACTCTGTCTGTGCAACATTCAGCCTGAGATACATATATATATATATATATATATATATATATATATATATATATATATATATATATATATATATATATATATATATATGTTACACATCTAGAGTATTTAATAGTGTATTTAAATGCCCGAAAAGTCTGGGATATTAAGGATTCCCTCCACAGATCCTTTGTGTAAGCGTGATAACTCAAAAACTGTGTCATTTTCAAATTTTATATCCTTATAGACCGTAGTATGAGGAAGAACTGGAGTGATTTTGGGGGAGGTATGTTGAATATGTTCAACACTAGGGGCAGTTTTATGTCCAAACGTTTTCAAGCCGTAATTGTTCAATCATTGGTCCGATTTAGTCAAGATTTGGTGAACTTGAGTCGACTCGGGGAGCTTTATCGTGTTTTAATCTAGAAGTCCATATTTTAGTCACTAGGAGGAACTTTTTTTACAAAAAAAAAAATCCAACAGGTTTTCCGCATAACTTTTAAACCAGCGGCCTGATTTAGTCCAATTTTCTTTTACTTTTTCTTGCCTTTTTTTTTTTTCAACGCAGGGGATTGAGGACTTTTCGGAGGTATATCTTTGCTCTCAGGGACGACAGCATTGAGTTGTGTGTAGGTAGATACCTACAAGATGATCCACACGATACCCTGTTCCCCATATCCTACATTTCTTTGTGCTGAGCCACTGAAGGGCTCATGCCTCCTGCCATCGGGACGGAATACTGGTCAGAATATAATAAGATACTGAATCAAATTACCTGCTTAATTAGTGTTGAAATAATCCCCCACATCCCCCCACTGGTTGTTTTCAGTTTAAGACACAGATCCGATTTGGGGGGTTCCAGATATGATTGCAGGATATAAGTTATCGACTGGAGTGGATAAAATCATGGAAAGCAACACACTCCATCAAACCCGAGCGGTTCTGTATGGAATCAACATCTGCTTGGGGGGAAACAGCATGCATGGTTTTGTAAGAACCCGCTGTTTTATGACCGGAAAGTTTGGTTTTGACTTTATGTCGTATTCCCTCCTTCTCTGCATCTGACTGCTGCCAATCACGCGCCTCACTCTGCCTTCAGCGCTGCCCCGCTCAGTTTTGTGAAATCAGCCGCCCGTCTTTTCGGTGGACTGAAGGCACCTATCCACTCTTTCTACTCAGCTACTACTATCTACTACTAAGTCTGACTGGGAACTGGGTTGTTGGGTATGGACCCCATGTCTTGTGTAGATCCGTCGGCCTGCAGCTTTTTCCAGGAAACAGATGGGAACTTTGGGCCGCTTTTTTTTCCGATCATAAGCACATCTGGATAAATCTCGGACTTCTGAGTCGGTCACATGTGGTTTGGTTTCCATATGGTGTCGTTTATCAATAATGCAAGACCCTGATATACAGAAGTGCTGCCTCGGGCGTGTTTCATTAATTAATGAAAGTGTCTTAAATCCAGACCTTAAGTATGCTTTGAGAAATATTTGTTCCTTCTTTACTTCTATATTGGCTACTGCTTTGCTTTACTGGATTACATGCTGGTTTGTGAAGTGGAATATTATCGCCAACTCACAGTCACAGTGACGTCCACTGTAACAATTTCTACATCCGCAGACCCAGAATTTTACTAGATCAGGTTTAACATGACCTTGTCTTAAACTTTTAATATTTATAGATATTTGTGAGGCGTCCTGAAGAGATGTCACAATCAGAAAGCGTTGCATTGAACTCAGGCGTACTTAATGGATTGGTTTTGGGATCGGCCTCAGATCGGCCTCTGCTACTAACTGACCGATCTTAGCTTTCCGGCCAGCTTGTACTCTTGTGTCCCTCTTTGCTCCCTGGTTTTTGGCTTCAAAGTAGAGACCAGTTGCAGAATGGATTGAATGTACTTCCGGTCTGGTGGATAACGACAGATTCGTTCAGGATTAATATCACAGACGACCTCCACAGTACTGCAAAATACTACACTTGGATCTTGGGTTAGTTCAATCGGTGGGATTGCTTGTACAACGCAGTGGATCGGGAAACTTTTTGGGTATATATAATTGCTGACGGGGACGACAGCATAGGCCTAGTTTTGTGGATATTTTACTATTTTAGGGCTTGATTCAAAGTTTCCATGTGTCATGTGTTTTTATAGTTACAGATTTTTGGAAAATCGGAATGATTTTCGATAAAAGTCGGTTGAGCGTCGGATGAGGCTGACATGTTTGGTCAGGAAAAACCAGGTGTACTTTAAAGCGTTGGGGGTCTTCATTCAGCCATAGCCCTGTTTACTTTTTCAGCATCCGGGGAAATGACTGATGACATTTTTCTTGGTTTTGAGAGGCGGCAGCAATAATTGACTGACACAGTGAACCCTATACATCTACCGCCACATGAGCAATAATTTGCTGCAAACCTTTTTCTTCCACTTCTTTCCCTCACTCTACCACACTCACATTACACACTACCCTATTTCAAATCTACTGCTGCCAACAAACGTTCACCTATAGCTGTAGTTGTAGCAGTGATTTTCTCCTCGGTGTTGTTCACGTTGCTCTTATTGTTGCAGTTTCGTCACAGAAAGCTGCTGAGGAATACGAGACCGTGGAACGATTATTCTTGAACCACTATCAGAGATTAGCGGGAGGCTGTGATATTAACTTGCACACCGTGCTCTTTGG
Source organism: Lophius americanus (assembly GCA_037951165.1). Lineage (NCBI taxonomy): Eukaryota > Metazoa > Chordata > Actinopteri > Lophiiformes > Lophiidae > Lophius > Lophius americanus. The sequence goes on along the minus strand of JBBDHG010000128.1, from coordinate 1,149,756 downwards.
ATGCAAATGCAGGAGGGAAAAAAACAAAACAAGACAAAATCGGGCCCTGACCCTCCTTTGAAAGTTGTCCAGAGTTTGGTTATCGTTTCAGCCAGAGGAAGTTGCTGCCTGCATTCTGATGACTACTCTCAGAGAGGCGTCTGCAAACACTCTCCCTTTAATTACGGGCCTTATTCCCTGCATGTGTAAGTCTATTGTTCATACGGGAAACTAACGTTAATTACTACTAGCTGCTGAGAGATGAACCTGATCGCACACCTAACTCAGCCTCGTTGTGGGTTTTACTTCAAAAATATTCTACCGAAGGAGAATGTGCAGAAAAGTTTATTGTACTTCCTTTTATAGCAAATCACAAATACAAGACAGTAAGAAGTGTAGGCAGCTTATCCCAGCACACAAATAAGAGTAGGATCATCAATACTGTCACATTAACTACAACTTTTCTTGTTTTATCCCCGAAAAGTCGCACATAGGCGTTAGTGCGAGGAAGAACTGGTGTTATTTTGGGAAAGATCGGTTTTATATTTCTGACACTAAGGGGAGCTTCAGCTCCAAGTGTTTCTGGTTCTTGGTCCGATTTAGTCCAAATTTGAGGAAATGATGTCGTGTTTGACTTTAATAGTTCATATTTTACTCACTAGTTGGAGCTTTCCTCATAAAAACAACACAAAAAAAGAGTTTTCTGAGACATAACTGAGAAATTAATTCATCGATCATATTCAATATTCATACCTACATAGATCTTAGTGCCAGAAAGATTGGATTGATTTTGGGAAAGATTGGTCGTATATTTCCGACACTAGGGGTAGAGATTTATTTCCAAAAGTTCTCGGACCATTTTTCTCCAAAGTTGGTCCGATTAACACGTGTTCAATCAGAGGGGGTTGCATGTGCAACACAGGGGATTGGGGACTTTTCGGGGCCTAGTGTTTGATTTTTTTTCCTACCTCTCATTCTTCCTCCAGCTTTCCTCCTCTCCCATCCTCTTTTTGTCAGCAAAGCGCCATAACTAAAGATTCACAGTCTGCCCAGGACTGCCTGCTCAGTAGTCCCAAGACATTCTTTGATCTATGCAGTTCTTTATGGTGGTATTATATTTGACTGATGTGGAAATGTCTGATAGTACACTCTGTTCACAGATATTTATTTGCGAGTCAATGAAGCGCGGGGGTTCTATTGATGCTAAACAGCCCTCAGCCCCTGATGATTTATGCTTTCTGCCGCTACCAGAAACTCTTGCATACACACTTTTTCCTCCAAACTCTCTCGGCACACGTGTTAATCGCTTTTTAACCGCTGGTGAGAATAAAAACGATCATGCTGCCATCAGCTGGTGTCACAAGCCTGCTTTTTAGAGCTGACCTTTGAACACCATCCACAAAATGCCAACAAAAAAATGCATTTTAATTATCTTTTTAAGAATACAGCAGGGAAAGTGTCCAAACTCAGTCACGGTTTATTCTTTTCAAAGTTTTTAATTGGCTGAAATATTCATCCAGCACTCAAAGAAATCTTATTGTTGTCAATTCTTTGTGTTTCAGCCGCCAACAGTGGCATCTAGATTTTAAATGGAGTGGAATGGCATCAGATGATTTCTACCTCTAACAATGAGAACTGGGCGGAAGTTAAGCAATCGTAGTCTTTGGTTGCGTGTGTGTAAGCGGGATAGGTCAAAGATTTCTGAACAGATTTCAGTGAGATTTTGCGGAAAGGTTTGCCCTGGGGAAGGGATTGGTCTATTCCATTTTTAGGCTTATCTGGTGCGGTATTTCTGCAAACCTCTATGTTTCGACATGGAAAAGGAATGTTTTACAACTCCACTGTCCTCCATGGTGCCCCAACGGGCGCATTGGAAAGCACAGCTGCCTCATAGCAAGAATGTTGCGGGTTCAAATCCACCTCTGACCATCCCCGGGGGCCCGTGTGGAGTTTGCATGTTCCCAAGCTCCCTCCCACAGTCCAAAAACATGCAGAATTGGTGAATTGGTGACTCTAAAGGAGCGAATGTGAATGTTGTATCTTTTTGACAGTAGCACTCTAGACATAAAAATCTATACTCCTGTGGAGTTAATGAGGGCTCGCCGTCGGGCAAACATCAGTTGACAGCTATTGGTCATTTAAATAAAGCATAATCAATAAGATGATTAAAATTAAGATGCAATATTGGCAAACTGACTGGATCCGTGCCAAGTTCTGTGAAGTTCACCAAACCCCAAACTCGACACCTGCTTCGTTTTATATGCACCTTTAGTCGCCCTTATGTAAACACAAGCAGAACCCTGGGACTCCTCGGTTCATCTGTGATGCAGGCTGGGACCGCTCTGACCTTGAGCTCGCAATCACACACACACACACACACACACACACACACACATTCGGATTCACAGATATACTCAGACACTGCCAACACCGTGCGCCTCCATCTTCCTCTCTCATCTACATTCACCTAAACACGCGGCTGCACCCAGACACACAGTCACCGTCCCTCGTCCGTCTAAATTAGAACTAATAAGCAGGTGAAGTGTCTTTGGAGGTCCGACCATTAGCTGTGACCTTGGCTGGCTGTGGCTCTGAGTGAGAGACGATTCTCCGGGGGTACGAATAACTGGTCTGTGTGGCGCAGTTTTATGAACACATTAACACACGACAATTCACAATGGTGCTCAGACTCTACGACACAGGTCTGAATATGATTCTGATGATGATGATGAAATGAATACTTCCTCATTGTTTGGTGCTAAAATTGCTAATACTGCCAAACTGGCAAATTGATTTTACTGGACAGGAGATGTGATTGGGTTTTTAAACAAGCATAACAAGCGGTTGATTATTGTCTCCATCAGCTATAGATGCATCTCATGCCGAATCTCTCTCTCGCTATAAGACTCCTGATCTTCCTCACTCTACATCTGAAAAGTTTAAATATGACCATTTATTCCTCATAGAGGGAGCCACGACTTTGAGAGTGAGTGAGTCGTACTTCCTGTCAAGGGAGGAACAAGTCTAGTAGGGCAACCTGTGTAGGAGTTAGAGACACAAATGGAATAAAGTGGGCTTTTATAAAGTTTTCATAATCGCACCATAATTGTGTTTTCTGAAAAAACTCCACCGATGGAGTCGTTGTTGGTTCTTGGTTCACACATCGTGTGGTCTACACGTTCAAACACGCGGGATTCACACACCATTTTAATAAGTTAGTGTCAGGGGAGGATGCTGTCAAAAATAAATGCAATTGCAAAACAGATACCATCAGTACTGTTATATAATTGTTTTCTGAATTAGTAGTTTAATAAATAAGAACAACTTACTAATTTGTGCATCCACCACCTGGACATCAAGACAAAACTCAACTAAACTGAATGTATGTGGTGAGAGAGGACATGCAGTTGGTTGGTGAGACAGAGGAAGATGTAGAGGACAGGGAAAGATGGAAAGAGATGATCCACTGTGGCGACCCTTAAAGCGAACAGCTGAAAGAAGAAGACCTGAGCATTTTATATCTACAGAGGAAGTCCTTCTCCACAAAGTCCATTATGAACAAAACAAGAAGGTGAAGAGATGAGTGATGTTCTGGTCCTGCAGATTGGACCTTTTTACGCTGCAATAACTATAAACCCAACACCTTTCACCAAACATTGGCAGGTACATCTGGAATGCACAGAGAGAAATCAGCAAAACCAACTCTCTTCATAGCTGTGTTTGATTCTCCGCCCACTCCTGACGGGAATACCGGACTCTTTAGTAACTAAATACTTTGCTCTCAGAAACCTTTCCTATCTTTTGGTGCTGAGCGGGTTGAAGAGTAAGTGATTTTAAAGCCTTTTTTGCCAAAACAGCTAACGGCTGTGGCTGTAAATGAGATTAATGAGAGCCGTGAGAACGAGAAGAATGTTTTCTCGGATGGAAAAGCAAACCATTGAGCTGAAAGACGCTAAAACTCTCCATTGGGCCGAGAACTGCCGAGTGCGTTTGCAGAGTTTCCTCCATTGCTTCATCAGTGGCTGCTTTCCCATACAGAGTAAGAAGTCAAATTGTCCGTTGTCTTTGTGGAACTCATCTAGGTCAGGGGTGTCAAACTCAATCACAGAGGGGACCAAAATGAATTACTGAATCCACATGGAGGTCAGAGCAGGACTAGGATTGGCCACGTTTAATTTAAGGTATTATGACAATTTAAACTTGTTTTATTTACTCTCTTTATAGAATTCTGGACAAACCAAGGGAATAGAATTTAAGTCCAATTACAGATAAAATTCCAAATACATCAGCATAATTAGTTTTTGTGTCTCCCTCCCTATCAGCAGAGTTTCAGGGAAAACATTTACAATGAAAAGTTTTTATTCAGAGCCAGAAAAATATATTTCTCAAGTCACATTTAAAAATCTTCTGTTTTTAATTAACAATATCAACAAGAAGTGAACCTTAAATGAGCCTCGGTAACGACTGGGTTTTTATTTAGCCGTTCATTTTGTTCTGCCGTCATGAAACAGTAAAAGTTGACTGTTGTTCCTCCTATCAGTTCCTGCAGCCAGGAGCAGCTGAGCCTCAGAAAACTCTCGCCAGCGAGAGACTCATGCATTTATTGTTTCTCTTGACTTCTCTTAATTGACACACAGTGCATTCTGGGATTTGTGGTGGCCTGTGGTGTTAGGTATTAGATATTGTCTCATGGGCTGGATATAATTGTTCTGAGGGCCGGATGAGGCCCGTGGGCCTTGAGTTTGAAATGTCTGTTAGGTCATAAATCAGATAAATTTAAGCTAACCTCATCTGTTGTATCTTCAAATTTGGTAATCAAGGAGAACACAGGATTATATAATACCAAACATTGACTTCTGTATAGAATTCAACTATTTTCTTGTTGAAGAGCCTGTTGAAGGGCAAAAAAAACACACATGTTCCATGTCTTACTATGCTTGAACGTAAATAAAACAGGGATTTACAGCGTAAGCAGATACAAACGTTTGAGAGACAATGATGGCTGATGCTGAGGGGGAGAGGAATAACAAACTGTCCGCCCCTCCATCTGTTTGTGTGTATATAAACTACTGTTACACATGTTATAACAAGATGAAGCCCCGAAACAGTGAGATCGGATTCAAAAGTCCTGAAATAGAGACATAAGAAGGAATAACTCCCTTCAGTATGAACCCTGTGCTGTGAGAAGCGAGTCAAACAGATGAAAGAGATCTCGGCGGTCGGAGCTCTTCTCGCAGGCGCTCACAGGTTTGACTTTTCCAAGGAAAGGTTCAGCTTCAAGCGAAGTCACTGGAACAGCTGCTGCTCTGGCTCGTATGTGGATGAAAGGTCTGAAATTTCGCTTTTGGCAAGTGCTGTTGTGACTCAGAATTTATCCTTTCCTGTCGAAGAAAACTCACAAGCAGGTTATCAGACGGAGAGAGGACAATCCTCCAAAGAGGCCTGAAACACGGCGTACAGCTTTGTTGGACAGATTTATGTATCTTCAAGGGTCACACAATATTTTCCACCTTTTGTTGAGTTCAGCGGCAGGTGAGTGCTGACTGAAGTCAGATCTGTCAGTTCAGTGATGAAATGGCTTTTGGGGATATTTTCTCCATGTTATATCTTATACACTCTGAATGTATATAAAAATGAAGTTTTTAAACATTAAGAAAAAAATACTATTTCTGAAATTATTTCATTTCATTCATAGAAAATACTAGTTTTCATCCGATTGGCTCCACCTTTTGATAAAGAATGATTTTTTTGAATGCTATTTGACCCTCATTAAACCTTTTGGTTGTATGTATTGAATTAATTCTGTTTAATTAATAAGTCTTATATAATATGCTTTAATATGTCAAACGATATCTTATTCATCAAATAGGACTTTCTCTATAGCTGTTGTTAATCTTTAATCCGCGGTGCCTCTTTTGACTCGTGGTGCCCCCCCAGGGCTTCGTCCTTGGCCCCTTACTGTTTACCAAATACATGCAGCCACTGGGTCATATTATACACGGGGTTCAGTAAAGTGGCACAGATTCTTAGTTCAGTCTATATTAACCTTGGGCCCCCATGACTGTCTCTGTCTCACCAGTTGTCCTGCCTAAGACGCTTTTGATAAGTATGAAGGACTGCAGACCGGGAACACCCGATAAGACTTGCAGATCTGAAGATGCTCTGACCTCCCCATGTCACAGTCCCTCATACCTCACACTTACTCTCCTTTCCTGGTTCCAACTCATCAACTCTGAGGACACAATGTTCACTTCCTCCCTAATATCTAATATGTTTCCCTCAAACCGCTGACAGGTGCTTGATTAGTGAGACAATCAGTGTTAGTTTAACTTCGTCTGCTGATGAAGATCCCGTGAATCGTTGATTGGTGTGTATGCCTGGAACCGTTTGGCAGTTTTTTTGTCTTCAGCTCAGGGTGTGTGAGTTTTGTTCAATAAACGTAACGCACACATGAGTGAGAATTTCACAAAAGAAAATCTATGCGTCTTTCTTATTTCTGTTTCCCCCCCCCTCTCTTCTGCCAGAGTGCGGACCTTCCCTAAGGACTCAGCCCTGCTGGGCAGGGACACCGTTCGGGCCCTGATGTACTACGCCTTGAAGGTCTGGAGCGACATCGCGCCTCTGAACTTCCATGAGGTGGCAGGAAGTGACGCGGACATTCAAATTGACTTCACAAAGGCCGACCACGATGACGGGTATCCCTTCGACGGACCGGGGGGCACGGTGGCGCACGCGTTCTTCCCAGGAGAGAGGTTCACAGCCGGCGATACGCATTTTGATGATGACGAGGCGTGGACCTTCAGATCACCAGGTGAGGATCTTTAATCTAGGTGTCAGTAGGAATACATGAATATATTATATTCATAAGATCTAAAAAAAAAAAAACAGCGTGTGAATCAAAAGTATGAGAAGAACATGAAATTTAAAAGATGATGGGAGGCGATGGAGAATATCCTGGAAAACGTCATAAAAATTATTTCTCCGAGACTCAAAGCTTACTAATAAAATAAAAAACTGTAATATAGCGAAGACTTTGAAACCCTATCTAAAAAAAATCTTGTAAATGAGGCTGAGCTCACCAAGACGTCTATAACCAAAACTAGAACACCGCCTGTAATTTTGAAGCCAAGCTGTGCCTCCACCCTTTGTAACTCCTCCAGATTGTATGATTAATATTTATGCCGATAGAACTATGAATATAACATACAGTTTCGTCAGATATGAGCTAATTAGCATTCATAAAAAAAAAAAAACTTTCATTTTCTCCAAACAAATTAACTCAAAAATGTTCCACTGTTAGCCGTTAAATATTTGTAGCAATTAACGAAAGTGATTAAAGTTTCCTATTGATCCCTCTTGATTGTTTAATGAATCACAGGATGACCGATTTTAATTTCCCAACAGATTGGGATGAAGAAAAGAGGGAAAAGCATCGCAATTGGAGTAATTTCATATGCTGCAGCAAAATGTATTTATATTTTTATTTATGGAAATGAAAAGCTAAACTAAGTAACTAAACCAAACTGACTGCAAAATATATTATTCTGCCCTGATAGTGAGGAACAATGTTGGAAAGTTAATTGATTCAAGTACACAGCTAGAATAAAAATGACAACAGTAATAGAAATTCACACCTTGATCTGAAAAGGCGAGAATGGCAGATTCTTGCCCCAGGGTGTAGTATTAGGGTGGAGAAGCTCTGTGAGGTCGGAGGGCGCCTGCTCATGGAGGGCTTCGTGGGTGAGGAGAAGAACTTTGAACTGGATACGCTGTGGGACTGGGGAGCCAGTGGAGGTTCTGGAGGAGGGGGGTGATCTGGTACCGGGAGCGAGGGTCGGTGAGGAGACGAGGAGCAGAGTTCTGGATGTTCTGGAGTTTTTTTCTGTTTTTTTTTTCTGTTGGGCCGTAGAGGATGCTGTTGCAGAGGTTCAGTCGGGATGTGATGAAGGAGTGGATCGGTCTCTGCAGCAGTGAAAGACAGTGATGGATGCAGTCGGGTCATATTTTTGGAGGTGGAGGAATGCAGATGCGGTGATATGATCGAGGCGCTGATGTAAGGAGAGGTTATTGTCGAAGTTGACTTTAAGGTCGCGGACATCGGGGGCAAAGAGTCGGAGTGGAGGTGTCGATGGTGAGGGAGAAGTTATGAGTGGTTTTGGTGAGCGAACTGAGAGCAAAGATTATCATGTCAGACTCTTAACAGCTGAGGTGGAGGAAGTTGGTCTGCATACAGGCTTTTATTCCAGTGAGGGTGGAGTGAGCTGTAATGGGGATGGATTTAGTGGAAATGTAAAGCTGGATGTCATCAGCGTAACAGTGGAAATGGAGACCGTGACGGCAGTAAATTATACAGATTGTTCATATGTTCAGTGTAGGCTAAGTTAACGCTAGCTGAGTTGTGACTTAGGTGGGTGCATAGATGTGGGGGAGTTATGTCAGACACCCCCCCCCCCCCTTTTTGATGTTCCTTTGGAGCTGTAGCTGGGAGCTCAGTGGGCTGAACAGAGATGCTGAAGTGGAAGGCGCAGGAGACAAGCGGGTACAGATTATTTGAGAGACACTTTAAATGTTGTAGGTAGGCTGAAAGGGTGAATATAACTCTGACATTAATGGAGAAGTCTACAGGATTTTTTCCTAAACCTTGGCTAATGTTGTGCCTTGGCTGACGTAAAGCATCTTTTTTCTTTTTATTTTTGTTTCAAATGCTGCAAAACATGTAGGCAGAACCTAACTTTCTCCCCTGAAGGAGGTAATAAGAAAAAGACTGTCCTCCTGTGAATCTGACTTTTTAAGAAGTATTCTGTGGAGGTACTCTGACCCTCTATGTTCCTTAAAACCAATAAATGTCAATGAAACCAAGCTCGTGCGGTTTACCTCCGCCTTTGGTTGTATAGAAATCTTTGAAGACGGACAGAGATCATTTAAAAAAAGATAGCGCTATCTCTACCCCTCAAGGACAGGATGTTGCTCCGGCAATCTTTCTCAAATTGTTCCTGTGAGGCTATGCATTCAAATACCCGAAGCAATTATGTGCATACCTCCAGGCCAAGGTCCTTCATGATTGGAAAATTTCAGATAGGCTCTTTTCCTACTTCTTGTTGGAAACCAGCTTTACATTTAACGGTCCAACCCTAAAGCTACATGCTATTTAAAATATTTCAGCCTGACATTTAGTACACTTCAAAAATCACCGCTGCAAAGACTTCATGAGGAAGGAAGGGCGTTCGATAAATATATTAGATACTAAAAAACACACACTGTGTTTTGGTGAGAAATATCAGAGACGTCTTCTTGTCTGTTTACAAGAGATCGTCACCACGGATCATTTGAAAAATATCTAGGAATACAGCAGAACATAATTCAACCCCTAAATCAGTCCTCACTGAGGAAAAACAAACAAACTATGGAAACATTATTTCTTTGCATATTTTATTTCTTTGAAGCATTTATTCATTTAAAACCTTAGAAACTGTAAATGTACCATAATATGTTTAATCATTTGGTCAAGCATGTTTTTAAATAGTAAATCAAACTTGTGAAAATATTTTTAGAAGTGCACCGATTTCAATTTTCTTGGCCAATCACCGATTTTTATAAGATCTGGCCGAAACCGATATTGGGCGATTCCAAATTTTTTCTTTTAAATATTAAATATCATAAGGATTAATGTACTTAAAGTGCTTTTATTTTGAAGGATTACAGTGGCCACGGTCACTGTAATCCTTTAGCTCCCGCTAGCTTTAGCCGCTCTGCTATCATTAGCCGCTCTGCTATCGTTAGCTTAACTAGCTATGTTCGTCGGGGTAATGAAGTTTGAAGTACGTGATTAAGTTTGTTTGTGTTTGTTGTGTACTGGTGTTACACATTGCGAGCTTTGTGTTTTCTGGTTTACATGCGAGATGTTTTGGAGCCGCGTTAGCTCATGTTTGGTGAGCATCTACGCCACATGCGAGGAACCGGCCTCAAGTGAGGCTGATCGCCCGATTGCCTAATTCATAAACGTAATCCTCCCAGCGCCGATTGATCGGCCTCTTAATATTTCATAATGAAATGTTGTATTTCATAGAAAACAGTACATTTTAATTAGATTATCTCAACATTTTGGCAGGTTTTTATAAAACTATTTGAGCCTTACTAGATTTTTTTTTGGTTGTATCTAGTTAATAATAATAATAATAATTCATTTAATTTATAATGCACTTTACATTTGGATCAAATCTCAAAGTGCTAATTCTGTTCAGTAAGCCACACGCCACATGCTTTAATATGAGAAATAAGAAATAAAAAGCCATGGTTCATGCCTCCTACCCTGTGGACACTGTGACATGTGGTGTCCCCCAGGGCTCCATCCTTGGCCCCCTACTCCTTTCGCATATTCATGCTGCCACTCGGTCATATTATAAACATGTTCAGGTTCTCATTTTTCAAGAAGAAGTAGGGACTCAAAATGGGCTCAACCAAACAGTTGAGCAGGACATTAAAGGGTTAAGTTGGAGTCTGGGTTCTGACCTCATCACTCGCTGCACATATGTTTACTTAGGGCGTTTGGTGAGTGACTTAGTGCCTTATTGAACTCCCTATGGGTGGATGCTGTGGTGATGATGAGGCTCAAAGTGCTGACAGAAATATGCGAGCAGAGCGGCGGCGGAGGCGGTATTGACAGGCAGAGGAAGACGGGGTCAGTTATTGCTGTTTAAATAAATGCCACATTGGGAGAGTCTGCCTGATTGCAAAAATGCAGTGTGTGTGTGTGTGTGTGTGTGTGTGTGTGTGTGTGTGTGTGTGTGTGTGTGTGTGTGTGTGTGTGTGTGTGTGTGTGTGTGTGTGTTGGTGGCGTCAGGGATATTACGGAATCACCATAAATTCACCATGTTAGCACAATAACTCAAAAGCCGTTTCATGTGTCACCCTTAAATTTAAGACTACATAGACCTTAGAGCGAGGAAAGACTGGATTGACTTTGGGAAAGGTTGGTTAAATGTTTCTGACACTAGGGGGAGCTTTATCTCCAAAATCATTCAGGCCATAATTTCTCAACCATTTGTCCAATGTAGTCTAAATTTGGTGCGTATGAATCGACTCGAGGAGATTTATCTTGTAGATATTAAATTTAACTCTAGCAGTTCATATGTTACTCACTAGGGGGAGCTTTATTTACAAAGTAAACTACTGTCTTCCAGAGATATAACTCAAAAACTGTTTCATGGATCAAGTTAAAATTGTATACCCTTATAGACCTTAGTGTGAGGAAGAACTGGATTGATTTAGTGAAATGACAGTTGTATATTTCTGACACTAGGGGGAGCTTTGTCCAATTTAGTCCAAAGTTGGTGCATTTGAATCGACTAGAGGAGATATATCTGATATAAATAGTGATTTACTCTAATAATTTGATTTACTCAAATGAAACGCAACTGTTCAGATCTTGAACACTAGGGGGAGCTTTTTTGTCGTTGTGTATTTCAAACATAACTTCCTAAATTGCCTCCATCCAATTTAGTCCATATTTGGTGCGTTTGAATCGACTCGAGGAGATTTATCTTTTAAGTTTCATACAAACTTCATATTTGATTTGAGGAGTTCAGTCAGGGGGACTGCTTTTACAACGCAGGGGAATTCTGGTTACGTTTGCGAATTCTGATCCAATAAAAACGTTCAGTTTAAAGTAAATTAGTAAAAAATCCTACAAAAAAGTTTGTTTTATTATTACTTTTAATTGTTATGATGTCATAAGTCTGCTGCTCGGGAAGAGCGTCTTCTTTCTCTTCATCGGTGTTTTCCTCATTGGTGGTTTTGCTTAACGATTGTCTGCTCATTGTTTCACAGTGAACTGTGTTAAATAAATAAACAGCTTCACATTTCCATTTTTGCAGAGCAGCCATCCTGTGTGTTCATTAGCTTCAAGAACCATTTCTTCTGGCGCCGCCAACTTGCCTAATTTAAAACCCAATCCTCACAACAGCAGCAGCCCAGGCCGACTTAGATTCCTCTAAATAAATTTTTGATGTGAATAAAACAGCTCTTACGCACTTTGCCCTGGGCAGACCATAACCACAACGACGAGAACCAGTCCAAACACAGACACACACACACACACACCCACACACACACACACACACGCACACACACACACACACACACACACACAAACAAACACAAACACAGACAGAGTCAAGCTGAAAATAGAGTTTTATTGACCGACCGAGCCGGACCAGAACATTTTCATGAGCGATATAATCATCTTATAATCTGCCTCTATCCTGGAGGATAGGTATTATGAAATTGAAGTGCAGCGGCGTCGAAGATATGATTGAAGTCTCTGCTCATCCATCAGGGAGCAAAGGCAACTTCTATTTTTTTTCGAATATAAAAACTGCTGCTCAGTTTTTATTTGGATCAGAGTTCCAAATTTAAGGTACCATAAATCCAGACGATATGAATCTGACTTGTGTTTATCTTCACTTCCTGGGAACTCGCCGCCTATAGCCGTTTAAAAAAAAACCGCATGGATCCGATTTAAATTCTTTGGACACATTTATACACGCGTGTCTGTAGATTCAGGTCGTTTCCTCCTCAGGAACATTAATTTCATGATTAACTTCCTCTTTGAGATTTATTAAATAAGGGTTAGACTCCCAGCTGCACCGGCGCGTGGAATGAAATTAAACTGCCACTGCACTTGTCAATAATATACAATATGAGCAGCGACATCATCACTCTTACAGGAACAATAGACTCGTAGACTCTCTCACCACGTACAAGAAGACATCGACATGAGATTCTTTTTTATATATAATGTCAACCTGTTATCTGTTGTGTAATTGTATCCCTGAAAAGTCAGTGAAGTTATGGAATCCAAATCGATATCTCAAAAAGTATTTCATGGATCATGCTAGATCTTAGTGCGAGGAAGGACTGGATTGATTTTTGGAAAGGTGGGTCGTTTGTTTCTGACACTAGGGGGAGCTTTGTCTCCAAAGGTTTTCAGGCCTCCGATTTCTACCTGAGGAGATCCGTCATGGATTTATCATATTTTACTGTAAAAGTTCATATTTTACTGTCTTTGTTGGGCTGTTTTTTCTTTTTTAAGAACAATAGGGGGATTTGCTTATACAACGCAGGGGATAGGGGACCTTTCTGGGTTATACTCTTGCTGTCATGGACGACAGCATAGGCCTGTTTAATTACATAAAATGACAAAAAAACTTTTTTTTTTCAACTTCTTTGACCTGCACTGTAAAAATTGTCTTTAGAAATGACAGTAAAAAGCCGTAAAACTCAAAACAGTTTATCACCGGGATAAATAGGGGGATTTTGGCAACTTTAATTTTGGCAAAATTAACAGAAAAATACCGTATCGTTAAAAGCAAGTCATTACCATAACAGTTTTAGTCTGTATGAAAACGTATAAACCAACTTTGACCATTTTTGCAAGAGAATATCATCAATTCTACAGAAATAAGATGCTAAAAATATGGTATCTGTGAAACAATGTTGATTTCTAGATTAAAATTCTGAAATTATTGTAGTTTACAGTCATTTTAAAAATTCTGCCAGTTGCTGCTGGTATTTTTCCATCAATCACACAGATTTAGTTTTTTACAATGTATCTCATCTGGCCTGAAATGCCTCAGGGCGAGCTGGAGGGTGTTGCTGTGGAGAGGAACATTGGGAAAACCCCTCACCCAGCATGAATTTTACAATAATTCAAACAATGGCATAGTCAAGACTGCAAACAGTTTTTCTCACAATAAGCTTCGACTCCTTTTTTTACATTTCAATATATTTCCAAACCTGCAAGGTGCTGCTCTGTGACCCACCGATCATCATCCTGTTTAATCCCCAACGAATGAAGCGAGGTGTTGGCTTCATTCCAGCGCTTTAAACGCAGCCCATGACACAAAGCAGGACTGAAGGTGACGCTTTATTGCCTTGAGGGTAATAATGTGAGTCGGGCAGAAGCTGAGCAGAGGGGAGAGGGGAGAGGGGAGAGCAGGGTGCTGAGGGAGAGTCGAGTTTGTCCGAGCGAGATGAAGTTCTACGCTGGGCTGACGAGAGACAAAGGTCGGAGAGAGGCTACAGGTGAAGGTGCGGCAGGATTAATCACAACAGACGGACCAGGTACTACAGCCGGGCGAGGGGGTAGAGTGACATAGTGACATAGAGTGACAGAGTGATTTTAGGAGTCTCAGTAGTTGGTAGAGGAAAGCTGCTAAGGCTCCGCCCCCGGGGATCTCAACCACACAGATACAGTCCCATTCAGACATAAGACAGTTCCTAATTATATCCCACATAGACCTTTAGCGCGAGGAAGAGCTGGAAGGAATTTGGGAAAGGTCCGTTTTAAATTTCCGACACTAGGGGGAGCTATATGTCCAAAATTGTCAGGCCATAATTTCTCAACCGTTGGTTTGAGTTGGTCCAAATTTGATGCACATGAATCAACTGCAGTAGATGTTTCTTGTATAAATCACATTATACGGTAGTAGTTCAGTAGTTCATATTTAACTAACTAGAGGGAACTTTTTTTCCTTTTTTATAATTATTTTTTTACAAAAACACTCTTTTCCAGACATAAATTAAAAAACCGTGCGATGAATCTCTTACAAATTGTGTAACTACATAGACCTTAGTGCAAGGAAACACTGTATTGATTTGTGGAAAGGTCTGTTTAAAATTTCTGTCACTGTGGGAAGTTATAGTGTAAAAAGGTTTTGGCCCATACCTTCTCAACCGTTGGTCTGATTTAGTCTAAATATATATATAATCTGATTTTGTCTAAATATATATATATATACACAACACAAATTCATGAAAAATTCATTAAAAAAGGTAATAAAAGAGCAAAAAAACAAAGAAAAACAAGCAGAGACATTAATGTTGACAGTGACATTTAAATGACATTTAGACGTGAAACCAATGTATAAAGCCTTGATTTAAAGTTGCTGATATTAGCAAACATCAATTTCACATGAAGCTTGTTCCATAGGTGGGGAGGATATAAAGTAAATGCTGTGTGGTTGTGTTGCTGAGAACACTTTGTAAGCCTGTCCCAAATGACCCGGGGGGGGGCGGGGGGGCTCTGGATGCTGGGACCATTTAGTGCTTTGTGGACGAGTAACAGGATTTTAAAATCTATCCTTTGAAGCCCAGGAAGCCAGCGCAGTGATTTAAGGCTTGGTGTAACGTGCTTACCTCTCTTGGTCTTACTGAGGAGTTTGGAGGAAATACAGGAGGAGAGAGTGAGAGAGAGAGAGAGGGAGAGAGAGAGGGAGAGAGAGAGAGAGAGGGAGAGAGGACGTTCTCTGCAAACCAGGCACAGGTGGCGGCCATGACGCCGGCTTTAAGCTATAGAAAAAGAAACTACAAGTATGTCCCTCAAATATCCAGATAAAATATGGATTCCAGAGTCATTATGACTCCAGATACTGTGAGGTGACCATAATAAAGCCTTGAATCACATCCAATGAAAAGGATCGCCTTTGGCGAGTTGTGCTTCCTCTACCACATGGCACAACGTCCTCATTAAACTTGTAGCTCAGCACTGCAGGCCACGTTTGAAGAACTCTGACTACATCAGTTTATATTCAAGGTAGGCTCCCAATATATATGATTTATAATATTTACTGTGCATCAAAGTAATGAGATTCTGGTGGAATCTCTTATTAAAACAAAGTCCTTTAGTTGGACTCCTGCTCTCTGCCATCATTCTTCTCTCATTCTCTCTCTCTCTCTCTCTCTCTCTCTCTCTCTCTCTCTCTCTCTCTCTCTCTCTCTCTCTCTCTCTCTCTCTCTCTCTCTCTCTCTCTCTCTCTCTCTCTCTCTCTCTCTCTCTCTCTCTCTCTCTCTCTCTCTCTCTCTCTCTCTCTCTCTCTCTCTCTCTCTCTCTCTCTCTCTCTCTCTTCTTCTGCTGCAATTGTGTAAACTCAACGTTTCTTATTCATCCGACCAAACCTCTCTGCTCCGGCTTTGTCCACAGGCATCGGGGCTTCTTGTTCGCTTGTCCTCTGATGGACCATGAATGCAATGACACGGTGCCTACTTTGTTCCGAATCCCTCTTCTCCCTCTCGCCCTCGATCCCTCCTTTCATCCTGCCCTCCTCTCTGTAGCAGGTGCGACTGTAGATTAGAGATGGCATTTGGCGTCGGGGCAACCCGGGTGATGTCAGCACAAGCGCTGCTCTCTGCCGGTCCTTTGTCTTTTGACTCCCACTGTGGAGCCGACATCAGGTTAACCGAAAGCGAGCAACTCTGAGCTAGCTTAGCATCACATGCTAAGCATTCGTTTAAATTTTTTGCAAAATCTTAACCCCAGGTTTCTGTCTCGCTCAGCGGAGCCACACTAGGAGTTTTTTGGAGGCTTTGCATTTCCCTTTCTAGTCAAACATTGAGGGGAAGGTGCATTAATAGCCTGCGGTCTCTTAAGGTGTCTTTCCACACTCAGGTTTTTTTTGACTGGCAACCCAGGGGCTCCGGCGGCATTACCATAGTTATCTCACTTCACCACATGCCCGACAGCGGTAGCAGCCACCCGAGCTGCCTGTCACGCCGCTTAACTCGCAACCTATAGAGTTCACTTACAACGGGGAACAACAGTTGCTTCCACAGAAACTGCAACTGAAAAGCAGCAAGGAGATCTACATCAAAGGCGAGGCGCATATACGGGCAGGTTAAATTCAAATAATCATGTCTTGTGTTTGACTCCACGCATATTTCAGCCTCTCGCGTCCTTTCATGTGTTGTTTCCTCTTGGTGTTCCCGAAAGTTGCAGAATCATTTTTCAAACGTCGATAGCGAGGAGAGAAGAGCTGTGTGTCTTAGATTATGAGTCTGTAATTTTCTTTTCTAATTTGCTACTCTACTGGACAGGAAATAAACTAAGGAAATATGTTCGTAGCCTGCAGTAGCTGTTTGTTTGATTGATATGGCTTCAGCAGAATCGCGAGGGGGAAATTGCAGGGGGTTTTTTATATTCCGGTGTTCAAACATGCATTACTGAAAATGCAAATACGGTAAACATTTACATCTACAAATAGCTGAAGAGGGACACACGGGGGAAAAAAACACAACAGACAATAACCAGGCCAGCGTAGGCTGTCGCCCCCCTGACAGCACCGCTATATCCCCCAAAAACCTCCAATCCCCTGCGTTGGAAGCAATACTCCACAAATATAATAAGAAAAAAAACTGTACAAGATCTCCTCGAGTCGATTCACATGCATCAAATTTTAGACTAAATCAACAGTTGAGAAATTCTTCTTCTTGTTTTCCGTCTTTCGGCTGTTCTATTTCGGGGTCACCACAGTGGATCATCTGTTTCTAACCAGAGTGACAGCTGGTACCCTGCTGGTTAACGGTACCATATTTCACACCCCGGCCCTTCCTGACACTAAACCATCTATTACTTGGGACCAGAACGAGAAGTACACTGATTTGTGATTATGGCGGCGAAAACTATTGGACATAAAAGCTCAAAAGCCCCCAAATCATTCCAGTTCTTCCTCATACTAAGGACTATGTGGGTCTAAAATTTGAAAAATGAACCATTAAATGGCTATTGAGTTATCGCATTAACACGAAGGATCTTCTAGGACGACCCTAGAATATCCTGGACTTTTTTGTGAAATGATAAGATAAAGATATCATTAACTCCGTATGGTTCCACTCATGATCCAAGTGGGTCTAGACTTGATGCACGGTTATGATTATGGTGGATGTTTTCTCCTTCCCCTCCTTCAGACTCTCACGGGATGGATCTGTTTGCGGTTGCCGTCCACGAGTTTGGTCACGCCATCGGTCTGGTCCACACCTCGGCCATGGAGTCCATCATGAGGCCGTACTACCAGGGCCCCGTCGGAGACCCGCTGAAATACGACCTACCCTATGAAGACAAGGTCCGCGTCTGGCAGCTCTATGGTAGGAGGGGACATCATCTGCTCTCCTGTTGGTGCATGCATGTGTGTGTGTGTGTGTGTGTTGTCGTGTGCGGGTGTGTGTGTGTGTGGGACAATGAAAAATTGATGAGCTCTGTACAATGTGCATATTGATTAATGAAAACATGGACTTAATTGAGCTGCTTTATTGCCGATGACCTCGTCACACCTTTTACTGATGAAAGAGCTGCAGAGAGACACGAATCATCCTTAAGACAGGAAGTGAGTGCAGGGAAAATCTTTGATGGACAAGAGTGGGAGGAAGGGGGATGAATCAGAGTTAATTAAACGGAGCTCAGATGCAGAGACAAACGAAGAGCGAGCTTTTCGCTTATTGGGGTATAAACAAAATAATGCATAATAATGCAAAACAGCAGGAAATGATATAATATATCACAAGCAGTAGAATATATGGTGACCTGTTTTCCAGTTTTAGGATTACTTGTTATTAGACTAAGATGTACCTCACAGAGCCCAGTTCTGTGTCTTGTAAACTAATTGAATTATATAATATTAGGCTTATCTTTTCCCACATATTTATTCAATCCTGACTCAAACATCCTCCTCAGGTGTCAAGGACTCGGTGTCCCACACGACTCAACCTGGCAACCCCTCCCAGACAGCGGAACCTCCCGTCCTCCTCGACCTTCCTGAAAACAGATCCACTCTCCTGTAAGTAAAGCCTTCGCTATCCTTTCAGTGGACTCAACCGGTGGTGCAGCCGAGCACAAGAAATAATCCACTTTAACACCTTAATCACTAATGTCTCAATCTCTCTCTCTCTACCCCCCCCCCCTTCCTTTACTTTTCCGGGCCCTGACAACAATCACATATACATGGTTCATTTGTTGGTACTGTTCCCTTCCCTCAGGCAGCCATTCTCTCCATCTTTGGTAACGAGGGTGTAATAGAGGCTATAATGAATTTCCTCTACATATGAATACAAAGGCAGTCAAACGAAAAAATATACACTAGTAGTTCTGCATACTGCCTATGGACGGGATTCCCAGACTTAGACCCGAGCCCACGCCCGCACCAGCTAAGCTCAAGGACTTTTATATTTTTATATTTTGAAAAACAGCTGTTTGAGCTACCTCCTCTTTTAGCCGTCATTTAGCTATTTCAACCAGTGGTGGGCCATCAGTCTTCAAACCTGGGCCTTTAGTGCTATACTCCTGCAATTAAGCTTCCCTCAAATAACGTCAGCGTTATTCTTCAGCTACAGGCTGCTGTCAGATTACATAACCGGCCAATATCCAAAGAAAGAGAAACATTTATCTAGTGGAAAACAATGTTAAAATGAGGTTCAACACCAATGAGGGATAAACGCAAACTGCATTGAGACACACTGAAACCAGCACCGTGAAATATTGCTGCCTCACTAATTGACATCACATATCTCATTACTTACTAACAGACTCTTAATAACCTGTCACATTTACTCAAAGGAACAGAAAGAAAGCAGAAATGCCATAAAATGTAGCTAGGATTCAGCAGGTTTCTCTCAGACTCCAGCCAAGCTGCCTTCACAAACATACTTGAATGAATCTGGACCTCATTCACGCCACAACAGCAACAACCACCAAAACCAAGCAATAATCAACAGATAGCTGTTCCTCATTTGAAGACAAAGGCCGTCCTCCTTTCTATCTATAAAGAATATTTCCATAGCACGGTTGTAGAGGACATTGGTGCGTTTCAGTTTCTTTTCCATTGGCATGGAGGTCCTATTTCTCAAATATGTTTAAATTTGTTGAAAATAAGCGCCGAGCAGGAGCAGAGGATATAAATGAAGCACCTTCCTGTGAAATACTGACGCAGGAAGAGCCTACCTTAAAGACACACTAAACCCTACCTACTGGTCATTACAAGCAACTTAGCTGAAGAACTAGGGCAATGACTATAAATCAAAACGTGATTGGTTAATTCAACTGTCACTTCCTAACAAACACACAAGGTCTCTCCTGGAGAGACCTTGTGTGTTTGTTGTTGTGTTTTTTGGCTGGATGACTCTGTTTTGATGTTTTCAGGACAGTAACCCTTTCTCTTCTAAAAAACAACAACAATTAGAGATAGGAGAGAATAAGTATTAAATGAAAGACATTAAATGTGACATTTGAAACGCTGATTCGTTCAGCCTTCACTGAAGGCCTTGACGGCCCTGAGGGGTTCCCCTCTGGTTTCAACTATGCGCCCATTAGTTGTAGATTAGTGTTTACTCTTCTTGCCGGATTTCCAGCACGCTTGTCTCAACATGTGGCGTTAAGCTGCAGCTGAATGTGGATAAACTGATTTAATCAAGTCATAATTCACGTCTAATCACAGTAATTAAGCAACTCCACAATAATTCCACGTACCCCCCTGTCATCAGCAGAAGAGCTCCCTCGGGTATAAGTGCCTCCGGTTGGGAATCCCTACTCCAGGAAAGACAAACAGTGTGGAAATCGGCTGAAAGTGTCGCACACACTATTGTCTGTGGTCCATGAGCTCATCACTATGTGCTCAGCATTAATATTCCCAGTGTCGCTGCTTTGTGCAGGTGGAAAAGCTGACGGATCATCATACTATGTCATTTCATGCTCTGGCTACATTAAGGCACACATTTTATGACCATCTGGGCATGTAATGATCATCTTTGTAGGCGCTCCAGAGAGTGATGATGCAGCAGTCTGAAGCATACGCGTCAATCTTAAGGCCCGACAGCTCATTTGATTTGGACCGCGAACATTATGTGCGCACTTAATAGTAATACATGCAAAGTATTAAGTAATATATGCACACGTAATAACTCAACCAAAACTGCCAGAAATATAAAATTATTATAAGTGAGACTCATTCACTTCCACCGCGTGTTTCAATGTCTGTGATGTCATCAGCGCCGCTTATTCTGAGCGATAATCTCAGCATTGCTGCTTTAAAAGTGAGTTAACTGTATCCTGATGTGTCTCTTGAATAAATAGGACGGACAGTTTTTCCACATATGACAAATATCTAATCCTTGTTGACCTCCATGTCTTTATTTATGCTAACATATAGAGACTTTCCTATATACCGTTTCAAACTAAGCTTTTATAAACTCCTCCTTTCTCCACCTCTGGCGTGTTCACCACCTCCAACTGTTCAGGACGCACGTTAACGCTGGACTCTTGTTTGACAGGAGTCACAAACGCTGGGCACTATCCATGCTATTATGTTAACAGATCCCTGAATGGAGGTCTTTGTTGAGAACATGAGGGTGACCTCCCACTCACAGAGAGAGCCCTGTCATGCTAATGGCTTCCTCATTGGCAGGCCGACCACGTCAGTGCTTTAAATCACATATTAGCCCAGGGAATAAATGCAGAGGGAGACCTCACCGTGTCAGCAGGAGAGCGTTTCAGCCCATGATTGAAGGAAACACCTGTACCTGCATACAATCAGGCTCCTTCAGCAACGGGATGCAATATACCCTAAAGAGTATACAGGAAAAATTGAATGAATTAACTTTAACTGGTTTGGGTCTTTTTTTCATTTAACTGCTTAACTGCTGTGACAAAGTGTCGGACCCCCTCTACAGGTTCCTTCTATTTTTAAAGTCCTGCTAAAATGATGGGTTGAGCACATTTTGAGCCAATCTTTCTTTTTACAAATGTGTGCCACTTGACTGAACCTGTTTATAACTTGACCCCGTAACATGGTGTATATGCCAAACTGTAAGGGGTCAGTGACAGAGCCCTGAGGGACACCACTGGCAAAAGGTGCCAGAGAGGAGGAAGCATCAAAAATGACCATGGAGGAAATAAAGGTCGATCAATAGGTTATGTTTGGGCATTTTAAAGTAAAGTGCCAGACAGGGTCTAGTACTGAAGCTTTCTAAAGACATTCTTTACTAAAAGGTTGAGCTAATCTAATTAAAATACAAAAACTTTCACCATGAAATAATGTTGTGAGTTTGTTTTTTTTAATAAAATATGCAAAGTGTTTTTTTTCCATACTTTTTTCTTGCAGAGGACATTTAAGGGTTAATATAAAACAGAAGCAATCATAATATGCAAGTTGTAAACTATAATTTTATGTATCTCACGCACAACGCAATGACACCTGCTGTAATGAATGATGACTTTAACTTCAAATGTATTTCTCTGTAAAGACTTCAAGTCGTTGAAACATACATTCTGAGTTTTGGTCAGAACTACAGACCAGGGACATTTCTGCACACACCTGCTTGAACCATCCACATAGCACTTCCTGTTTACCAACTGTCCCATCTCCAGTCTGTAGTTTCTTATAATTGTATCCTCACGTTGTGACATCTGTTGTCCAACTGTATAGAATCTATTATTAATTCCTTGATCTCCACCATATCTTCCACCTGCTCAGAGGAAGGATGATATCTGAAACGTTGGAATAACGATCTGAAACATTGGTGAAACTGGGATCGATCTACTTTCAACGTTTTTTGTTTGTTTTCTTTTTTTAGATGCACCGTTTTTCCTTCTTTCTTTGCTCCTGAAATGTTTGGTGGAGCTCAAGAAACGAACAAACGATAGTCCGCTTCCGCTATCCTACTGTTAACCTTGTAACATTGTCTGTGAGTTCAACCTCAAGTGCAACCCAAGCAGAAGAACGCAGAAGAGAAAGTCCATCTCCGAAAGGCTCAAAAGGAATAAATTAAAGTTTTGAAGTGGCCTCTTCAAAGCCCGGATCCTGGATTGAGATGATGTGGCGGGACATGAAAAGAACAGTTGATGCTCACAAATCCTCCAATGTGGCAGCTCTAAAGAAGTTCTGCAAAGACGAGCCGGCCAGAAGTTTGATTTCAAGTTTATCCGGAGCATTCGGTTACAGCTAACTAGCACAACGAGCTATTCACTGGGTTTTTTCACACTGGGGATTTGCTGTTTCGGCTTATTTCATAGAATTATCAACAAAAACGTGTAGATTTTGTTTTCTCAGGTTGGTTTCTTTTATGTTGAATTTTGTTTGAAGCCTCGACCCATTTCAGTCTGAGCTGCACGGAAAAATGGATTAAAACAGGAGGTTATCAAATGCTTTTTGACAGAACTGTATATAATCCCTAGACTTTGAATTCAACGTTTGTCGTGTTTGGGGTACAAGTGGAATTTGTCGTCCTTCCACTCTCTTGATTTCCCACTTTTCTTGTTTTACCTCAGGCTTGCACGAGATGCTCCGGACCGATGCAGCGGCCATTTTGATGCCGTTGCCATGATTCGAGGGGAGGCGTTCTTTTTCAAAGGTATTCAAGCTTAAAAGGAGAAAGTGAACATTCTGACAGGTAGACAGCGAGGTACCGAGGTAGAGGAGATAATAGAAGAGGAATGGGGTGAAATAGTCAGAGTCGGCCTGAAGCGATCTATAGAAAGCCAAGTAAAGGTTGTCTCTCAGAGATGTTCCTAACTCTTACAACTTCCTGTCCCTCACAGGGAAGTATTTTTGGCGTCTAACTCGAGAGAAGCACCTGGTGTCTCTGCGTCCTGCTGAGATAAATCGTTTCTGGAGGGGTCTTCCACCCAATCTGGACAGCCTGGACGCCGTGTATGAGAGGCCTGGGGACCACAAGATAGTCTTTTTTAAAGGTAAATATCCGACTGTAAGAATCTCTCGCGTCACTCCAGGGGATGTACTGCTTGTATTTCTCAGTAATTATTTGACCTCCTTCAGGTCTAAAGTACTGGGTGTTCAAAGACAACATAGTGGAGGAAGGTTACCCTCGTGCAATCAGTGACTTCGGCCTGCCGTCGGAAGGAATCGACGCCGCCTTCGTTTGGCTGCACAACGACAAAACCTACTTCTTCAAGGACAACCACTACTGGCGCTATGACGACCACCTGAGGCGTATGGACCTGGGCTACCCCAAAGATAGCACGCTTTGGAAGGGGCTACCGCTAAACCTGGACGATGCTATGAGGTGGTCCGATGGTGAGTAGTCATGTGGGCATGGTGAGTTGGCTGCTTTTGCACAATAACAAAGTTATTGTGAATAAGTAGAAGCTCCCCCTAGTGAGTAAAATATGAACTATAAGGGTTAAAATGTGATATATAAAAGATATATGTCAAATCATATGTACCAAATTTGCTCTAAATAGTTTTTGCAAAACTTTATTTTTTGCACAAAAAAAACACCCCACTGGTGAGTGAAATATGAACAAATACAGTAAAACATAAGAAATACAAGTTAGATGTCCTTGACACGATTCATATGAGTTACATTTTGACTAAACTCCCCCTAGTGAGTAAAATCTGAAGTATTAGAGTATATTAATATATATTAGAGTGAAAGTTTATCAGTATCGCCCTGATGTCCTCGCACAAGTAATCCATATTTGACGACATGTTCCTGCTCGTTAATATTGTTTGTAAGGATCCAATTTTCGTGCTACATCGAGCGATTTAAGTCAACATTCTGAATTGTTTTAGAGTTTCTTCATTCTTACACTTTCCTCGATAGCCGCCATCTTGCCTTCCAACTGATCAGTGCGTTATCATAGGTGGCAGTCAAACCGGTCCAGATGTGAGGACCACAGGACCTTAGTTCTATAAGCTGCATGAAAGGACAAAGGTCATGTCCTCGAATGAGACCAGTGGTTCTCAGGAGGTTAAAATATATTTTTATGATGGATTGAGGAGGATGAATTCATCTCTCTCTGCAGGTAAATCTCTGGCAAAGCTCGCCCGTTCTGGGTCGAGTGCTTCCCATCTGAGTTTGATATTTTATAGACGTAGAGGCATTTGGCAAGCAAGTACACAAGAAAGTTAAGATCAGTGACCTGGTTACGTAAAAGTGGAGCAGTGCGGGTGAATGTTCACCTTCGGCGCCTTTTGAAAGCAAGACGTCCAATCTTCCAGGCAATAAGAACATTTTCAATCACAGACAGCGAGAAATGTTTACCAGAGACAAGCTGTAAGACGGGGAGTCTTGGCTTGCCAACAACACCTTGACCTTAAAGCTTCAGACACGGCGGAGAGTCGTGTTGGGTGTTAAAAATCCACAAGCCGGTCTGCCCCTTATTAATCCGTGCCGTCACTGTGAGCTCAGCGCATTGGCTCTGATTCATGGCGTGCTCGCTGTTTGATTGCTTCTGAAGATTGTCAGAAAAGATTGGCCTCCTAATCAGGGAGGCCTGACAGGAGAATGTTCCTGCCGCATCAGATCCAACCTCCGATGTGAGTCTCTGCCTGGTCTGAGATGCAACGGAATTTTGAACGCATGAGCGGTCGGCTCGACGTTGACTCACTGAGAGGAATGACACCCGCGCCGGCGCCGATGACAGATCCGGCTGATTTTACCCCTCATAGCAGCCATGCATGTTACAGACTCCCCCCGGTGTCTCCGTGCTCACGCTCTCTGCATCGGCTTCAGCCTGCAGCCTGATAGAAGCACACAAATATGCAAATTAGACACAGTTGAGCTAATCAGACTAGTGACATCTGCATAGGACTTTTCTTTGCTCCTATTTTGATCTGACGTGCAATTTTTTAAATCTTTTTTTTCTCGAATTATACAATATAACCAACCCATGACATGGATAATGAGCTGTTTCACTTTCACGCTCAATCTAGCCTGAATCCAGGCATAATTTCATGTATTCACATTATTTTGCGCCACATAAATCAACACTTTCACTCTAATAAGTGAGCTAGAGTTCACTAATATTGTGACAGGTGACAAATCCTCAGGTGATTTCACCAGATTGGCTCGATGATCTTTCAGTGTCCAAACAGGCCGAAAATTCTGTTTCTTAATCGCACGGACACTTAAAGCATCGGAGCGATGATGTATCGGGTTGTTTGTTGTAGATTGTTTACTTGCATATGCAAAGAATTTTCCGTATATGTATTTTTTTCTGGCGAGGACATTCGGCGGCGTGGGTTGGATCCGACTTATGAAGATGTTTCCTCGTGTACATTGTGACATAATATTCAGCTCTTTTATTTGCACATAACTGTCTGATTAACGCAGCTCTCATCAAGTTAATCTTTATACATGACAGCTGTGTCTTGTAAAAGAAAACTCAGTTTTTTGACCTGGAATCCGCTTGAGCTACTCTTCCAGTTCTGGGGGGCTCCCTGCCCCTCGTGCTCCTTTGACCTCTGGGACCACTTTAACGTTCTACTTCTCCTTAGTCTCTGCTACTTCTTGATGTTCCTGTGCTCCTTCCTGCTGATTCACTGTCAGCTGGGAGCGCCACATCTATCACCACAACATTCCTCCTCTGCTCCTTGTCAGCCCCCGCTGTGTCTGGTTCATCAGCCAGAAGCTGCTTGTCGGTCTGAAACTTCAATTCTCTCAGGATCTCGGTTCTGTTGTGCTTTTTATGGGGTTTCCTCCCACTGGGACTTGGAGACCTCTAATCCTGCCCAGCACTAGTGACAGGCCATAGATTTTACACTCACTGTGTCACAACTGAACCCACCCTAGAGTGGTGACACGTCCTGACAGGAAGCGGCACCACAAATAGACTGGGAATAGCACAAGTTGAGTCATCATCAAAGAAAACAGACATTTGGTCACATGTACGGCGGCCCACAGGGTCAAACGCACCGCAGCTTAAGGAAAGACGTGCAAATAGACAAAACACATGCAAGGTAAGGAAAACATCATCAAATTGACATCATATGCACAACAAATACAGAAAAAAACTATTTGACAACACATGTGCATCAAATAAAGAAGATATCTTCATCATTTTGACAACACCTACGCAGCAAATAAAGAAAACATCTTCATCATTTTCACAACACATGAACAAAAAATACAGAAAACATCTTCATCACTTTGACAACACATGCACAGCAAATACAGTAAACATCATCATCAATGTGAGCAAAAACAAATTGCTAAGCCTAAAACAAACATGGAAAGTTTGTGTATTATATGTTTTGTTCACTTAATGAAGCATTACAATCGCGTCCAGGTGTGCATCATTCTTAAGTGTCCTTCTTGAGCGCTTCCGTTGGTGGTGTGGATTTTGCAGTGCGCGTGTGTTGTCAAATTGATGAAGATGTTTTCTTAATTCCCCCTGCGTTTTGTCTATGTGCGTGTGTTTTTCTTGAGTTGCTGTGCGCTTTCTCCCGTCGGAAATCGTACACATGACCATCAAACAAGCAAAAACGCCAGAAAACACAAATAACACAATCAGGAGGCAACAAGCTTCCCGACAGATTTCTGCCAAACTGCTGGTCCCGACTGCAGACGCTCCGGCACACAAGCTACTCAAAGCGCCAACCGGACCACTGAAGCTGAACGTCACGTACACCAGCAGCAAATCCTAACTGTCCCACATGTCAAGGTCAACGATTTATTCTTCACAGTTTCTCTACAGGCACATGCAGCTTTAACAGAGAGTTCACATATGCAACTAAATAAAAAAAAAATATGGTAAAATCCCCATAGTGCCGGCCGGAGAGTTGAGCTGAATAAAAATCCATCAAGCTTAGCAAAGCTCTTCATCACTTGAAGACAAAATCCATCCCTCGTTCTGTCCTGACAGAAACATCAATGACACGGTTTTAGATTACACTGGTGCCCCTCAGTTCCAATCAAAGGTCCGTCTTGATCGCCGTGGAGGCTGGTTCTGACGGACGAGCCTGACCAATCGTTTCATGATAATTAAATGGGCTTTAATTGAAATCCCATTATTCTCTTCCTCCATCAATGGAACATGGTAATAAACACACACAGCTAAAGAAAATAATCTAAATCGCTGCATCAGGAAATCTAAACGTCGCAAAACTGGAAATTCGAATAAATCTTAAGTGACGCTACATTGAGTGCTAGCCGAACACAACGTGAGCGTGAGTAGTGTGAAAGATGATTGCGATGAATCGACTCCAGGAGATCTATTTTTTTATATATCATAATTTATTCCAATAGATCACAGGTAATTCACAAAGGGGAGTATTTTTTAACTATTTTAAAAAAAAACAATGTTTTTCAGAAATAACTTCCCATTTAATTTGAGGAGTTCAATCAGGAGCATCGCCTGTACAATGCAGGGGACTGGGTCTTTTCAGGGGATATACCCTTGCTGTCGGGGAATTCTGAATGTTTCGGGGCAGAAACTTGACCTAGTGACCAAACAGATTCTTTTTAAACTGGACATGGCACAAGGTAGGAGACCCTTGAGATGTGATGGCGCTAAACGACTGATTGGAATGAACTTTATGAAATACATATTTCTTTGATAAAAATATGTTTTAAATTATGAAATACATTTTCTGATTCGGTCAATCTGTATGCTTGCAGGGAAAAAAAGCCTTTGCTGGCCCTGACTGGACATTCCTCTGCCCAGTATAGATTTTCCTGTCCACCATTCCAGCCATTGAGTTATTGCCGTGCCTGTTTAGTTGAGTCACATGATTTCGGAACAGATTCTGACTGACAGACACGACATGAAAAGCTGAGATTAACACTTCTGCCTTCCGTAATTAGCCCAGGTAACACAGGATAGGTGTCTCCACCGGCACCTTTTAATCACTCACTCCACGCAATCCTTTTGGATCGTGCTCTCTGCAGCAGCAGCCTCTCAAGTTATCGCTGCTCCTCGCCTCCTCCAGCCCTGGATTGTTTGTCGAACTCTGATGTGAGAGTGCAGCCTGCAGCATCTGAGCGGTGGGAGGCTGCCAGTGACCGCGGCCAAGATTCCTGGCTTTTTTGACAGTTTCCAGCTCATCTGGTGTCCCTGAGTTGTTCTGCATGAAAAGTGCTTCATTGTGGCAGCATGGGCTCTGCCTTCTGTTCATTTAGAATTCAAGTGATTGTAGCCTTTGAAATGTCTGAAACACATCGAGGAAGACGCGTCGCTGCCAGATGGGTGACACGGGGATCTGTCTATGCTGCGTGCCAAACGCTGACTCATCGGTTTTATGACACATGGCCAACGACGTATTTCCCATTCATCATCATTAACCCATCTGTCGGATTATTGGCCATGTCATTGACCATCACCAGTGACCTTTTTAATAATAATATCTAAAGAAGAAAAAGGCACTCAGAGAACACAAACCCTTGCCTAAGCACAACAGTAGCCAAAGTTTAGGAAACATCCATACAGATTCCTCCATTAATGTCTGACTTATTGCCAGCCTCTAAATCTGCCGGCAACTCCAACAGACTCTCTGAGTATCTCCCAAATACCCCGCAGTCAATCGTCACCTTCGCCTTCCACTTCAGCGTCTCTGTTCAGCCCACCGAGCCCCCGGCTCCAACTACAACCGAACATCAAAGGAATCGAATGAACTCTTGAAGCAGTCCCAAACCCGTAGCCAAAGTAACATCAAAGGACTCAAGGGATGAAAGGCAGCAATAGCCACATTATGACATAACTACTCCTTTTTTACTGAAAAAGCTGTTTTGCAAAGTTCTGGGTTTAGACCATTTTTAATTGTCATATTATAGTATAATTGTCCATATTTCAATCACTTCGGGATCTTTTTTGCAATAAACACATTTTTTGTCCGTTACTTCCCATCTGAGGTCTGATTATGTCCAATTTGGCTCATATGAATTTTAACAAGGACCAGTTTATTCTATGTATATTATTTCACTATAATAGTTCATATTTTACTCAGTAGGGGGAGTTGTTGTTTTGTTTTTTTGTCCCTAACTTTCTAACCAAAATTCCAAATTTGGTTAAATTTACCTCCAAGAATGGAAAAGAAAAGGAATTAAGTCTTGTTTTATTACTGGGCTCAGAAAAAATAGTTAACTGCATTAATCTTCATTATTTTTAAGTTCAAAATTATTAATGAGTTAAATTTAATTTGAGGAGTTCAATAAGGGGGATTAGTTGTACAACGCATGGGATTTGGTTCTTTTGTTGCGGATGTACCCCTGCTGTCAGGGACGACAGCGTTAGCCTAGTTGGACTAATCAGTAAATAATTCTCAAGGTAATATCCAGGTGCAACAATTTGAATTAACGGCTGCTACACTAATAAAGTGCATAAACATTCATTTATTGGTTTATATCATGTCACTAATGTGTGACCTCGTCCTTGGACCTCCTCCTAACCTGCCCCGCTTGTTTCACTCCTCTCGGTTCTGGGAAATTCGCCAGCTTTATTGGGGAGCTGGGGTGATGCGATGGTTACTGACGCCATGAATCTGCCATGTCAGTAATCTTTACAGAGCGACTGTGCCGGCTCTAAAGCATTCTGGGCTTTTACACCGACCGGAGAGAACGCCTTTGATAAAACCTGTACACGCCTACATATATACATGAGTGAGTTTGCAGCCATTAGGAGTCTTATATATTTATAATATTAAGAAAGACTAACCATTAAAGCACACCTGAACAATTACTGCATCGACACAATTGTGCATTTGGCACAAAAGGTTGCCTGTTTTGATGATGAGGTAATTTAAGCAATTCTGTCTGCAGCTTATTCGCTTGAATGTTCCGCTCTCAGTCACGACGAGGAAACGCTCTCGAACAATCCCCCGGAGAGAACGTTTCACAAAGTGACAGAATGTAGATGATGCGGCGCTCGATGACGAGGATTATAGTAGTTACTGTAACTCAATGAAGTATGAAATAAATCAGTAAACAGCTGGCGGACTGTCAATGAAAGTACCGATCAATATTAAGGGCAATGATTTCCGTTGTTTTCAGAGTAAACTGAATCCTTTCAGCTTGATGATGTGGGCTTTAATTGATTTGAGTGAATGAACCCAAACCGTCCCCATAGAATACAAACACTCAGTCCAG
Source organism: Lophius americanus (assembly GCA_037951165.1). Classification (NCBI taxonomy): domain Eukaryota; kingdom Metazoa; phylum Chordata; class Actinopteri; order Lophiiformes; family Lophiidae; genus Lophius; species Lophius americanus. Next base: position 1,119,135 of record JBBDHG010000128.1, on the reverse strand, counting down.
TATTTAGTAGAGATTTGCACTCGACTCCATTTGGGTTGGCGCTGATCTTGATTAGGGCTGCATTAATCGGTTATTTTAGTAATATTCTATCGATTATTCTGACGATTAATCGGGTATTGGAATAAATAATGTTGCGTGTTCAATAACCCTCAGACTCTCGGTCCGTCAGTCTTTGTCTGACTTCTTAACCTCCCCAAATTTGAGGCAGAGTGAGCCTCTGTTCGCACTGAAAGATAGTTTATCAAGCTCGTTTTACTCCCTTCACCGGGTGAGACGGTCGGCGACAAGAAAGTTGGAGTGAGAAGAAAGGGGGTGACTTGTCGATCCAGTTTGCGACGTGCAGCTAGCAAAGCAGGAACTGCGACACGGTGCGACCAGTTGGCAGGATTTGAGTTATTGAGGAATCCTTTCACCCTTAATCTTAATGTGAATCAAAATATGGAATACATCCGGTTTATTCTTCTTATCTGGAGCAGGTTGATTCGGTATTTCAGACACACGTCTCCTCAAAAATACCTTCCAGCTCCTCCTGAGGCATTTCCAAGCAATAATATAATAATCGGGGGAAAAAACAACACCCGAACCCGAACCACCTCAACCAGCTATTTTCTATATGAAGGAGAAGCAGCAGCTCCACTCTGAGCTCCTCACCCTATTTGTAAGTACGAATCCCGCCGTCCCACAGAGGAAGCTGATTCCAGCTGTTAGATCCTGCAGCTCATTGTGTCTGACACCAGCCAGAGGTCACGACCTGAGGTCATTGGGGTAGCTACACAGATTAACTGGCAAATGAAGAGATGTGCCTTCTGACCCGGTAGCCTCATTACTATAATGACACGCTGGAATAAACTTTCTCTGGGCGGCGGAGCACTGTGATACACGTCCTCCTGTCATCCGTTTCAAAAGGGCAGTCTGGAGAATATAACGATGTAATATCTCTGGTCCTGAACTCTGACTGTAAGAAATCTAGACGAGAGGATTCAGATAAAAGCAGAGAATTTTTTCCCTTTAAGCTAGCGGGAGGTGTTCACACAAGAATTGCGGCCCAAAATGCTTCCAATGAAGTTTAAATGAAGATAAAATAAAAAATAAAAACAATAGACAAGTTCCCAATTTGTTATATCCCCCCAAAAAAATCAGGGATATTATAAAATCATCATAGCCGCATCCGCCACGACGATAACCCACAAACTATATCATGGATCGTTTTCAAATTCTATTCTCCAATAGACGTCTAATTTAAGTACTTTGAGGTAAAAACAAGCTAAATGTAATAAAAACTGCACCGATTGAAATTAGCTGAATCAGCGTTATGACCCAACCCCATCAATCAGGCTTCTGGAGGGAGCGGCGTGATCACGGGTCGTCATAGTAGATTCAATTCTTCTTCTTCAAAAGCAGGATCGTCTACCTTGTGATGGAGAAGGTCACCACTGTGGAGTTTTATTGGGTTCCACTCAGATCCATTCTATCACCAAAATATGGTGCCCCTGGTTACAGTAGTGCCAAAAACGAGGCTTCAGAACAACAGCCCTGAACACAAAGGGTGATCCGACATTCCCTTTAGCACGACAAAGGCTTTCTTTATATAGGGTTGTTGCCCCCCCACTGTGGAGAATGGTTTCTTCCTGCTCCAAAGCCTCTCAAACATGTCCCAAATCTGCGGACATACTAACTTCCCACGGGGATTAACGACGTTCGCTTTCATGGCTTTGACAACATGTTCCAAGCAAACCCCCATCAAGGAATGCCTCTCACAGTCGACTGTACAGATTCCACTCTGATTAATCAATCGTAGGTGTTCAGAACCGGCACAAGACATCTCATTAGCAGGAGGTGTTTAGTCTTTTTCCGACACCAGCCTCGATAGGAGCAGACGGCTTCACCCCCCCTCCTGTAACTCCCAGCTGAATGTCAGGAAGCTCTTTTTTCCCTTTCAGGTGTTTATCGGTCTGTGATGTGTCGGCGCTATTAGCATCTTCAGAGGTCCCGCTCCGACCCCTTTGATGTGTATATTTGCACAAGAACACACACTCTCTATCTACACACAGCAGGAGAACACGTTTGGGTCAGGAAACTGGATCCACTTCAAAGTTTACACAAACCTCCACAAACCTACGCTAAAGAAAGATCAGGGAGTTAAAGGGAGGGACCAGGAGACGAGGGACAGAATGAAGAAGATGTGGGCATCACTCATCACGACTAATGAGTGACAATCACCGGGTTTGTTATCCCCGAAAACTCCTCAGTCTCCTGCATTGTACAAAAGAGTCCTTTGATTGAACACCTCAAATTAAATGTTAAGTTATGTCCTAAAAACACTGTTTTTATTTTTATTTAAAAGCTCCCCATAGTAAAACACAATCCAGTCGATTCATATTGACTAAAGTTGGACTAAAACGCTTGAAATATTTTGGCCCTGAAAATTTTGGAGATAAAACAACGCCTAGTGTCAGAATTACGCAGCAGACCTTTCCCAAAATCAGTCCAGTCCTTCCACACACAAAGATCTTTGTGGTATAAAATGATCCTTTGTACAGTTTTTGATATAATTAACATAGTGTTTATCTCTGCTCCACATTTTGTGTTAGTATTTAACAGTATTTAAAGTCTCGGACTCATATCACCAGTTTGATCTCTCTCTCTCTCTCTCTCTCTCTCTCTCTCTCTCTCTCTCTCTCTCTCTCTCCTCTCTCTCTCTCTCTCTCTCTCTCTCTCTCTCTCTCTCCTCTCTCCTCTCTCTCTCTCTCTCTCTCTCTCTCTCTTCTCTCTCTCTCTCTCTCTCTCTCTCTCTCTCGCTCGCTCTCTTTCAAGGCTCGTCCTATTTCTTCAAGGGGAAGGACTACTGGCGGGTGCTCAGCAGTGACATGGAGGTGGAAGCGGGATACCCCCACCTCACCGCTATAGACTGGTTGCTCTGCACCGAGATGCAGTCGGACTCTCCAGACTCGGAACCCAAAGGCTCGGAGACCAGAGGCAACGTGCACCACCACCCGGACCACGCGGAGAACGGGTACGAGGTGTGCTCCTGCACCTCTGACACTGCTTCACCCTTGGGCGCCCGCCCCTCTCCATCCGTCATGTGGCTGCTGCCGCCGCTCTGGATGCTCTGTCTGACGCTCAGCTCAGAACTGCTATGATGCATGGGACAAAAGTCTCAAGCTGCGTGCGAGAGAGACTCTTTGGTGGAGCGCCACTAAAAACAGACTGGATTAATTTTTTTATGTTTTTCATTTAAGTATCAGTTGGTATGTTCTGCTAATTTTGTTGTTATTTATTTCACACCATTACAGTCGATGGTCATCGTAGCGCCTCGCAGTATGGATAGTGTCTGCATACATTATCATGATATCAAATGACCTTGACAGTGACCATGCTAGTAACATGCATTATAAAATTGGGATACTCAGAACCATAAGTTCGGTCCCTCTGTTTCCTCTTGAATGGAGAAACGGTCACCGGTTGTGTTAGAAAATACGTTCCCGTGAAACTCAACAGTATATCCCGCAAAACTCATGATTACTGCTTTTTACTTTAACAACAGGTTTACAGCAATATCGATAGGCGTCACAGGATGAAGGTCGTCGCCGCACAGAGACGTAGATATTCGTCAGTTGATCGGCGTCTAAGACGATGAAAAGTCTTTTAGATGACGTTTACAGTTATGCCAGAAATCTATTTCAAACAAAGTCATTTCTTTGTATTTATATTTTAGAGTATAATCATGTTTTCTGTTGATGGATCAAAATTCAAAATGTTTCTTCTTCTGTGAGCTTCAACCAACCGATCTCAACCGGTGACGTCACTCGTCAATCAATCTTCAGCTGGCGGGAGCAAGTGATTAAGTTGAGACGAACGCATCGTCTGGGATAAACTGGGACCAGTGTGAATGCAGGGGGTCCGTCATGATGGATGGGCCACTGGGTTTTCAGAAACCAGTCCAGTTCGGTGGTCAAAGGGGCGGGGTTTGTCTGTTGTGGGATATTAAGTCCTAGTCAGGGTATGTTTGCCAAACCATCCATACATTTCTTTATGCTTATCCGGGGTCGGGTCTTGGTGGCAAGCAGCCTAAGAAGGGAATTCCAGATGTCTCTCTCCCCAGCATCACTCTCCAGCTTATATGAGGCGTTCCCAGTCCAGATGAGAGATATAGTCCCTCCAGCTAGTTCAAGGTCTAATTTGGGGTCTCCTCCCTGTTGGACGTGCCTGGAAAGCCTCTAAAGGGAGGCGACCTGTAGGCGTCCTAATCAAATGCTCCAACCACCTTCACTGGTTCCAGTCGGACCTCCCCCCCGATGTCTGAGCCCAGTCACCCTATGAGGGAAGCTGATTTCAGCGGCTCCTCATTCTCTCGGTCTCTACCCAGACCTCATGAACATAGGTGAAGGTTGGAACGTGGATCGACCGGTAGGTTGAGAGCTTTGTCTTGCTGAAGTCACACCTGTGGGCTCAACACCTGTAGGGATTGGCACTGGTAACAGGTGGCGGGGGGCACCTCGATGTGCCCACTCCTTGCATCGCCGACTGGTTTTAGGTACGTTGAATGTTTGTCAAACCTTTGTAATATTTAATGGCTGATGTTCTCTGGGGGCTCCTAGTCCTGTCATCTAGTTGGACATCTATCTGTACAACAGAATAGGGGGGCTCATAGCCCCCCACCTTCTGTTTCATGTGGACTTTTTACAGGTTTGAAGGTGACGAGATATACAAGAAGTTTGGTTTATCCAACGTGGTCCTGGTTGGTCTTCTCATCGTACCAGAAAGCAAAACAACTCCTTTCTCAAAATTTCAAATGATTGCTTTGAGCCCTCAGAGAGGCGTCCGTATCCCAGCCTGACAGGGAGAGGCGTCTGAAAGACTCAAACCGGCAATCTGGTGTCTAGATGCAGGAGTCGGACAGGCGGCTGACACGCCACCATGTATCTCAGCAGACAGGTGAGGAGTACCTGAGGATGTGGTGCAGATAAATGGGTGAGTGAACAGATGGGCAGCTGACAGGAAAACAAATGAATGGACAGGTGGAGGGTAGACAAAGGGCACCCACAGCTGTAGAAAGGTTGACGGGGTGAATTCGGGACACAATAAAGAGAAGAACACGTTCATCCGCGGAAAGTTCCAGCAAATAATGGATAAGACTTAAAGCTAAAATCTTACTCAGTGTGGCTTATTTCCATAAACCTAAATTATTTCAGGAATTGTTTGATCTCCATCAATTCATACGTTTTGGATGGATTCTATATTTCTTCGATCAGATTCTAGTTATCAGAGCTTTGCTTTCTTTACCTCGGGGCGATTTGTTGCATCACTTCGAGCTCCTTCCGGTTTAGGATGTGGGCGAATCTCACAAGACAGCGTTTGGATTTCTTCTTCCTCATATAATTACAGTTTAAATATAGGTACCGATATATTTGAGTTTAAATGTTCAATGGTGAGTGCTAAACCAAGTGGACTGTGTATATTTGAAGACGTGTTTTCTATTGTAAGATATTTTTGTAGAAAAATAAAAAGAGAATGACTTTATTAGCTAACGGTGGTCACGTGACTTTGTACGGAACCAACTGTGAGTTTCTCTCCATCGTCTTTGTTGCTTTTTAACATGTTTCCTGTCAATCATTGCTTAATGGACAAACTAACAGTTAAGGCAGTAGATGAGATGAGATGAATCTTTATTTATCCCTAAGGAAATTCTTGTGCAAGACAGTAACAAAAAAAATATGAAAAACTTTTTTCTAAAAAAAAAACTACAATTATGAAAAAAAGCTCCCCCTAGTTGGTAAAATATGATCGATACCAGACAAATCTTAGAGTAAAATATGATTTAAACATAGATGACCTTCAGTCGATTCAAATGCACCAAATTTGGACTAAATCGGACCAACGGTTAGGAAGTTATGTACGAAAAACAGTGTTTTCAAACATTTAAAAGCAGTATTTTTCGTTTAAAAAAAAAAACTCCTCCTAGTGAGTATGAATGAAATATGAACCATCAGAGTAAAATATGACAAATACAAGAAAGGTTTCCTTGGGTCAAGTAGAACAAATCTGGACTTAATCGGACCACAGATAGGAGGTTATGTACGGAAAACTGTGTTTTTTAAAACAGTGTTTTTCGCACAAAAGCTCCCCCTAGTGACTACAATATGAACTATCAGAGTAAAATATGATAAATACAACATACATCTCCTTGGGTCAAATGGATCAAAATTTGAACTAAATTGATGAATTCAAAGGTTTAGAAATTATGGAGGTAATCTTCCCCTATTTTTGGAAATATACAACCAAAATTTCCCAAAATCAATCCAGGTCTTCATGTTTACACGACCGACCTCCGGTTCCATAACATCTCCGACTTTACACTAATATAATTAGTACAAAATCCACTAAATGTTCCTTAAAAACAGTCTTAAGGAACATAAAATATCACTAGATCCTTACACCACTTACTCTTGTTTCAAAACCACATTATTCCCCTTGAGAGGTGAAATAAGTCTAATAGCATCAACCTTCATCTCTGCTGCTGCTGCCGTCCTGTTGTTACACAGCTCTGTATTTTTATTCCACGTCCTGAGATTCCACGCATGCAAATACGACCACTGCCGTTCTCATTTCCTGCAATGGTTTGCTTTTCAGCCCACATTTGTTCAAATCGCCGTCGTCTGTTCTACTGTTAGTCGAGAATAGAACCATTGTTATTCCCCCAGCGTCTCCCTCTCTTCAACCTTTGAAGCCCCGGAGGGGCGGGGGCACATAGAGCAGCAATCTTTCCTCCTTTCTCTTGACACACTTGAGTGGTGTTAATTAACTGGTGGGGCTCTTTGGCCACCGGGAGAGCAGTTGTTCCCAGAACCAAACACAGAACCATGGGTCCCATTTCAGTTCGTCCAAATGATCTGACTTGAGCTGCTATTAACCAAAATACTTTATTGTGTGGATTAAAAAAGTAACGGGACGGCGCAGGTGTTTGTTAATACAGGTTTTACATGAGGGAGGGGTTGTGAGTATAAATTTAAACTAATTTTTCTTTTCACTGATACGTTTGTTATTGTCATTGTCATTGCTAAAGTTAGCTAAGCTCAGCTATCATGGCTAAAGTTGGTTACGCTCAGCTATCATCGGTAAAGTTGGCTAAGCTCAGGAAGCATAGTTAAAGTTGGCTTAGCTCAGGTATCATCGCTAAAGTTGGCTAAGCTCAGGAATCATAGTTGAAGTTGGCTAAGCTCAGGTATCATCGCTAAAGTTAGCAAAGTCCAGCTGCTATAGTTAAAGTTGGTTAACATCAGCTAATATAGCTTAAATTGGCTAAGCTCAGGAATCATAGTTAAAGTAGGCTAAGCTCATGAACCATCGCTAAAGTTGGCCGAGCTCAGCTACCATCTTTGAAGTAGGCTAAGCTCAGCTATCATTGCTAAAGTTAGCAAAGTCCATCTGCTGTCGTTAAAATTGGCTAAGCTCATGAACCATCCCTAAAGTTGGCTAAGCTCAGCTATCATCGCTAAAGTTAGCAAAGTCCATCTGCTGTCGTTAAAATTGGCTAAGCTCAGGAACCATCGCAAAAGTTGGCTAAACTCAGCTATCTGGCGAAATCTTCCAGATAGCTGAGCTTCGCCCACTGGAATTCCATACGCCCACCAGGACGTGGACCTACCTATGGAAAATGTCTCGGACCACGGCCTCCAGCTCTTGAAGACATCCTGTTCAGCCTCTGGTGCTCAGGTCGCTCTCTCCCAAACCCAGGGGGATTGCTTGTACAACGCAGGGTGTTGGGGACTTTTCGGGGATGTGCACTTGCTTGACAGCAAAGGACTAGCTTTCCATGATGAGAAGATTTGAACGTAATTAGCTCTCAACAACCGCACAGCGAGCAGAACCGGTGCGGTAGAACGGACCGGCGTGTCTCTGTTGTTTAAATGTGTCTCTGCTGTCTGTGCGCACCAAGGACAAGCGGAGGACAGCTGTTCCCACAACCGCTGCACTGTGACGAGGTGATTCTGCCAAGGCCCGGCGCCGGCTTAATGCACGACAGCCAGGTTGAGGCAGGATCCACAGAAAGGCCCGGCTCAAACTCGCGTGGGAGGAAAATCATTTTGCAGACATGTCAGGATACGTTCCTGAAAATGTCACACTAGAAAACCGAGCCAGATACGCCCGAGGATCAACCTGGAGGACGGTTCTAACCCTCTGGCCCCAGGAAGGTGGTTCTCAGCCGTCCGGGGGGACGGAGGGAAAAGTCTTGACGGAACGTGTCGACCCAGTCCATAAAGAGAATATGGGTCGTCTAGGCATCAACAGCAACCGTTGCTACTTGCTACTCATTCCTTCGTTTTCTGCAGCCTGATATCAGCGTTAGCGTGAAGCGATGGAGCCCATCCTAGCTGACATAGCTAGTACAACCCGGATAAGTACCAGTTCATCACAAAGTGGCCAATTTAGAGTCACTTATTCCCTTTTATTAAATGTAATCCCCTACATTTTCTACAAGTGCCGGAGGACCCGGAGGGAACCCATATGTTTCAACAAAGTTTGGGAACCGACACAACTTAGCACAAAAAAGCACTTAGAGAAGACGAACATCCACCAAGGCGCAAAAGCAGCTTAGGTTAAGGAGAAATTAATGCAGATTTCTCCATTAAGTCTGAGTTATTAACTCCAACAAACTCTCTGAGTGTCTCTCAATAATCAGAGTAGCCGCTCGTCTCCTGCGCCGTCCACTTCAGCATCTCTGTCCAGCCCACTGAGCCCCCATCTCCACCTCCAAAAGGAACATCAAATTAATCAAAGGATCAAAGGCAGGAATAGCCACAATGTAAAGACACTCCTCCAAACGGATCATTATGATTTTTTATTTTATTATAAATGCTGTGAAACATGTAAAGTCACCAAAATTGAATTATCTCTAGGACATGCCGGAACCTTCCTCTAGCTAAAATTGAATTCAAATCCATCTTGTAGTTTTACCGTAATAACAATTTTTATTTATTATCATTCATTCTTTATTGGGTAAGAGAGAGAAATAAAACACTGAACTTCTGCAGCAGGTTGTTTCTACGATAAATACAAGCGCTAATAAATCATCACCACCGGATTCTATGAATACAGGCAATAAACTCTGCCTACGCAGTGTATGTCCCCAAAAAGTCCCCAATCCCCTGCGTTGTACAAACAATCCCCGTGATTGAACTCCTCGAATTAAAGGAGGGTTTTTTTTATATAATAGTGTAATACTCTAGTATAGTTTAATATTTATATTTGTATTTTATTCTGTTATATTGATCTGTTTGCTCTTTGCTGCTGAAACATTGCAATTTCCCCGTTGTTGGACTAATAAAAGTTCATCTTATCTTATCTTATCTTAAATGTGAAGTTTATCCACAGTATTTTTTGTAAAAAAAAAGAAGGAAAAAAAAGAAGAAGAAGAAGAAGAAAAAGAGGACAAAGCTGCCCCTAGTGGGTGAAATAGAAACTATTAGAGTAAAACATAATAGATAGGAGATAGATCTCCTGGAGTCGATTCATATGCACAGAATCTGGACTAAATCGGATCCACCGTTAGGAAGTTATTTCTGAAAACTTATGACATTTGTGGAAAAACTCCCCCTAGTGTGTAGAATTTGAACTTTTCAAGTATGATATATTCAAGATAAATCTCAATGGAAATGAGAAATTATGACCCGAGAACTTTTGGACATGAAGCTTCTAGTGTCGGAAATATACAACCGAACGACCCCAAAATATTCCCAATTTTTTTTTCCTCACGCTGTCTACGTTGATATAACATTTAAAGACGACTAATGAAATTGTTTTTGAGTTATGCCGTTATGTCTTCGGGTATATAATAACTCTCTTATTGGTGAGGCAGCGGTCGCTTCGTAAAGTGCCTATTCAGTTCAGAGCTGGTAAAATAATAATAATAATACATTTAATGTATAACGCAGTTTACATTTGGATCAAATCTCAAAGTGCTACAAAGTAAAAGCAGATAAAAGCATCAATAAAAAATAAAATAATAACTATATAAGAGCATGACCAAAAAGCAGCAATGTTAATTAAAGTTATAGGTTCTGCTAAAAAGGAAAGTTTTAAGTCCTTTTTTAAATGTGTCAGTCGTCTGTGGAGCCCTCAGATGGTCAGGGAGGGCATTCCACAGACGAGGGGCAGCAGAACAGAAGGCCCGATCACCCATGGTGCTGAGCTTAGTCCGGGGAAGGAGGAGATGGTATGAGGAGGCGGGAGACACTTCCTGTGGTGATGAGTACATTCTTCACACTCGTCTGATATGATGAAGACTCCTCCAGGTCCAGCATTTATTGCTGCCACCCTGGAGGTCAGAGATCTGGACATTCAAACAGTCCTGGAGCAAAGGGGGCGGCGCCGCATGACCGCACAACCATAAATTCTGTAGTAATTACTGTATTTCTGTAGTTATTCCACCAGGAATAACTCACCGTTACATTAATATAAATCAGTCGATCACTTAGAAGCGGCAGGGATCTCTCTGATCTGAAATGCGGCGCCGCTGGTGTCGCTTAATAACTTGTGCTTCCGATGGAAATAAAAGCCGCTTGATGCTTCAGAAAGGAAAACGCCTCGCATTCACCCCATGAATACCAACATCCCCCCCAAGTCCAAGCCCACCCACCCCCCCACCATCACCATCGGTTTTAATAGAGTGGATTGACTTTCCCTCAGTGCTTTAGTTTAATTATCTGGCCTGACCTGCTGACGGGGATCACGCGCTTCCGCCGGTGATTTAAAGGGGGATGAAGACGAAGATATGCTGATCCAGTCCTCTGAAATATATAGATACTTTTTTTATTTATATTTATTTTTTAAATAATAATTTACCCATTTACAAAAAAAATGTTTTTATTATGTTTGTTTTAAAGAATCTTTGTATTGGTTCAGGTCCAAAAGAAAACTAATCTAAAATTCTATTAAAATGATAAATTCCAATTTATCATTTTATTATAATTTATCATCTAATTCTAAAAGATTTATTTTTTAATTCTTATTATTATTTTTCTTTAAAATAAGACTGATTCTAGTAAACTCAGTTACACCATTACAAAAAAAAGATCGATGCCAGCAGAGCCATGAGATCCAGGTCCTGTCAAAGAACCATCCTTTCTTCAGAGGTGTTTGGTCCTCAGAGGAGACATGATACACACACACACATATACACACACATATACACACACACATACATACACCAACACAGACACACACACATGATACACACACACACATATACACACACATATACACACACACATACATACACCAACACAGACACACACACATGATACACACACACACATATACACACACATATACACACACACATATACACACACATATACACACACACATATATACACACACATATACACACACACATACATACACCAACACAGACAAACACATACACATTTAAAACACATATACACACACACATATATACACACACACATATACACACACACATATACACACACACATTCATATACATACACACACACATATACACACACAAATACATATACACACAGACACATATACACACACACATACATACACCAACACAGACAAACAAACACATATACACACAGACATACACACACACATATATACACACAGACATACACACACACATATATACACACACACATATACACATACACATATACACACACATATACACACACACATATATACAAACACACATATACACGCACACACACACATATACAGAAACACATACATTTACATATACACACATATACACGCACACACACACATACATATCCACGCACACACATTTACACACCCACACACATATACACACAGACATACACACACATATATATACACACACACGTATACACACACACATTCACCCATACACACAAACGCACACACACAACCATACACACCAATGTATATACACAACCACACTCACACACGCTCCCATACACACGCACACACCAGTCACTGGTACACACACACTCACAGACTCATGCATAAACACACTCACGTGTACACACATAAACACACGCACACTCCGACCTCATGCATACACACACTCATGTGAACACACAGACACACTCTCACCCACATATACACACAGACACACTCTCGCCCACACACACACACACACACACATGCGCACACACACCTCACACAATCCCGCACACACACATGCGCACACACACCTCACACAATCCCGCACACACACATATACACACATGGTATAACTAAGATGAAGAAATATAAATATTGTTGGTTTGGCCTGAGAAACTAGAAAAACACTCGGAGTGAAAACTTCTGCCGAGACCCAACGGTTCCTTTCAATTAAATGAAACCCTGACCCACATGATAGATAACGCATCAAAGACAGGGAGGGAGAAAACATTAAAGGAGAAGAATCATGGAAATAGATATAAAAGTGTCATTAACCAAAAGTTCTTTCTTTCAATATTCCAAAAAAAAGAGGAAATATTCGTTAATCTGCCCAATTTATTTATTGAGGACAATTTATAAAATTGTCCTCAAAGGCCTGCCGTATACATGTAGTGCACAGGTAATCCACCAGGGGGCAGAGTGCAGGTGCTTCAAGACCTTCAGTTCAGACGTCCTAAACGAGTCGCCTATTATATACGAGACTATTTTGGCCAGTTTTGAGAAAGTAACGTGAAGAAAAAACGTTCAAATTGTTGCAGATACTTCAATATAAACATTTATATGAATTGCTCATTTTATTCTTTTGTACCTAAAAAAAACGACGACCCCCAAATAAGATGCAAAGAAAAACCGAATTTCGGCCAAAGTGGAAAAATAAGAATTTTCTGTCGGTTTTCTGGTGGTTCAGTGTTTACCTCAAACATCCGACACCACTGGCTGTGACTTTGCATCAACTGTCACCTGGAGAGCTTCAAAGTGGACCAGGGAAACTAATCAATCACTCACAGCTGAAACATTCAAACCAGAACAAAACCCCCCGCAGAGAAGACGCCTGCGGCGACGAGTGGTCGCTCTCAGCGCGGAACACCAACTGGCGCTCTACGGCGTCTAACTTTCCAGCGCAGTGAAGCGACACTGAGGAAAAAGTAACTAGATATAATTTGAGACCACAAACGCATCGCAGCACCAGCCCCCTAACCACAGCCTGTTATGTCCTGCAGGGGGTCTTTATGCTCCGTCGGCCCAACGGCGTTCAGCGGTGTTGTTGGAACGGCACCAGAATTAGGTAATATAATCATAATAATATATAATCATATAATATAATCATATAATATAATCATATAATATAATCGTATAATATAATCGTATATAATCAATACCCCCAAAAGTTAGAATCTTTTAAATTATTGATATAATTTGTTTGTGCGCCATCAAGAGAAACCAATTAATTATTATCTCCCCCAGAGAGTTATTTGGGGGCTAAAAAAACTTTTACATACCAAGAGACCAAATATACCAAATCCATACCAAATTTTTTTATTTGTTTTTGCTATTGATACAAAAAAAACAGACTTTTAATACATTTTCAGTCTGGAATGCAAATTTTAAATGAAAAATTAAATCATCCAATAATTGAAAAGAAAGAGAAAGAAATTGAAAATTTGAAAAAAATAACATAAAATAAAATAAAATAAAAATAAGATTAATGAAGAAAATAAATCAAACATTCAAGAAAATTAGAAAAGAAAATTAATTTAAAAAATAAAAATGTTTTTGATGTTTGAGGTTGTTTGAGGAAACATTACTTCAAATAACATTCTATCTACCTCCTCTATCCATCCACATCCTCTCAGCATCCTCCTGCTGCAGCCTTTGTTTCATTCTGATGCCTCCTTGGATTCCTCTCTGGTATCTCAGGTATGTCAGGTCTCTCAGGTCTCTCAGGTATCTCAGGTCTCTCAGGTATCTCAGGTATATCAGGAATCTCAGGTATCTCAGGTCTCTCAGGTATCTCAGGTATCTCAGGTCTCTCAGGTATATCAGGAATCTCAGGTATCTCAGGTCTCTCAGGTATCTCAGGTATCTCAGGTATCTCAGGTCTCTCAGGTATATCAGGAATCTCAGGTATATCAGGAATCTCAGGAATCTCAGGTATCTCAGGTATCTCAGGAATCTCAGGTATCTCAGGTATCTCAGGTATGTCAGGTATCTCAGGTATCTCAGGTATCTCAGGAATCTCAGGAATCTCAGGTATCTCAGGTATCTCAGGTCTCTCAGGTATCTCAGGTATCTCAGGTATCTCAGGTCTCTCAGGTATCTCAGGTCTCTCAGGTATATCAGGAATCTCAGGTATCTCAGGTCTCTCAGGTATCTCAGGTATGTCAGGTATGTCAGGTCTCTCAGGTCTCTCAGGTATCTCAGGTCTCTCAGGTATCTCAGGTATCTCAGGTATATCAGGAATCTCAGGTATCTCAGGTATCTCAGGTATCTCAGGTATCTCAGGTCTCTCAGGTATCTCAGGTATATCAGGAATCTCAGGTATCTCAGGTCTCTCAGGTATCTCAGGTATGTCAGGTATGTCATGTATCTCAGATCTCTCAGGTATCTCAGGTATCTCAGGTATATCAGGAATCTCAGGAATCTCAGGTATCTCAGGTATCTCAGGAATCTCAGGTATCTCAGGTATCTCAGGTATGTCAGGTATCTCAGGTATCTCAGGTATCTCAGGAATCTCAGGAATCTCAGGTATCTCAGGTATCTCAGGTCTCTCAGGTATCTCAGGTATCTCAGGTATCTCTGGTATCTCAGGAATCTCAGGAATCTCAGGTATGTCAGGTATGTCAGGTATCTCAGGTAAGATTCTTTCGTTTCACAAACACCTACACTGTAGGAGCTTCTCAGTTCTCTGCCTCGGCCGCAGCCTGTCTCTCCGTGTCTCCCGGGGGTCCGGCGCACCGATGCAGATAAGGGAGAGAGATGATTTCGTTCATCCCCAGACACTCTAATTAGACTCTCTCTCTCCTCCCTCTGCCACACTTCTTTGAACAACACTCCTTATCTCCCTCCTGGGACTGACTTCACCAAAACTCACCGCCACGCTGTCCTGCCAACCAAATCTCCCCTGGATACATATATTTACACGTATATTACACAACATTCATCCAATCTTTATGTGAACGGCGTAAATCTTTTTAATTGCGAAAACAATTAAATTGAATCGACAGAACAAGCAGAATCCAGGTGGTTAAAATGTATGAGATTGGTATAAATATATATATATGTGTATATATATGTATATATATGTGTATCTATGTATACATATGTCTATATATGTGTATATATGTGTATATATGTGTATATGTGTACATATGTATACATATATGTATATATGTATACATATGTCTATATATGTGTATATATGTGTATATGTCTATATATGTGTATATATATGTGTATATATATATGTGTACATATGTGTACATATGTGTACATATGTGTATATATGTGTATATATATGTGTATCTATGTATATATGTATACATATGTCTATATATGTGTATATATGTGTATATATATGTATATCTATGTATATATGTATACATATGTGTATATATGTGTATATGTGTATATATATGTGTGTATATGTGTACATATGTACACATATGTCTATATATGTGTACATATGTATACATATGTGTATGTATGTATACAAATGTATATATATGTGTACATATGTATGTATATATGTATATATGTATATATGTATACAAATGTATATATATGTGTATATATGTATATATATGTGTATATATGTGTACATATGTATATATATGTGTATATATGTGTATATATGTATACAAATGTATATATATGTGTATATATGTGTATATATGTATACAAATGTATATATATGTGTATATATGTATATATATGTGTATATATGTGTACATATGTATATATATGTGTACATATGGGTATATATGTGTATATATGTATACATATGTATACATATATACACATATACATATGTGTATGTATATGTGTATATATATTACAGTAAACAAAAACATTTTTCAGTAAGGACAGTAACAGTCGGTGGGACACTGGTATTATTTTCCCTCGGAGATTCTCCCATATCTGCTGCCACCAATCAGAGAGAGTTCGGGGGAACAGGGTCTCGCTGGAGGCTGAGTAGCAAGTTGATTGATGGCGGCTGCTGTCTGGACATCAAACAGGTCAGTCATACAGCAGGAGCTGGGGAGAGACGGTGGGGAGGATAACAAACGCTCCAGAACAGCAAACCTTCATCTTCCGTACGCGGTCGGACCGGACCTGCGGCGCCGCTCCCTCTTACTCGGTGGGTGAAGGGCTCTGCTGCTGAAGGAGCTGATCAAAGCCCCCACAAACTCCTGTAGGGGGTGACAGGATGGATGTCAGCTGGTACACATCCTCCTCCTCCTCCTCCTCCTCCTCCTCCTCCACAGAGTCCACGGCACTTTGGACAGGACACCATCTGTTCCATGTCCAACCCCTGTTTGTTCACCAGCGCCTCCTCCTGCGGAGGTGAAACAGAAAACAGATCATTCTCCTCTACGCTGCACAACGTCTGGAGGTGACGGTGGCCTGTGTTGTATGATGGCGTGAGTGTAAACAGGTGTGGGGCGAGGACAGTCCCCTGTGGAGCTCCTGGGCTACAAACCACCAGTTCAGACACACAGTAGCAGCCTGACATGCTGTGGTCTTCTGGTGACAGGTTGTTTCTCCACCCAGCCAGGTGGAGGTTGACCCCTGACCCGCTCCACCTTCCCTCTCGGCGAGATTGTGTCCATAAAGTCCAAAAACATGATCGTCACATTGCGTCCGGGGTTCTCCAGGTGTGAGAGGGAACATTTCGACCTGTGAAGAGCTCACCAGGTGGTCTTCATCAGGAAGGAGGTGAAGACCACACGTCCAGAGTGATCGGGCTCCCTGGGGGATGCGGTCTTTGGTACTGGTACCACACAGGTGGGGGTTTCAGGGGGCGGGTTTACAGCTGTCACTATGGAAACTTCTTCTTTCTTCTTCTTCATCTTTTTTTTTTCTGGGTCTTTTCTTATTCCTTCTTCTTCTTCTCCTTTTTCCTTCTTCTTCTTCTCCTTCTTTTACAACTTTTTCTTATTCCTTCTTCTTCTTCTCCTTTTTCCTTCTTCTTCTCCTTCTTTTACAACTTTTTCTTTTCCTTCTTCTTCTTCTCCTTCTTTGGGCTGTTCTCTTCCAGTGTTGCCGCTGGCTCCCTGCTGACTACCAGTACCAGTCACAGTATTTCTTAACCCGAACCCCAACGGGTCCAGTTTGGTATCAGTGAAATATTTTGCATATTGATACCCCCCTCCAGAACCTGCCCATTTTTCCGGTCTCGGGGCCGGCACTAGAAGTACCACCTGTGTGGATGGGTTTCCTGACACTATGGACACGAACAAAGCCCCTTAAATGGGGCCCGTCTAACACCTGGAAGAGGGAACTCCCGGTCTAAAGGATGCATCCGTAGAAATGAGGCGCCAAAATCTGAAAAAGAAGTCGGAGTCGATACTAGATTCCTAAATACGTCCTTAATAGACAAACAATATTAAAGTCAGCAGACAAATCCAATTAACAGGCGACGACGGTTCCGTACGCGGGAGATAAGTCTGAGACAAATACTCCCTGATAGGACGCAAGAACTGAGTCGGGAAAAAACAAACCAGAATAAAATATGAGAAGCAGGAAACACGGGCCGAACCAAAAAAGGAGAAGCAGCAGAGAATGTTCCACTGAGGGGGGGGGGTCAAGGGACGCAGGTGAACCGATTCACGTAATGAGACGCAGGTGAACCAGTAGAAAATGTGGACAGAAGATCTGGGTCTGGTCCAAGCAACATAGCAGAACCTCTGACCCCCATATGGGTCCGTTTGCAGCCTTTGATCCTCTTTGATGGTGTTTTTTCCCATCAGTCTGAGGAAATAAGTCCCTGAAGAAACAGGGACATCCTGTAAATCGCTTCTAAAACCCTTTTCTGTCATTTCCCACTTTATCGCTACTATCTGCGTTTATTCCTTTCTTCTTACGTGTTACAGTTATTTTATTGCTTTATATTCATTTACTTTCATGTGATTTCAACTTTTACTTCCTTTATATTTATTTATTTCAACCTTATATGTTTCTGCTTTTTTTTCTCCGATTGTTACGTCGTGCTGTCGAGTGTCCCACTCTTTTTTTTTTCTTTGCTCCCTTTTAACGTCCTGATCAGCTGATTGGTCGAGCACATTTTGAGACTCTATTTCTAAGTGAAAAATGCGATTGATCCGGTTTATAATACGAACCGCTGGCGGCATGTATACGCTAAAGAGTAAGGGGCCAAGGATGGAACCCTGGGGCGCACCACAGGTCAAAGAGGCCAACGAGGAAGAGGCATTAGGTGTGGCGACTGAGAAGGTCCTATTTGATTGAAGAAGAATCTTTTTTTTGGATATTAAAGCAGGTGAGGACTTACGTAAGAGAATTATGTAACTCTATACAACCGGAAGAAAGTTTAATAAGGCGTGAAATCATTTCCTAAAAACAGTTTTTTACTTAAAGGTCCAGCTATTCTAATTCAAATGGAATGTTTTTACATGAAATACAAAATTTCATCATGAAATAATTTTAGAAGTCTGACTTTTTTTTTGTGTTTTTCTTGTTGTATAAATTCAGGCTTGACCAACTCTTTCTCATTTTATGGTCAATTTATGCAAATTTGCAGATCGGCAAAGAGATTTTTTTTTGTCTTGCGGAGGAAATTAAAGAAAGTGCTTTTCTAAGATATGACGTAATGTAATGACGGATTATATGTCTGATATATCAAATGCATCATTTCCTGGGAGAACGTTGCCACAGATCATTCTGTGCTTAAAGTAAAATTAAAATCCAAAGACTGAAATAAATCCAAAACAGATAAACTGGAATAACATGGAAGTTGTTTTTGCATTTATTTGTTTCGACATTATTGTCATTAAAGTACTTTAAAATGAACTAAACGGTCACGTAAGTGATCCAGGCGTGCAGTTCTCTGCAGTCCTCTACCGCCCCCCACTGGTACTACAAGAAACTGTTTTTAATGCAAACTGTCTCCGACATGCATGAACTACTTTCTATTAGTGTTTTGTTTTTTTTAGGGTTATGAATTCATGTCACAGTCTAACAGCTGAATCATTTGCATATTATCTGCAACCATGGAAACTATTTCCTCTAAAGGATAATATCTAGTAAATCTCTATTAATAAGAAATGCAGCAAAAACAAAATCCTATTAATAAATTACATTTTGTAGTTCTTTTATTTTAAATATCCGGGAAGTTGTCCGTCATGCAGGTTTTACTGTAAAAATAATTATTCATTATTCATTTGAGACATTTATTAATTCAATATCTTAAAGAGTCTAATTTTAATATAGAATAACACATTTTTGTGTTCAAGCAGGTTTTTAAAAAAACGTAAAAAAAAAAAAAGGAATAAATAGAAATGATTTAATTCTGATTAGATCAGCTCAAACTTTGCGAAATAATCTCTTTAAAAAACCATTTGACCTCAATTAGACTTTTTATGTAGTATCAAGTTACATCATTCTGCTGAGTAAGTCCTAACGGGCGTTTTAATATGTAAAAAAAAAGAAAAAGGCTTCTTTTTGGGGGTCCCTCTGACCTCTGGGGTCCTCCAGGGCTCCGTCCTTGGCCCCTTACTATTTTGCATAAAGTTGCCGTCACTGAGTCACACTATAAACAGGATCAGTCAGATTATTAAATAAAAACTAGTGACTGAAATTTTGCTCAACCAAACAGCTGACCAGGACATTAAAGGGTTTTAAACGGACATTAAGATGGTCGAGAGTTCATCGGAAAACGTGAAAATGTCTTGGACATAATATAAAAAAAGGGATATTATGCACTCACGAAAGACCAATCAATCAAGCTTTCACCTCCCTCCTGTTTTTGTGTTCATTTATTTGATATTTGAAATTTCTGACGCTAGGGGGGGCTTTATCTCCAAAAGTATTCGGACCATAATTTCTCAAATAGTGATCTGATTTAGTCAAAACTTGGTTTTCAATGAATCGACTCTATGATATTTATCTATCATGTATCACATTTTATTCTAAATGTTCATATTTTGCTCACTAGGGGGAGTACTTTTTTTTTTCTTTTCATTTTTTAAACGAAAAACACTTTTTTCCAGTCACACCTCCTCGACCTTATTATGAGGAAGAACTGCATTCATTTTGAGCAAATGTTGGTTTATATTTCTCACACTAAGGGGAGCTTTATCTCCAAAAGTTTTCCGGATATCATTTTTCACCCGTTGGTCCGGTTTAGTCCAAATTACAGTATATTTTTAAAAAGTTCACCTACTGAGTAAAATATGAACAATAAGAGTAAATCAATGCGATAGATTTACCTGAGTCGATTCAACTATACCAAGTTTTTGACCAAATCAGATCATTAGTTGAGAAATTATGGCGCGGAAACTTTTATTAATAATAATAATAATAATACATTTTATTATAAGGCACTTTATATCTGGATCAAATCTCAACATTTGGAGATAAAGCTCCCCCTAGTGTCAGAAATATACAACCGATCTTTCCCAAAATCAACACAGTTCTTCCTCGTATTAAAATGTATGCGAGTATAAAATTTGAAAATGATCCATGAAATAGCTTTTGAGTTTTCGCGTCCACAGGGAGGATCTGTGGCGGCGGACGCAGCGGCGATGATTCCATGATATCAACAACTTTTCGGGGATATGACGAGAAAAAAACAGAATAAAAGCACGGATGGCCTTTTTTTCTTAATCACCTGGGTTTCAAAGGACGATTCAGAATCCTGAAACAACCTCTTGGTTGTGGGATACTTTCACAAACATGATTGGACTCCACTACTGTTAAACCTGGCCTGCTTATCTGATAACCCGTGATCCAGAAGAATGAAATCCTACATCGGGTGAAAAAAGGAACCGAGATGTTTAAAATGACAATTGTAGAAAAAGTTAAGTCAGCATGACTTGAAATATTTACATTTAGCAGCAAATACGGAGATTGTGGGTTGTCCAGTCCAGTTCTGGAGGCCCATCATCGTCGGTATCATCGTCCGTTGAGATGATTTGACTCTTCGTTGGACATTATCCCTCACCGGTTCAGAAGACATTGCTCAATACCGACTCGATTCAAGTGGCACCAAATGAATCGGACCAACGGTAAGGAAGTTATGTCCCATAAACAGCCTTTTTCGTAAAAAAAAAAGAAAGCTCCCCCTAGTGAGTAAAACATGAACTGTGAATGTAAAATAAGATATATACGAGATGAATCTCCTCAAGTTTACTCATTTACACCAAATGCGGACTAAATTGGACAAACGGCACGGACGTTATGGCCCGAAACCTTTAAAACTTTATAGATCATTTTGGATGTGACGACAGTTTTCTTTCTGAATAGTAATATTAAATCAATTTTTATAAATTTTTTTGTCTTTTCTTTAGAGTTGGCCACATAATAATTCCACTTTTTTGGACTTTAGTGTGTTTCAGCTTTTGCTGGTCAAATAATGTGCTGCAATCTTAAAACAATGATTAACAGTCAATATTTTTGATTGTAATTAATTTTGAATGGACCCCAATAAGACCGGCGATCACTTTTATGGCAGCTAACAGACAAATAAAGACCAGAAATATTCTATTGAATATCTTATTTCTAGCGTCAATCAGTGTGAACGATGTGGGCATCTCACAAACCCACCCTGACAAAAATCAGTTTGTCATAACGTTCATAAAATGCTTTATTAATTATTTACATACTGTGAAATACAATAAGCGTAATTTAAAGAGTGCGTTCTTCATTACTAAATAACACCTATTATCACAAACACCACAATAACTCTTATTATATTCTATGCATATGCTGGCAATGTCTTTTTTTTTACTGTTTGTGAGAGCGTTAAACGCATTTATGAGTGAGATTTATTTTAGTACGTAGAAAGCAGCAGTCTTAGCGGTATATTACAAAATGACACCATGGGATGCTTGATTAAAAATCTTTTCCCCCCCCCCATCTGTCTCCCCTTAAACTTGTGGTTTGTGCCCAATATCCGATCTTGCAGCAGACAGATAATAATTCTGTGTGTGTGAGTGTGTGTGTATACGTGACCTACACCAGAACTCTTTGAGACACTTGCCTATTACCCTTTATTTGGAATTAACAACTATTTCCCATCAAAGAGGCTGTGATATGTGAAACATAAAGACTAAAAAAAAACATGTAAAACAGGCGGTAACGTTAACAAACTGTGTATTAATACACAGAACCTAAAGGGTATTCTTAGTTCTTGTTTCACTTTCCTCTTGTGGGAGGAGCCTGGTCCTGTGACGTCAAACTCTTCAGCTGGAGATGCGTTGCGCATGCGCTCTGATACCGTCTGCTTTGTCTGGACCATCGATGCGATATTTTCTCAGCGAGTAAACTGCTTATTACAAACATTCCCAGACAGCGTAACCCCGTCTTTACCCATCTTTGGACTTTACTGTCGTATTTTTTAATCTCGTAGATTGAGCTAGTTTGCTCGCTCAGACGACAGAAGTGACGGCTTGTCCTGTATATAAACAAACGCAGCTGCTTTTTTTTTTTAAGGTGGTACGTCACAGAAGCTACAGGAAGCCTCGTCCCGTGTCGTCTGCCTCGGTTAGCTGACTGGGTTCTGGCAGCCTTGCCTTCATGGAGGTCACCATAACGCGTTGTTAGGAGGGTCACTCCTACACTTAAGGGGAGCAAACATGAGAGAAGAGGGCCGTTTGTTGTCAGGACAGCAGCCCCTGGCCAGAGGAAGAGGAGGTGAGGATCCCTGCCGTCGCCTCCTCTCCACAGAGGACACGGGAGCCCCGTCGGTCCACAAGTCTCTCCTGAGGCCCGCTCGTCTCCTCTCCGCCTCCAAGTAGCCACAAACAAAGTCCAGCTCTGACTCGACATGGAGACGGTGGGCAAATTTGAGTTCAGTCGGAAGGACCTGGTAGGACATGGCGCGTTCGCTGTCGTCTTCAAAGGCAGAAATAAAGAGGTGAGGATCTTCATCACCACCATCGTCGTCATCATCATCTTCATCGCCCTTCTCCAGCTGTTTTTTTTTAAATCCCCAGCTGTAATTATTATATGTTGCGTTCATTGTTTAGGCTGTGTTTTTAGGCACGGGTCTTGTTTTTAGCGTTTGTTTTCATCGGACGGCCTTAAGAGGCCTGTGAGCTCACAGGCTGTTCCCTTCAAATAAACACTCCTCTCGCTTTATTGCACTTTATTGCACTAATATACATGATTTTAAGTTGCAGTCGGGGTTAATGTTCTCCGAGGGACATTTGCTCAAGCGCTGCCCTCGATTATATATTTGAAATATGTGTATTTAACTTCATTGTTTCTATTTTATGCTATTTTAACCCCTTCAGACCTGGTTTGTTTTTGTTCTGAGCAAAAAAAAAAAAATATATATATATATATATAAAATGATGATTGTTATCCTCCAGTATAGAAATTAAACTTTTTATCGTGTGAATTTTTTATTAGATTAGCTTAAATGTCCTTTACTGTGGATGTCAAGACTGTGAAAAAGGGACAATGCCAAGAATTCTTCTGCAAGAATTATTTTTGTGTTTGTTTTTTTTTCTCACTGGAGAACTTGTGTGAAACGATATTAAGGATATTTGAGGATGACGTAGTGGCAAACAGGGAACACATGGCGCGGTATTTTATTTAAATCCTAAAGCCGTACATTTATTTTATGGCTTTAGTGATGCAAACATTTCATGTCCGTTCTGTTCTTTCTACTCTATTACACTTGTCTGCAGCTGTAGCTACTTTTCAGATCACAATTTTTCCCTCTCTTCTTGTCCACTGAAGATCATGTATCATGTGTTTATATGGATGAAGTATTCAAATCCTTTACTTGAGGTGTCGTGGAGTATAAAAGTATCAGACAAACACCCCAGAATGGTCCTTAAAACACAGAGCCTGAGTAAATGCAGTAATAATGGCTACTGACCGTCACTGCTAACTCCAGATGTTTGTTTTAATCTGAAGGTTTAGGCGTGTCTTTGTGGGTTGAACAAATACCTGCCCATCTTTAACCTGAATAAACAATTAAAAAAACCTACAGAAAGAAAAGCTTTCCAAAGGCAGAACAATCTTGCTGGTCTGACTCTAGCCCAATTTTATTTGTTTACTAGTGGGGCTTTTAATATGAACACAATGTCGTAGCTGTCAAACGGCTACTTCCATGCTAAGTGTGAGAGCCAGATGCTAAATGTGGAGCACTGGAGGAATTTCTGATGATGAGTAATCGGTACCAGGCCTTCGCCGTTGAACCGGAAATCAAGGATATATCCCCGAAAAAGCCCCCGATCCGCTGCGTTGTACAAGCAATTCCCCTGATTGAACTGTGACGTAATGGCTGAAGAACTGTAGGGTTGTTTTTTTCTTTTTTTTTCTTTCCCGAAATCAATCCAGTTCTTCCTCGCAGGAAGAACTATGTGGGCGTAAAACTGAAAACTGAATTCATGAAATCGTTTTTGAGTTATGGCTCTAACAACAAGGATGAGCTGCGAACTATCGATGACGACTTCTGACTTTTCAAGGATATAATGAGGTGAAAAAATAAGGTTATAATAAATGTGCCAAAGAGGTTTTTTTTTATTTCCTTTCACAAATAGACGCAGAGACACGTCACAAATCTTTCTGCACGCACTCACAGTGTAGTTCAAAGGCACTAGATCCTCTGGTAGAACACAAATACACATGTGCTGCCCTGCGTCTGTTTGATCCGTCTAAATGATTTTTTTTTGCTTTCCGTGTTTCTTCCCAGAAACACGACTGGGAGGTTGCAGTGAAGTGCATAAACAAGAAGAACCTGGCCAAATCCCAGACGCTGCTGGGGAAAGAGATCAAAATACTCAAAGTAAGTCTCACTCTACCAGAAAGTGCTTTTTTTTCCTCCCCACATTTAATGTCTCAGTTGATTTTTACTGCTTAAAACCTTTTTTTATAATGACGACAGACAATAATGTAAGAACAACAGACAATGGAGGGGGGGGGGGTAAAAACCAGCCTGTGGTGATAAATGTGAAGATTATTCTGTTGTTCTCTGAATGCATTAATCACGTTGATGTTTTCTCTCAGTGGCCCTACAGCTGGAGAGGAGTTGCCATATTTTAGAGTGAAATAGGAGCAATTTGTAATCATCTCCTTCAACGAGGGGGCGTTTCTCCGAACGCAAACGTTCTTCCTGCAGACTAGTGGGACGTTGAGCGAAACAAAAAAAGTAAAAATTACCAGACAATGAGGTTTTTTTTCTTTGTCGTCTCTGCAGGAGCTGAAACACGAGAACATTGTTGCATTGCTGGACTTTCAGGTATTCATTATCACACAAGCAGACGACATCAGGATCATGTGTTCAATGGGGCCGACTGCGTACAAAAACGATTATCACACTTCTCACTGTCCCACTTTTCTCATCAGTCAGTCAGTCCTCACAATGCGGGGGCAGATGGGCCGCCGCCTGCTGCACATGACCCAGTTCTGTCTAGCGCCGCTCTAGTAGACTTGTTTTTCTGCACGGCTAAAAGGAGCCGCTGCAACATCTGTTCCTAAGACTGTTTCTGTTTCGTCTGGTGGAGGCAGGTTACCGTGTTCAGCTGATGCTTGTGATCTCTGAGTAAACATAGTGTTTGCGTCCTGTTGAACTCAGCTGTTCTCTGTAAACATCCTGATAACAGTCACATGACCCGCTCCTGCTGGTGTCGTGTAGGAGTTTCTGATGTGCCTCAGGTGATTCTGCTCATGGGCCCCCTACCAAAGCCGCTCGTATTCATCTGCAGATATTCTTCCAATCCAGCTTTAGATTCTAATAGACTTTATACTCAGTCTGTGGCAACGCATGCTAGATAATCAAGGCCAGAGGTGCAACGATCGACCGGCCCGGGAGGCCTAGTCTGATGAGATCAGCCTCACCGAGGCCGGTTCCGTTGGTTGGGGAAACACGCCGCGGTCGGACGGAGACTCCGTTCATTTCAGAACACATACACAATGCCGACCAACCTTAATTGCACTGTAATCCTTCAAAATAAGAGCACGTAAAAGACGCCACTCATTATTGACATCGGTGATCGGGGAACGGGTGCAGCTCTATTAAAGCAAAGACCCCCATCACAAATACATACCAGGTGTCACACCAGGTGTCTCCTGAGTCTAATTGGTCGATGACTATCCACTGCCATCTGGTTAAAAAACATCTAACGCACCATTCGTGCTGAAATGTAACATTTGACGCGACTAGAATATTAAATAATGGAGCGATCTCATCACTGAGGATGACTCCTCACTGGTGGCTGAAACACATTCGTGTGGAATGTACAGAATTTGTGACATGAGTCCTGTTTCATCTCTGCATGATGTCATGGGTTTCATTCACACTGCAGGAGAAATGTGGCCCAGGTCCCATCACCTTTATGATTTAATAACTATTTCCCCAATTTAACACACTGTCAAACATCCAAAACACCCAAAAAACTAAAATCTTATTTTTAAAAAAATGTTGTTTTTTTTCTACAATAACACTCACAAACACCTAAACACACACCTAAACTGAAAATACAAATATGAACATATAAATGTAAAATTGAGGTAGAATAATGTTATTTAAAACTATTTAAAAATAAAAGAAAACACGTCAAAGTTTTTTTCTTTCTGTTTTTTAGATTGATTTCCAAATTTCGTTTGAACATAATTAAATATTACATCAGTGGTTCCCAGAGAGTAAAAATATAACAGATAAAATGCTGAATTGACAAAATTAACCCCAAAATATCCCAAAGTCCCAGTTTGCATCCTTCTATTTCAGCCGTCGAGGCGATTTTTCTATGAACTTTATAACATTCTGTCCTAGTTTTAATTCGTTTATCGAGTTTTAAAAGCCGGTTTGGAAGCAAAAAGCTGGAAGAGTCTCAGCGGATGGTGTAAAAGACAAAGATACAAACATAAGAGAGTCAAAATAAGAGTTAATGAATGTAAAAAGGGAATCAAGATAGAAAATGATTAAAAAAGTAATAAATAAATGACATCACATTCCAAAATAAAACGCAATAAAACCAAAAACAGAGAAACAAAATGTCAAAGTATATTTTAAAGAAATAAAAGACAAGAATAAAAAATAACTAGGTCACTGAGGAAACTCCACTTAGTGAATGTGGATGTATTGTAACCCCGTAAATACGTTACTTATGTTTGATGTTGAATGTAACACCGTTTACTGCGGAGAAGCGTGATGAGGTCACATAACTGCTGCAGACAGAAACTCTGTGGACCTGATGATTGTTTCTGGGGATTCGCTGATTGTTTCTAGCTGCTGTCAATCTCCAGTATGTGGAAAGACGACCAGTTTGAAAAAAAAAAACGAAACGGCTGACTCAGCTGAACTGTAGAAAACAAGCTGCTTCCTGAGTGGTGGTCTAAACAAGATACCGGCCGAGGTCATCGCGAAAGTCTGCCGTCGTCTGTTCCCACGAGATAAGGGGGCTTTTTCAGGCAGTCCGCGCTGTGTTTGCGTTTCCCAAACGTCTGCCTCGGGCAGGTTGTCCCGGTGAGAGGACCCTGAGAGGGGAGTGGATAACAGATGTTAGAGGGGGGGGGGGCTGGAACTTTTCCAGCCACCACCAGTGTGTAGGTGAAGAAGTAAGGAAGTCACTAAAGCTTAGCCAACATTATGTCGCACAACGCGGCGATTCTCGCTCCATCCTTTCTTTTTGAGGATTCCCGTTTCATACCCCTTTAGGGTCTTTCAGAACTATCACCTGTTAGAAGTTGAACTTCTAAAAAATTCCAAACGGGGGTATTTTTAGCTGCCCATATCTTCCCCAGTCTTTTTAAAAAAAAATTTCTCCCTTTGCTAACATGACTAACTTTATAATAAGCATTTATTTACAATAATAAAAGAAACCGATGGGGCAAAAGGTGTAATATATTTCCTTTATGCTGTTTTCTACTCAGTTTATGGCCAAATGTATTTTTTTTAATCTGGTTTGTTTTTGTTTGTTGGTGTTTCTGTGTGAACTTGTAGGTTAAAACCTTCAAAATCATGTTTCTCAGATCGGGGGGAGTTGGGGTAGTTAGTTTGTCTGCGGGGTATATGTGGTACTTTCTGAAATGTTACTTTGACACCACATCGACCATTTCTCAAACCATTTCAAGTTAAACTAGATAAACCTCACAAAACCTCCGCCAGGGCACAACGTTAGCCTAGCTTAAAGAAATATTCTTGGAGATTCCTCCATTGATATCTGAGTTATTGCCAGCCTCTAAAACTACCGACAACTCCAACAAACTCTCTGAGTATCTCTCAAATACTCTGTACGCTCTTCTCCTGCGCCTTCCACTTCAGCGTCTCTGTTTAGCCCACTCAGCCCCCAGCTGAGTGGGCTAAACATAAACGGAATGAAAGGACCAAATGCAGGAGTGACGTTACTCCAAATTTTTTATTTTATTTTCAATTCTGCGAAACACGTGACATCACCAACATGTGATCACCTCTAGGATATGCGAAAACCTACCTCTGGGTAATTGTTCATGCTGAACCGTTTTGTAGTTATTCTGTAATCTTGTTCAAAAATAAACAAACTCGGGTGAAAACGTTACCTCCGTCTTTGGCGGAAGTAAAAAAAAAATGCAAATGTAAGTCATAAATATCTAAATGTCATATTCTTTATTCCTGGTTCAAATGCGGGAATCTGTAAATAAAAAAAAACACAATCGTGTTTTCTGTGACTGGGAACTTTTGCCTTTGCCTTGGAAGAAGTAGATTGAGTTTGAAAAGATTAGTTTTATATTTTAACACTAAGGAAAGCTTTATCTCCAACAGTTTTCAGGCAATAATATCGCAACCACTAATACGATTTAGTCCAAATGATTGATTATCTCCTAAACATTTTGTTTCGCCCTAATAGTTTACATTTTACTGAGTAGAGGTAGAGTTTTTTCAAATACAAAGGTTTTGGGACTAAACTTAATGACTTTTGATCCCATTTAGTCCTTTTATGACGCGTATGAATGGACTCAAGCTATATTTTTTAAAATATCATATTTTACTCACTAGGGGGAGCCAAAAAACCCTTTTATGCAATCAGAACTCAAAACTAATTTAGAGGACCATTTTCAGTTGTTATACCCCCATAGATGTTGGTGTGAAGAAGAATTGGATCGATTTGGGGGAAAGATTGGTTGAATATTTCTGACACTAGGCAGAGCTTTATCTCCAAAAGTTTTCAGGCCATAAATTCTCAAACATTGAACCGATTTAGTCCAAATGTGGGGCGTATGAATTGACTCGAGGAGATTTATCTCAGATACATTTTGTTTTACTCTAATTATTAACATTTTACTGACTAGGGTTAACGTTTTTACAAAAAAAAACATTTTTTTTGGACATAACTTCTTAACCATCAGCCGATTTAGTCCAAATATGCTGCAAATGAATCGCATTTGCACGCATTTTTTAAAAGAACAGAGGAATCCTGACATCAGAGCGCCTCGCTTCGCCTCGCCGCCACCGCTGCACTCAGTTTTCCACTTGTAAATCAAACCCTAAAGTCTCAGTTTATGGTCTCCTGGTCCACAGCAGTAAAAGTCATTAAATCGTTTTATACTTTATGCATCAACATGAACGTAAGAGAGAAGATTTTTAACATTAATTACAATTCACGCTTTTCCTTCGCCGTCTGTTATTCTAACGGGTATTTTTGCGCAGAGCGCTGCAGGGGTCTCGAATCCAATTTTAATAGATGGATATTTTTATGTGGGCTACTACTGGGGAAAAAGGTTTGATATTTATTAACAAGTCTAAGTCTTTCTTTCCCAAACAGACCATTTTCTCAGCAGTTGATGATGAATTGTTTT
This sequence comes from Lophius americanus, assembly GCA_037951165.1. Taxonomy (NCBI): domain Eukaryota; kingdom Metazoa; phylum Chordata; class Actinopteri; order Lophiiformes; family Lophiidae; genus Lophius; species Lophius americanus. The sequence goes on along the minus strand of JBBDHG010000128.1, from coordinate 1,089,213 downwards.
GTATTTGTTGGAACACAGGGGGCTGTGGTTGGGTTTGTCCGTGTCTAACCGGTTTGCATGAAGAGGATCCACGAGATCAAACACTTCTTCTTACTCCCCTCGTGTTACAGCTGACCTGCATGCGTCTAACACAACTGTTATCTCCTCTCTCTGCAGGAAACTGCCAGCTCAGTGTATCTGGTGATGGAGGTAAAGCTCACTGTGATGTTTGGCTTTGTCGACCTGGGCTATAATTAGCTCAGTCCTCAGGCGTCAAAAGGGGGGGGGGGCGGCTACGAGTCAACATCCAAATCCCCCCACAGTTCAAAACTCTGGTCTGCTCCCGTTAACGTAGTTAAGATCCACATATAAGACAAATCTGCTAATCTTTTAACTACTGCCTTACGAGATATGCTATCAAATTAAAAATGATTTCATAATGAAATAGTGAATTCTTTGGAAAATGGTCAATTATAGTTAGATTAGCTCAACCGTTTTGTTAAGACATGATTTTAGAACAACTTTTTGATCCTTATTAGATTTAATTATGGTTCTATCAAGTTATATAATTGGGTTTAGTAAGTCCTCACGTGCTTTAATATGTCAAAAATATCCTACGTATGAAACAGGACTTTCTCACTAGCCTAGGTAAATATTTCCTAGCCCTTTTTTACCTGTGGTGTCCCCCAGGGCTCCATCCCGGCCCCCTTTTTTCTTTTTAGTATATACATGCTGTAACTGGGTCATATTATAAACAGTTCTGTCACGTGGTTTTGTTGTCACTCAGAACTAGAGACTCAGAATAAAGACATTTACATTTGTGTGCCCAAACCTGTGGCTTCTATTAACAACATAGTGTGGGAATTAACTATTAGCAGCTAGCTCAAACAATGCTAATGTTATCCTTCTCATCTCTTTCTGTCTTTTATTCCCCTTTCCTCTCTCTTAGTACTGCAACGGGGGCGACCTCGCTGATTACCTACATTGTAAGTACAATAAGGGCTATTAACGATAACCAAACTGTCCCAGAGTTTAATCGCCCTTCATTTCTTCCTTGGAAATGTTACATAGACAAATAAAACCTAGCCTCACAAATATAATACTATAATATTGTCGCAGTTCTTCACTGAAATACATGTTAAGTCCTGTTGGACTGAGGGTAAATAAAAAGGGAATACATTTTTGAGTCAGAGATTTGCCCTGAGGTTGTTCAAGGTTACCTGTTTGACCGGTGAGCTGAGGCTTAAAAACGTCTTTGACAGGCGGTGTAGTATAAATCTACTCTAATCTTTCTTCACTCATGTGATTTACATTACATACATGAAGAACAACACCTTTTGCAAATAGGCTTCTAAAGGAATGAACTAAGGTGGAGATTAGATAAAACTATTTGGACCAGGTTTCCATGCTATGAAAAGGCCGAGTCTCGTGGGGGAGGATGGAAATAGGATGTCAGCCAGAAATAGCTCATAGCTGTAGCAGCTAATTTTGGCACCTAGAGTCAGAACAGATGATCTTTTCCTATAAAAGCTAATAGCTGTTGGGGTTAAAATCAAAGTTCCAAATGCAATTTTTTGGATCACTTTCTCGTTTCGAGCCTGAACTTTTAAAGAGTCTTCAGTCAACCTCCCATACTGGAGATTGCTTGCCTGGAACAAGCAACCCCCCCCCCCCCTGATTGAACTCCTCACATTAAATGGGAAGTTATGTCTGGAAACAGTTTTTTTTCTTTTTCGTAAAGAAGCTCCAGCTAGATAGTAACTATTAGGGTAAAATACAATATATATGCACTTTTACAAAATATGTAAAGCTAGAAACAAACCTCTTCCAAAGGCCAAAACCTAACTCTGAAAATCAAAGGAACGAAGGCGTCAATAATGGAGCCCCGTTTCAAGAGCGCACCTCGCCACCTTGTGGACACCACTGCTCCAAACGGCTTATCATTCAGATTTCATTTTATCTAAAATGCTACAAAACATGTAACTTCACCAAAACTAATCATCTGTAGGATATGCAGAAAACCTACTTCTGGGTTAAAGTTCATTTTTTCATCTCCATAATCCTCCTACAAACAAACAGGAATAAAAATAACAGGAAACACAACCTCCTTCCTCGGCGGGGTTAGAGATAGATCTCCTCCAGTCGATTCATACGCACCGAATTTGGACTAAATCGAACCATCGATTTAGAAATAAACAACCGACCTTTCCCAACATCAATCCAGTTCTTCCTCACACTAAGCTCTATAACATTTGAGATGGATCCACAAACTCCTTTTTAAGCGGATGTGGCGGCAGTGATGATGACTCCATAATAACCACCTCAGTAAACCACATGCTAAACTTATGCTAAATGCTAAACCTTGTAGTAGAATAACCGTTCTCCTCCCTCGTTCCTCCGCAGCCAAAGGCACTCTAAGCGAGGACACTATTCGGGTTTTCCTGCAGCAGATCACAGGAGCCATGAGGGTCCTACAGACCAAAGGCATCATCCACAGGGACCTCAAACCTCAGAACATTCTGCTCACCTACCCACCGGGACGCAAGTCCCAGTCCAACAACACCTGCATCAAGATCGGTAGGTTACTAATGTGTATATGTACAACATATATGATGTACGCTGACGATTCCAATCGTTGATCAGTACCTGGAAAAGTGTCGAAAAGGTTTTTTAGCCTCTTAAGATTTTTGGATTTTATCAACAAATTAATACGGGCATTTAAACTTGTGTATAAGAGTAAAACATTTTAACACAATAACATAATCAGAACAATGAAGAACATTATAATAATGATGAGGAAGAACACAATCAAAAACGATAATGGAGCAGCACATGAAAATCCCCCGCGCCATAATCGAGCACCTCTGCTCAGATATGTCCTGCTGTCTTTGCGATTTCCCAAAGAATAAACTCGTTAGAGGGATTTGATTAGATCGCATAACACGTTTCACATTTTCCTTCAATGATGATCCTCTGTTAGAACGTTGTAGAACAAATGCCTGGGAAGAGGAAACCTGATCACAAATCCACAATGTACCCTTGTCTGCTGTGTCTTATTGAGTTTAAGTTTGATCATGTGACCAAAAAGATGATGTCGTCATAGCAACAAGCAATGTTGTTTGGAGATGTGGCTAATCCTTAAGCCTATTTATTAATTATAATAAACATTTTGTGATTTTTAAATCCTCTAAAATGAGTATTATGACATATATATGTACATATATATATATATATATGCTATATCTATCTATCTATCTATCTATCTATCTATCTATCTATCTATCTATCTATCTATCGTCTATTCATCTATATGTAGTATATCTACTATTGTCACTCAGCCAATATTTGTATTCTTAAGTTTAATGATTATTATTGTTGTTGGTTTGAAAAATAAATCGGCTGCTTTTCTACTTTTCTCTTGGTTCCCCTCTGGAATTAAGATTTTCTGGGGCAATTCACCCGAAACATACTATGTCCTGATTTTCCCTCTCTTGATCTTCATGTTCTTTCTTCACAGCGGACTTTGGGTTTGCGAGGTACCTCCAGACCAACATGATGGCGGCGACTCTCTGTGGATCCCCGATGTACATGGTAAAAAAACTTTTCACAGGGATTCAGGGACAGGAGGGGCGAAGAATTTCCACCAAAGTCAGATGTTGTAGCTACAGTATTAGATGGATACAGTGTCTGAATCTAGAAAAACCCACTCAGAAAAACGAAAACCGCCGCCGCCGCACATCAGAACCCGAGGTTTAGGAAAAATCCGTGCAGATTCTTGTAGATGTAATATGGAACGTTCTCGCATTAAAATGCCTAAAAATCACTAAAATCTAATTTTAAATTTGACTCTCTTACTTAAATATCCCAAACTATCCAAAAATGTCTAAACCCAAAGAAATCTGTTCTGTTCTTCAGGTGATCTGTCCGTTTCCTGTAGTAGCTTTAAGTGAGCAGGTGCTGAGAAGAACTGAATTAGCTCCACAAAACCTGGTCCTCAGACATTTCTGCCTGAGACGCGCCTGTCAGATGGATCTTTATCAGTTTAACAAGAAATACAACACTCCCTCTGATCCCATGCCATGTATCTCATTAGTTCAGTTTCCATTTGGAAGGAAGCTACAGACTTACAATTTTATGCACGTCATTAATTATTCATCAATGAGTTCTGACAATGTCGATATTTTCTCCCTCTCAAGGCTCCTGAGGTCATCATGTCTCAAAACTATGATGCCAAGGCGGACCTGTGGAGCATAGGAACAATCTTGTTCCAGTGCCTCACTGGGAAGGCTCCCTTTCAGGTAAAAACACTGTTTTATTATACTATTATCTGCTGTTTTTATGCGATATGAGCTGCTTTTTCTCGTGAGCTTGAGCTACTTTCTGCTACAGCGCTTCAGTATTTCCTCTCAGCAACGTTCCCCATCCGCCTTTGATGCCTCACAAGAAGTTATTGAAATCTTAATTGGCTTGCGGTTCTAACTGTGGCATGATTTTTGAGACTGGTCGCTTATCTGGATTGTTTAATGGTCCAAGTATGCGAGGAAGACGACGCTGAGATCATCCTATGGGGCCAGCGGCCGCAAAAAAAGACACAGTCAAACAAGAGATTAGATTAAAAATAACCTGGCGGGAAAACTTCCTAACCAATCCAGAGAACTGCAGCTTTTCAGATCAGGTGCTCCTCGTGAGCAATCAAAATGCAGAACACCTGAGCAGAGGCAGACAGGTAAGGACAGCTAAGGGAACACAAACGGCTGCGACATGAACGTGGCTAAAGTTGGGAGGAAACAAATATGCTCAGAGATTTAAAAAAAGAAACGGAAGATTAACGCTGAAGGTTGCGCAGGCTGATCTGAACGATACTGTGAAAGATTAAGGGCCTGACTTCCCGCCCAAACAGGTACAACAACATTTCTGCTATGTAGCCGAGTAGCGCTGCTCTGTGCGGGCAGGCGTGTTAAATCATGCGGGATCGGGTTAAATATATTTAATTAAAGCTTGTCGTTAACCGTCTACATGCTCTTCCTTGCGTCTGTTCAAACACACACACACACACACACACACACACACACACACACACGTTTGTTGTCAGACATTTGCGCGTTTTGAATCTTTCTTGCATCTCTGTGTAGGCTAGCAGTCCCCAGGACCTGCGGATGTTCTACGAGAAGAACAAGGCTCTCAGCCCCAAGTAAGGAGCTTCAGTTGATAGCAACAACTTTACTCTTCATGTGATTAAGGGATCTTCTGGTTAGAGAAGAAGAAGAAGTGGAACTAAACTTAACTAAGATGGATCAAGAGTTGAACAGCTGTTAGATTATGATAGAGTTAACCGGAGTCCCGATCGAACCCTTGCAACCCGTCGTCTGGTAGCAGGTTGTGAAGACCTGGAGTCGGGGGAGACCATCTAGTCCCCCCAACTACTTAGACCCTTTTCCACAAATGTCTTTAGTGCCTCTGGGACGTAAGGACATGTCTCTAGTGTCTCTGGGACGTAAGGACATGTCTCTAGTGTCTCTGGGATGTAAGGACATGTCTCTAGTGTCTCTGGGACGTAAGGACATGTCTCTAGTGTCTCTGGGACGTAAGGACATGTCTCTAGGGTCTCTGGGATGTAAGGACATGTCTCTAGTGTCTCTGGGACGTAAGGACATGTCTCTGGTGTCTCTGGGACGTAAGGACATGTCTCTAGTGTCTCTGGGACGTAAGGACATGTCTCTAGTGTCTCTGGGACGTAAGGACATGTCTCTAGTGTCTCTGGGACGTAAGGACATGTCTCTAGTGCCTCTGGGACATAAGGACATGTCTCTAGTGTCTCTGGGACGTAAGGACATGTCTCTAGTGTCTCTGGGACGTAAGGACATGTCTCTAGTGTCTCTGGGACGTAAGGACATGTCTCTGGTGTCTCTGGGACGTAAGGACATGTCTCTAGTGCCTCTGGGACGTAAGGACATGTCTCTAGTGCCTCTGGGACGTAAGGACATGTCTCTAGTGTCTCTGGGACGTAAGGACATGTCTGTACTACCTCTTATATAATAACTCAGTCTGGTGCCTCTGTGACGTGATGACATGGCTGTAGTGTCTCTGGGACGTATGGACATGTCTCTGGTGTCTCTGGGACGTATGGACATGTCTCTGGTGTCTCTGGGACGTATGGACATGTCTCTGGTGTCTCTGGGACGTATGGACATGTCTCTGGTGTCTCTGGGACGTAAGGACATGTCTCTAGTGTCTCTGGGACGTAAGGACATGTCTCTAGTGTCTCTGGGACGTAAGGACATGTCTCTAGTGCCTCTGGGACGTAAGGACATGTCTCTGGTGTCTCTGGGACGTAAGGACATGTCTCTGGTGTCTCTGGGACGTATGGACATGTCTCTAGTGTCTCTGGGACGTAAGGACATGCCTCTGGGACGTAAGGACATGTCTCTGGTGTCTCTGGGACGTATGGACATGTCTCTGGTGTCTCTGGGACGTAAGGACATGTCTCTGGGACGTAAGGACATGTCTGTACTACCTCTTATATAATAACTCAGTCTGGTGCCTCTGTGACGTGATGACATGGCTCTAGTGCCTTTTTGATGAAATGACGGCTCCAGTGCCTCTTTGATGTATCGGTGCGGCTGAAGTTCACCCGTCGGGGAGGTTCTGAGGACGTCTGCCGGACCTCCAGCAGACTCTACGTCTTTAGTCTCTCTGTGCTGACACACATGGAACTAACTTATCGACAGTGTAGCCGTTTCCTGTTCTGTGATTTAACGTTGAAGGAAGTTCCTCCTCTGCTCAGCATCAAACACTGATCCTAGTGTCTTTTTTTTTTTTTATCATTTCAGCATTCCCAGAGAGACTTCTAGCCATCTGAGGCACCTGCTGCTGGGTCTGCTGCAGCGGAACCACAAGGACCGCATGGACTTTGGTGAGTGGACCTCAGGCACAGATCCATGAATGCTGGGAATCCACTCACACCAGTACCACACAGATTCAGAATTCTCTGAACACCCTCTGAACATTCCTCTGATTCCTGCATTGTTTGCGTTCCATAAAGGAATAATATCAGTAATGCTGGACGTGCCGTCTGTCTCTCCTCTTCCTCCCTGTAAGAACATTTACTCTCTGTGTTGATAGACGAGTTCTTTTCTCATCCTTTCCTGGAGGCCAGCACCTCCATGAAAAAGAGTGAGTATATCAAAAGGTTTCGCACCTATAATATCTACTGGAATGCCTCTATGACACGTAAGTCCTTAAATATTTGACATAATTAGGGGAATAAACATATTAGAGTTCGGACAGAAAACATTTAAAATGCAAAAAAGTCGCATAATAACGTCAAACTAGCTGCAGCAGCAGAGACTTCTGGGTAATGTGAGGTGAAAATAGATGTTTTTTTTCACGATGAGAAGATATTTCTGGTTAAACCAACAGATCTCCGACCACCTCTGCAGACAGAATACTCAGTATAAGAATAACCTTTTTAGCATAATTACATTTTATCCCGTTTCAGAGCTGCCGTCTCTCTACTTCAGGAACGTAATTGTCTTAAATCTGGAACTGTGTCACAACTTGGAATAAGTTAAAAGTACGGGAAATGAAAAGTTTGACGTGTAAAAACAAGGTTTATGACTCGTTCTGACACACAACCCTCCCAGAGTCGAGTCAGATGAGGTTAAAATGAGATAGTACAGCACATTTTAAAAACTATCCAACGATCTAAAAACACCTTGTATTCATTATTTTCTACTTATTTTTTAATTGGGATTGTTTGTTTCCAGTGAAAGTTTTTAAAGAAAATGCAAAAAATGTTCCTGTGAAATATTAAAAACCAAACATGCACTAAAATACAAGATTAATAGTTTTATGTTATGTTTAGAATAAAAGACCCTTATTGTCACGTACATACATTGTAAAATGAAATGAAGGAGTCGTACATGAAGGTGGAGGACAACAACAACAACAACAACAACAACAACAGCAATGTTTACCATTAAACTCTTATCATGGAAGATAAACTGACGGTATAAAAACAGTGTTCTTAAAGGTTTACGGATCCTCCTACTAAAACCGGTAAAAGTTTACAGTCAGTCCTTCACAACATGCATTGATGCAACATGTATGACATAATAAACGACATAGTCTTGCCTCATCTAACTCGTTTCTCTCTTTTGTTGAAGCAACTCCTACTGCGTCCTCCCCCGGCTTCCCAAGCTCTGCGTCAGCCAGCTCTTGCAGCAGCTCCTCCACCTCTCACCTCGCCTCGCCGCCGGTTTGTTTATTATTCACGCATGGCCTCTCTTTGTTCCTCGCCGTCTTCCTGAGCGACGGTTCTGGTCTCTGGGAGAAAACCAAATCCACACCTATTCTTTCGCCGTCGGCTGTTTTTGCGGCGGCTCCCCTGCGTTGTTTAACCTGCCGCTCTCTGCCTCCCTCTCTCTGCAGCAGTCTCTTGCTGAGGTCCAGCATTTGCGTGCCAAAGCTCTGGCCTCCCCCGCCCAGGAGGCCGCAGGTTTCCTCCTCAAGGACTCGTCCGTGGGGGGGGGCGGCAGCAGCAAGAACTCCTCCTCCTGCGACACGGATGACTTTGTCATGGTGCCGGCTCACTTCACCAGTAAGAAAGTGTTTTTATTTTCCTTGTGGACTAATCCTACTTCTACCTAACTGTAGGATGCAGCTGTGCATAATCGGAGCTTTGGCTTCAGGGGGGTGACAGCTGAAATCAGTGAGAGCGCCTTCCATTTTATTTCCCATTAATCACCTGTTGGACAGCGTTTAGTGAACCGGACCTCCATCCTCTGTCCTTCTCCCCTCTGCTCTAAATGTTCAATCAACTGAACATAGTGAAAATAAAACATAGTTTATGTAATTATGCCAAAAAAACAAACAAGCATTTATATTTATGTATATGTATATTAGTGTGTGTGTGTGTGTGTGTGTGTGTGTGTGTGTGTGTGTATATATATACATATGTATGTTCAATCAATCAACCAATCTTTATTTATATGCGCCGATTCACAATAACAGTTGTCTCAAGCTGCTTTCCAGAAAGATCAGGTCTAGAGCAAACTCTTTATATAATTATCTAAAGGACCCAAAATATTCCTCCGTGAGGAAGCACTTGGCGACAATGGCAAGAAAAAACTGCTCCAGGGAAGAAGTCAAGATAATCCAGTAACATGCATTAATCCAGTAACATACATTAATCCAGTAACATGCATTAATCCAGTAACATGCATTAATCCAGTAACATGCATTAATCCAGTAACATACATTAATCCAGTAACATGCATTAATCCAGTAACATGCATTAATCCAGTAACATGCATTAATCCAGTAACATGCATTAATCCAGTAACATGCATTAATCCAGTAACATGCATTAATCCAGTAACATGCATTAATCCAGTAACATGCATTAATCCAGTAACATGCATTAATCCAGTAACATGCATTAATGCAGTAACATGCATTCATCCAGTAACATGCATTCATCCAGTAACATGCATTAATCCAGTAACATGCATTAATCCAGTAACATGCATTAATCCAGTAACATGCATTAATCCAGTAACATGCATTAATCCAGTAACATGCATTCATCCAGTAACATGCATTCATCCAGTAACATGCATTCATCCAGTAACATGCATTCATCCAGTAGCATGCATTAATCCACTAGCATGCATTAATCCACTAGCATGCATTAAGCCACTAGCATGCATTAATCCACTAGCATGCATTAATCCACTAGCATGCATTAATCCACTACCATGCATTAATCCACTAACGTATATTAAAGTGAGAGGGATGTATAAAGAGGGACAGTGAGAGAGGAAGAGAGAAAAGCTCAATGCATCATGGGAGATCCCCTTGTTCTCTTAACCTGGTTCTGGTCAGCACTCGTGCAGCAGCGTTCTGGATCAGCTGGAGGGGCTTCAGAGACTTATTGGGACTACCTGCTAGTTACTCCCAGGTTCCTCACAGTGGTGCTGGAGGCCCAGGTCATACCAGAGTAGATATATCATCAGACTGATTTTATTTCTCTTCTGCTTTCACTGCTGTTCCAGCCGCCGAGTTGACCTGTGAGAGTAAAGTTCTGCCAGACAGCCTGATGGACAGCAAGTAAGGAGCAAAGCCATCCTAGATTACAGTATTATGCCGTTATGCTAATGTAACAACAGTCGTGTGACGGTGTTACATAAAAGATCTGATAAAGCAGGTTTTACATAAAATATGATAAAGTCGAGTGAAAAGATTGAACATGTGCCTCCTGTGTTTCTCCTCCTTCTTAATCAGCTCCCTTCTGGCTTCTGCTGTTCTGTGTAGCCAGTCCAAAACACCCCCACACTCGCCCTCCGGCACCGGTTCTCCTTGTCCCAACAGGTAACGGCAACGAGTGGAATGATGGGTTCTGCTGATGCATGCGGCGCTGTGTAGCGGTTATGACACCTCTCACATATGGAGAAGTTATTGATTGAAGAAGATGCTTGTATCTCTGATAATAATTAATAATATAACATTAAGACAATAAGTTGACTTAAAACACGAAAACACAATAAACAATAAACGATTCAAATAACTCATTATAGTCGTCCATCTTTGCCGCAGATTCCTCGTGTTAGGGCGATAACTCAAAAACTATTTATCGGATCATCTTCAAATTTCACACCCACAAAGACCTTAGTGTGAGGAAGAACTGGATTGTTTTTTAAGGAAAAGTCAGCTTTATATTTTCCTTTACATATAAAATATTGTGGACAAACTTTGGATTCAAGTGGAGGAGTTAAATCAGGGGGATTGCTTGTACAATGCAGGAGATGAGGGTCTTTTGGGGAACATACCCCTTGCTGTTGGGGGCGACAGCGTAGCTCTAGTTTTATTTTTATTATATATTTCTTTTTTCAATCATTGTACTCTTGGATGAAGTAAAAGTGTTTTATCCTCGTGACTTCATTTTTGATGTATTAGAAAATCGGACATTTGTGGCATTTTGCAGAGAAAACAGTAAAATACGCAGTATTAATATTTTTATTTAAGTTCTGTATTTTTATACAGTCTTCTCTTCAGTATAACTTGTTTGCCAGCGTCACAGAACTTCTCCTGCTGGTATTTGCTGTTCCTGTTGAACGTCTGTGCCTTACACTAACGCTCTCCTCGCCACTCTGTGTTCTTCTCGCCGCTGTTGGCAGGCCCAGTGAGTTCCCGGGCGGTAACCATGGCGCTAACCCTGGCAACTACGGTCAGTCGCCGCCGATCCCGGTCCCCACTCAGCTCCAGAACTACCAGCGCATGGAGCAGAACCTCCGTAAACAGGACGCCTCGCCGCGGTCCGTACCCACAGGAAGGTTAAGAGTCTCAGACGCCTCAGATGTGAACTGACTGACCGGCGTGACCTTTGTGTCCTCAGGCTTTCCACGCCGGTGCGCTGCTGCAGCAGTGGAAGCTCGCTGGGTTGTGTTCGGATCGGGCCTTCGCCGCCGCACGGGCCGGGAGCAGTCGCCAGCAATCGCCGGTTTTCTCTAGGAGGTGCCAAAACCTTTCAGCTCCCCCCTCAAGGTAGAGCAGAGGCTACTTGTTTTTTTTGTTGTTGTTGTAGAAAAGGGCCTTTCCTGGGGTTCAATCAAATAAGTTTAGGCCTTTTAATCGGAAAGAAGGAAAACTATCGAAGACTTTAAATGAAAATGCATCATTTTGGTGTCTTGGAACTTTTCAATATAGAAACAAAGGTTAATTTATCGCTCTTACAAACCAATTAATTATAAAGCAATTATTCTGTGACGCTCTCGGCGGCGTCCGAAACGCAATTGAAAACAAAGTGGGAAATAGATTTACTCTTGCCTTCTGGGAAGTTTCCCTGGAAGTCGCTTCAGTCAGCAGTTTCAGGAGTTTCTTGGGTGGGAAAGTAAGCCGACCTCTTATCGTAGCAGTCAAACGTTTGGACTTTGTTTCCAATATTTAGAAATCCATGTTCTTCTCTGACCCGCTGATCTCCACTCCTCTGGCTGGACCTGAGGGCCACCAGGGGGGGTTAGGATGGGGGCGGGACCGCCTCTGCAGCCTCGTGGGATTTTGTTTCTGTGTTGACCCATCTGACATTTCATGTGAAAATGTTCTAATCCTCTTAGGGCCTCAGCACCCTGAACCCCAGCCCACCTCTCACCAACACCCACAGCTGGCAGGGCTGGGCACCAGGCTCCACAGCGCCCCCTGTCTGTTGGATTGTGCCACTGGTGGCAGCAGGCAGAAGATCAGGAAGCAGCTGTCGGACCCCGTGGCCACACCCACCACAGGCCTGATGACGATCCGCCCGCTGCACGCTTCGCCCAGACTCAGTGAGCTGATGCAGCGGAGTCCCCTCCCCACCATCCTGGGATCCCCCTCCAGGGTGAGCCAGCTGTGTTTGTTCCAGTCCCACGCAGCAGGAGGGAGGAGAGACAAATGCATAACCAAGCACTTTTCCGTGGTACGTCTCTCCTCAGAACATCCCTCCGTTTGAATTCCCCAAGCCGCCCAGCTCCCCCAACCTGGTGACCTTCCTCACGCAGCAGGGTCTGGTCATCGGTTCCCCTGGCTGCAGGACCGCCCCAGCAGATCCTAGGGATGCTGGGCGGCAACTGCCCCCACAGCTCACCCAGCCTGCTCAGTGCATCCGCAGACGGCTTGATGATGGGATGGGCTTTCAAAGGTTGGTGGGTGTTGTTGTTGTGTATTTGTTAGGTGTACTGATGAAGAGGACGAACGTTGGTGAACGAGTGAAGGCGACTGATAAAAGTCTATATTTACCAGGATGTTCTTCTACCTTTGCTCTGTGTCTCTGTTTCCTGTCTGTCTGGCGAAGGTCGCACAGTGCCGGTCGTCTCTCTGACATGCTGCTGATGGCGGCGTTTGGACCGGGTGGGATCGTGAGTGACCGAGGAAGCAAAGAGAACCTTTGCTCTGAAAAAGCCATGGCAGGTAGAAACATTTATCATCTGACGTTTCATTCAAACATGTGAGTGGAGCGCTGAAGGACGCATATTCAAAACTGTAAACTCCGCAGTTCACGATGAATAAAGTTCACTGTTCTTCACTGTTGCTGACCAGCCTTCCTCCTCCTCTTCCTCCCTGCCTGCTGTAATGTCTCTGTTCTGTCCTCTAGTGCCACCAGGTGGTGGGGGACGCCAGCCTCCCACATCCGGAGGAGGTTCAGCTCAGGTCGTCTTCACTGTAGGCTCTCCTCCCAACGGCGGCGCCCCCCCTCATGCCTCCGGACCGAGGAAACACTCAGGTATCTGATCCCTGAACTCATCGCTCTCTGCAGAACAGATTCTGCCACGTTGTACTGTTTGTATTATTGTATGTGGCAAATACAGGCTTCTTCTTCTTCTTCCTCTTCCTCCTCTTCATGTGGAATAACATAAAGATTGAGAGGCTTTTAATTTAACTATCGATTATTGTTGAAACTTCATTCAACCTCATGGAGATGAAAGGTGGACTTTTAGATCAGCGTCAGAGAGAGGAAGTTAGAAAGATGGATGGATTGTGCTTTCTTTCTTTCCTTCTTTTCCTTTTCTTTCTTCTATTCTCTTTCTTTCATTTTTTTTTCTTTCTTTTTCATTTATTTCTCTTTTCCTTCTTTTCTTTTCTCTTATCTTCTTTCTTTCATTCTTTTTTCCTTCTTTTCTTCTTCTCTTCCTTCTTTTATTTCTTCTTTATTTCATTCTTTTTTCTTTTTTTCTTTCTTTATCTTCTTTCTTTCTTTTTTTCCCTCCTTCCTTCCTTCCTTCTTTCCAGGAAAATAGTTCTGCTGCAGCCGTTACACTCAGGGTCACGGGTGAAACAGTAAGAAAACAAATGTCAATAAACTGGAATAAAGTGAACTCTAGGTATATAACAAATAACTTATTAAGGGAGAAGAAGACAAAAAAGAACAGGGCAACTATCGGTAGAGCAGTGGGAGGAAGAACCCTTATAAATAATTAACAACACCGGATAACAAATAAATAAGAATGAATGTAAAAGACATATTCTGTGTGAAAAATAAAGATTTCCCAGCGGTATCTTAATATACAGATGTTGTAGTTGTTTCTGTCCGTTAGACACTCCTGTACATACGTGAGTATCGATAAAGTTTTATATGGATTTTGGCGTTGATGGCTAAACAGTAAAAATGTAGGATGAAAAGATATTTATATACTAAATATTAAACACATTAGAGTTGAATAATTCTACAGATCAAACTGGCCTTATAATAGAAAAAAAATAATATGATCTTCCCACTTAAATACATGTTTTGATCGAGAAAATCAGGTTTTCTATCTAGATCTGCGCCACATTGTTCACATTCATAGACATCAAGACGTATCCTGTAATTATTTAGTCATTTATTAAAGGATTGATGAGGGAAGTGTTGAAAAAAGCCACATTTAAATGTGCTGCTATAAAAACCATGTGGGCCAAACATGGTGGTGATTTTGGGAACGTAGTCAGGAGAATCCCCCCACTTATGTCTCTGGGGGGATAAAACAGAAATATCAGACTTCTGCCGCCGAGCCAACTATCAAAGAATGGAAAATGTTAATGAGTGAAAATTATTTCAAGGACCATTTTGCCTCTTAAGTAGAATCCAGAACCAGAACATCTTCAACACTGTGACATTATAAAGACTCTTGGGAGATTTTCTTCAGATCCTTGTCAGACATGCGTGACGACACAACCTCCTTTTAAAGAGAGGGAGTACATCATTTTTTCCCACCACCTCTCTTTCTGACTCCTGCAGGCTCCTTCACTTCCATCAGCCCCTTGGGCTCCTACACAAGCCGCTTCCCACAGACTGGCGCCTATCTGGACGGCTTTGAGGCCATCGCTAGCCCTCGCTACAGTTTCACCGATCCTATCACGGCCAACATGGGCGGCACTGTGACCTTCGAGGCCCCCGAGCTTCCCGAGGAGACGCTGATGGAGGTGAGACGCAGGTTTTCAACCCCAGTCTGGAGAAGAAGTGAAAAGTTGGATTCGCATTCATAAAGAATGTGGTGCCGGAGACACGTACTCGTTTTTCTAGAGATGCCACTATGTGTGAATAGTTGTTTTCTTTTTGTGGATTCTTTACATGACTTGTTGTATTTCAAACGTGTGATTGGCCGCTACCTCGGCCGGGTCTCTCTTGTAAAAGAGATTATATGACTGTATTCACATTGGGACTTCCTGGTTGAAAAGAAGTTGTTTTTAACAAAGAGAAGAAAAAAAAAGTTTCTCACAAAAAAATCCTGAAATGAAAAAGTTCCCTAGAGTGTGAAATGAGAAAAACTATTTAAAAAAAAGAGACCTCCGAAGAAGTGAGTTTAAGCTCAGGTCACAGCGGCAAACCAGCTTGAGGACGGAATAACGAGATGCAGCGATTGACCTTTTTTTGGAATCTCTATCTGCTGTCCTGCTTAAAATGCGGCGGCTGAATGTCCTCCTGTCTCTGTCTGGCTGCAGCAGGAGCACACAGACACGGTGCAAAGCCTGCGCTTCACATTGGACTTCGCCCGTTGTCTGATGGAGGTGGCTGGAGCCCGCGGGGCGATGGTGATGGGAGACATGTCTCACCCGTCTGTCCTTCAGCAGCAGAGCCTCGTAGCCGATCAGATAAGCTCGCTAAGCCGAGAGTGGAGGTAAGACCTCATGGACTGTGACTGTGATGGGGATTTTATTCCATTCTCATTTGTCAGTTCATAATTTAGTTTGTGTGTGTGTGTGTGTGTGTGTGTGTGTGTGTGGCAGTCATGCAGAGCAGCTGGTTCTCTACCTTAAGATTTCCGACCTCCTCTCCGCCGCCTTACATACAGCCATGGAACGAGTCAAGCAGGGCAAACTCTACCCCTCCTCCACAGTGAAACAAGGTGCGAGTCATAGTATTTTGTGAGGAAGAGCGGGCCTCACTATGAATATTAACATATTTTGTGTCCACACACAGTAGTGAGGAGGCTGAACGAGCTGTACAAGTGCAGCGTGGCATCCTGTCGCTCACTCAGCACCCGTCTGGAGCGCTTCTTTTCCAGGAAGCACCGTCTAATGGACCAAATCACCTCCATCACCGCCGAGCGGCTGCTGTTCAGCCACACTGTGCAGATGGTAAGCCGGAGGAGAAACCTGACAGTCGGGGAGCAGAGGAGACGAGATTTATTAACCCTCTTTAGTGGCAGTCTATCTGGGAAAACACGCCCCCTCCTACTTCATTGTTTCTATAGTTTAACATTATTCTAATATGATTATATGACTATTGTCGTGTGTAACAGTACACTCATTACATTCTGCTCATTCTCATTACATTCATTCTGTACACACTTGTGTGCATTTACCGCTAATATTCTTTACTCTTACATTTCCACTTATGTTTATATTCTATTTTTCTTTAAAGTCACTTGCTGTATTTTTTTTGTTGCTGTCATTTTGAGTAAACTCTGACACAAGAATTTTCCTTTGGGGTTCCATTAAGTTCTGTCTCATCTAATCTTACATTATGATCTTCTTAAGGTAAACTGATGGTTAATTTCTGTTTATCTGGATAAATATATATTTGTACGTTCTCACAGGAAGTGAAAACGATGGCGCTGGTGCTTATTGTGTGTCCCAGCTGCTTACTACCGATACTTTAGCTGAGGCTAACTCATTAAGCCGAATGTCCCGCCTTCATGTTAAGGTTCAGGCCGCCGCCCTGGATGAGATGTTCCACCAAGGGGACGCGTCAGCCCTGCGCTACCATAAAGCTCTCCTGCTGATGGAGGGTCTGTCTCTGCTGCTCACTGGAGAGGACGACATCATCAGCGTCGGCAAATGTAAGCGCATCTAGTTGGGTTCCGTCAGCTAAAAATGATTCTTCCGATTATAATGAAGAAATGTCCCTTAATTCAGTAGTGCAGATAGTTTCAGTCTTGGTTTGTTGCTATGCTTTTCCCAGGGCTGAAGCACGTTTAAAATTTATGTAAAACAGGAAAAAGCACTCAAAGATCGCAAACCTTTGCCAAGGTACCGGAGGTTTAAGAAAAAACTCATGCAGATTCCTCCATTAATGTCTGATTTATTGCCAGCCTCTAAATCTACTGAGAAATAGAACAAACGCTTTGAGTATCTCTCTGATACTCTTTAACCGCTCTTCTCCTGTTCCTTCCACTTCAGCGTCTCTGTTCAGCCCAGCTCCAACTCCCCAAAAAAAGCATCAAATGATCAAAGGCACCAATGGCCGCATTGTGACGTCACTACGTAAGCAGGATTATGGGAAATAGGTGGATTTTGGTATATCCTCAAGGTGATTAAGTCTTGGTCACGTTACGTGTTTCACAGAATTTAAAGTAAGAAATAAAAATTATTTGTTTGGATTAGTGATGTCACAATGTGGCTATTGCTGCCTCTCATCCTTTGATCCTTTGATCTTTGTTTGGGCTGGAGGAGGGGACACAGTTTCAACAATTCCTTTGATGTTGACTTGGGGGTAGAGCTTGGGGCTCAGTGGGTTGAACAGAGATGCTGAAGTGGAAGGCGCGGGAGACGAGCGGCTACAGAGTATCTGAGAGACGGACTCATTTCCTGAACCCCGGGTTCTGCTGTGACTTGGCGGCGTTTATTAATCCACATGTGCAGAAACCGTGACTTCTTCTTTTTTTTTTTCCCTTTGTGTCTGCAGGTAAGGAGTTTATCGAGCGGCGCCTCACAGCTCTGCAGTCAGGACTCTGTGTTTGAGATTCCTACGCCGCTTCCCGGAACGTGGATGTGATCTGACTGCGTATTACTAATGAGTCACGTCCGATGGTTTTTCACATAGAAGCGCTTTATTTTTCACGAGCGAACCACAAGGGATCAGTTTTTGTTCGCTGAGTCACCAAGTTGTGTGTTCTCTGCTAAGCGGCTTTAATTCATCTCAAGTCCAGGACGGCGGCGGAGACTTCCCCCAACACAAACCCGTGTAGGACATGAAGCACCGCCGCCGTGAAAGAACGTCGGCGGCGTCGGCGATAGGAGAGAACTTCGCTCCTGGCATTGAAAAGGATTTTATTTATTTTTTTCCCTATGCATAAATAATGCAGGAGTAATTATTAATGCCAAGTAGCCCGACTACTAACCTAAACATAAACAGGTTTGGTTTTAAAGGGCAAAAAATTCCTGTTAACATCTCAATATTTTCTCAAGCTCAGCAGCTGGAGGAAAGAAGGTACAGAAAAAGGAAGAGTGCCGATGAAGACCGAGAATGGCCGAGTATCATTCTCATTAAATATAAGTTTGTCTTGTAGATTCTTCTTCTGCTGTTTCTAGTTTTAACTGCTTGTTGAAGTGAAATAGAGAAAAAAAACTAAAAACAATTCATAAGGCGGCACATAGAGGCGCTGTTACGAAATGTGTCACCAAAAATCAAAGGACATAAATAAATAAATGCGTGTACTGAAGCAGCAGGCAGATCTTCAATTCTCACCTGCCCCACTGCCTTATGGGAGAAGTAGCTTTTGATTCGAGGGGGTGTTCAGTGGAGCTGAACCTGATCACCATCATGTTGAAGATGCTGCAACCACCTGAGCGAGCACAGATGCTGCCGCTGCTCATGCTTCGTCCACAGTCAATCATGCCGGATGGAGTTCTGGACCTGTGACAACGTTTGAATGTGGGGCTCAGCTTTAATAGTTGTGTGTTCGATGACTCGGATGTGGACTTCTGCTGGGGCCGAGGTCCAAACGTGGATACGAACATCCGCTCAGTTAGAGATCTATGGTTCCTGCCACGCTTTTATTGCAGTTTTTCTACTGGTACTAAAGTTACTGACTTAAATGTGTGTGTGTGTGTGTGTGTGTGTGTGTGTGTGTGTGTGTGTGTGTGTGTGTGTGTGTGTGTGTGTGTGTGTGTGTGTGTGTGTGTGTGTGTGTGTGTGTGTGTGTGTGTGTGTGTGTGTGTGTGTGTGTGTGTAAGATTGTTGACACGGAGATGTTACAAGTGATAAAACGTTTGAAAAAGAAAAGGAAAACCACTCGATAAATATTATTTCTTGGATTTAGGTTTGGTTGTTTTTGAGGCAGGGTAGTTGATGCGTGACATCACTTGTTTGTTTTTTTGGGAAAGTGAGCTTTTAATTAGGAGTACCGGTTTGAAAGTGTCTACTTTTATTCACCTGCTGTTGATATTGACCTTCGTCACACATCCGGAAAGGATGACCTCGCCGGCGTAAATCAGGGGCCAACGTGTTCGATCCGTTAACGGACGGCTGGATTAGGTTCCGTACCGAAACTAGTTTAGTTTGAATTTAGTTTGACTTGAGTTAACTTGGATTGATGTAGGCCTACACTGTAAAAAAAAATAAAAAAAATGAATCTATGTAATTTACAGTAAAATACCAGAAGCCGTGGTCGCCAGAATTTTAGCGTTAAAAAAAAATGGTGGCAATGTATGAGACATTACCGATAATGACCCTAAAATAACTATATAATGTAAACTTTTTTATGGTTCCATTCTTAAGTACATTACAGTAAATTACAGTAATTTCAGATGTTTAACCGAGAAATCACTATTTCACAAATACATACCGTATATTTAGCATTTTTCCGACTGTCGAAATAAATAGCAGCGAAATCTGTTTTGTTTTTTATACACAGTAATGATTTTACAGACTTAAGGATTTATTATGATTAATGACTTGCTATAGACATTATGGCATTGTTTTATTTAATCTTACCTAAAGTTTGTATTTTTACAGTAATATTCTGTGTATTCCACATTCTGCCCAGAAATTAGAAAGTTATTTACCATTTCTTAATTTATGATAATACAACTTTTTCTACTAGATTATTACTGCTTTGAAATTCACAGTATTTTACTGTTTAATAGATTTAAGTTACAAAGTTTGAATTTACTGTAATTTTATATAATTAACTATTTAACTGTAAACCGGTTGAAACATCTGTTTTCTAAATGGTAATTAATCGTAATGACTTGTACATGGTGACCATATTTTTTACGGTAAAAATTCTGCCAACCACAGCTACCACAAATTGTATTTATTTACTTTTAATTTTTTACAGTGTAGGATCCCACTGACACACATGAAATTAAAGTTATGAGGGTTTTCTTGTGGTGTAACGGACCATTTTCTTTTTGCTGAGGCATATATTTGCTGCTTTATAAGCTGATTAAGACGTTGATAAAGTTCATATTTCATAGAGTAAGGTTCTGATGTGTGATGAGGATGAAATCGTTAAACCGTTATAGTAGCGTGCGTGGTAGGTTTTTCGCTTTGTGGCCTTTTTTGGACTTTTTTGTCTTAAATTTCTGTTCAGTCGAACCATTTTTGATCGTACATTCCTGACAATGGGCTCATCCGCAGGTTCTGCGTCTCCTGCACCAAAAGCTCTGTTGACATCTCAACAGAAACAAAACCGATGCATGAGTCACTTTTTATCGTTCACTGCTGTCGGCCATCTTGGCTCTAGGAGGAAGAAGCTCCACGAGTACGAAATTCTGCAGCAATTGAGATAAGGACTGCAGAAGACGTGAACAAGAAGACACTCTTTGAAGTATCACGTTAAAGGTAAACATTCATGAAGACTCGGCTAGGTGAACCCCTGGAACGGATCCGTCATGATTCCCTCTCTGTTTGCAGAGAACGGACCTGAATGTTTGGATTTTGTGTTTTCCCTTTACTAATCCTGTATTGCCTGTAAATAGTGTAAATTAAGTTATTGCTGTTATTGTGTATATGAAACAGTAGGCGCGGTGAGAGCGAGAGAGCGAGCGAGAGAGAGAGAGAGGACAGAACCATACACCACCTTCACATTTCCAAAGAACAGGCCTCCTGCCGATCTTCCACATTGTCTCTTACTGATGCTCATGTTGTCATGTCGATGAGATGTGATGTATCCTTTACTGTTCCAGAGCTGAAACATGAATAAAGTGAGAGGAAGGGTTGTTGGTCTGTAGCTGAAGTGAGTTTCTTCCACTCTCGAGGAACAGAGTTGAGCGAAAGGATCAAATGTTATCATGCAGCAAATGTTTGGCTCCAGCAAATGTAAACGTAAAAGTCCCCACAACAGCAAATTTATAAGAAGTTAAATAGACACATACTGTGATTTGGTCTTGATTAGCATTTGCTTTCCTTTATTCATACAACTATTAAATGTGACAAATTAAAATAATTCAATATTATTTATATATACATGAATTTTTCAATGTCTATGCAATGCGCTGTACTATACAGTGAAAATTAAACCCCTCTGGGAACCCAGAGGGGTTTAATTTGTCTCTCTGGGAACCCAGACCTTAAACCAGAGTTTTCCAGGTTAGATCATGTTTAATGTGTTTTTTTTCAGAAGAAAAAGCATCTGTGTGAACTGACAATTACATTTCTTCACTTAAGCATACTGCTTTAAAGCAGTGAACACAAAAGTAATTTTTAATTTGTTTATTTATTACTAGATATTAAGCATCAGCTACTCAAAAAATACTTTTTTATTTTGGCAGATGGGTGTCACGGTGCATAACTTACTGATGATGGCAATGGAGGATTATTTTTGCTTTTTTTTTGTTCCTATTCAATTGATTTTTAAAAAAAAATTCATTATAAACCCTAAAAAGTGTGTTTTACAATCAAATCCTGCATATGTGCAAGTTAAATCAATATCAATACACACGTTCCACGTTAGGTGGCAGCAGAGCGCAGCTGTGACTCGACCTAAAAACAACAAGCGAAGAAGAGTGTCGGCTCAACCGTTGTCATGGTAACACTGAGTGGAGCGCGTGTCAGAGAAGTACTAAACCAATTTAGGACACCTTTCTGAGAAACACTTCGGCCAACTAGTCAATGGCGACGTTATTTGTCAATGTAGGTCAACTTGTCCACACCAGAACACGACGCTGAGAGAAAACACGGTTAGTTTAAGGTAGTTTGTTCTATAGTCGCGTGGACATAATTAGTTATTATCTAAAATGGTTCGTTAGCTAAACGAGCTAACGCTATGTCCAACCATAACCTTCCACCGGTGACGCATTTACCGCAGTGGCCCAGGTTCGGGCGCCTCGGGGTGCCGCACTGTCCACGGCGTTTAACGGGGAACCAACAGCCGGTTGTCACGCCAACGGATAGAGGAGGAGTGGGGAGAGCGGCGGAGGTGTCCCGTCACAGCGACACGGATCGCCGCGTGGCATCAATGCACGGGAATATTAATTTCCTCCAGCAGCAACACAAGGACACTCTGGAGAGGCTCCACGCGGAGGTAGAGCACCTCAGACGGGAGAATAAAGGTGAAAAGATGGCCTGAGGTGGAAGATGACATTAAATATTAATATTAATAATTATTAATAAATACTAGTATGAGTATTTCTTGTTGAAAAATGTGACTGAACCTGTTTATAATAGGACA
This sequence comes from Lophius americanus, assembly GCA_037951165.1. Classification (NCBI taxonomy): domain Eukaryota; kingdom Metazoa; phylum Chordata; class Actinopteri; order Lophiiformes; family Lophiidae; genus Lophius; species Lophius americanus. The sequence continues at coordinate 1,066,888 of JBBDHG010000128.1, read as the reverse complement.
AAGTGGCAGCTTGTGCTAAAGAGTAAGGGGCCGAGGATTGAGCCTTGGGGGCCGCCACAAGTCAAAGTGGCCAAGAAGAAGGATGACTACTGAGAAAAATCTAATAACTTAAAAACATGATTGTCATGTACCATAATTAAATCATATCAAAAGAGTTGATGTGACTAAAGCAAACTAGAAGGGAGGAAGAGGAGAAGATAAAAGGAAGCAAATAATAAGAGATTTATTTTGACTGCGTACATTATATGAAGTTATAAGATCAACCAAAAGCTGCCATGTGATCCAACAAGCGAGCAATCCAACAAATACCTTTGAGTGGTTTAAAGGTTATGGCCGCTCATGTAAACTTACACACCAAACTTGATACAAAGAATATACTATACATTAAATACAGTAAAAAGCTAACTAATAAATGACTTTTTTTGAGAGAAGCTCTGCTAGTGCGTTATTTGTCCTCGCTGTTGGAGAGACCTGGAATTTTTTATGATTCTTTCCAGAAATGTCATTTTGGCTTTTCTCCTTTTTAATTGGCGCTCTGTCAGCTCTACCGCCCATTTTTCCATCTACTGTCCATTATTTTTGGCCTCACCACTACAGATCTGAGCTTTTTTTGTTGCCCTTTGCTATTTTCTCTCTTATGCACTGATGCCATTTAGTTTTTGATTACTGGTCTGACAGCTCAGGCATAAATATGAGAGAAGCCTCCGGAAGTTTTTCGGAGGTGGACATCACAACATGTCGAACCATCTAACAGCATCTCCCGTTCTTAAAATCTCTCACTGTGGATGTCGCAGAGTTGCAGTATAAGCTGATAATGGAGCCTCCCAAATCAAGAAGAAAAGGTAAGATGTGATACTGACAAACTGACACGTCTGTTATCTCGCAGTTTGAAAAATCTCTTGCCTAGCTGATTAGTTTTCTATTAGATACACCTAAAGAAAATAGATGCCATAAAGCATCTATAACACAGGAGTTAAATGTCTTCCTTTTTGGTCTTCGTTATTGCTTTAGGAATGACACATAGTCAGCGAGGAACCGGACCACCCAATCATGGAAGTGCAGCACAAATGGGACCCCACCTGGAGGAAACACGACCCACACAGGGCCGAGGACCAAGGTGAATTTCCATCCAGTCATATCTGGTTCTTTTTAATCGGTGATTCATCTGTTCCCGCTGTTCCACTGATGTAAAATCAGACATTTCAGTAGGTAGTGGGTTGAAACCATGAAAACATTATTTTTAACCCTTTATTGCCCTGCTTTAATGTTTGGTTGAGCTCATTAAGAGTCACTATTTATATGAAAAACATGTGTGACTGAACCAGTTTATAATTTGACCCAGTGCTAGCATGTAAATGCTATAGAGAAAGGGGCCAAGGATGCAGCCCTGGGGGACACCACAGGTCAAAGGGTTAACCATATCTAATTCAAGTTTTTATTATTGTGTACAAATACGCTTGACCAAATTATTTTTTATTTTATGGTAAATCAATAATGTTTAATGTAGTGAATTAAGAAATGCCCCAAACAAAAATAAAATATGCAGAGATATAAATTTCTTCTTTCTTTTTTTTTTTTATTGGGGTGAGGACATCAAAGGGTTTTAAGCTCTGTCACATATTCTAAGTAAAACTAAGAAATCTCATGCTAGCACTGCTAGCATTTACATGCTAGACTTGAGTCTCGATTCCTTAAGTTTACCAGATCATCTGTTTTTTATCATCTGTATATTCTCTGGCGAGCAGCATTGGAGAAGGGAGCAGAACTCTGGGGTCAGCCAGGCAGGACCACGGTCCAGAAGTCAGAGGGGGTCTCATTACGTCTTTGCAGCCTCTGAGAATTCAAATCAGCCCCAGCCACCCACCTCACGCCCCCAGCGTCCAGCAGTGTGAGGTCATCATTCGCCAACTCTACGCCGCTAACAGCTTGCAGTCACAGGAAGTAGGTGCCCAGCATGAGACCCTGTTAGTCTCATTACAGCCGCTCTCAAACGAAAAATCGAGGACTCTAATACCTCCTATGAATATTTCTGGGCAGTGGTTTTGTGCCCGGATGATGAACCTCTGGTTCCTTTAGATTGTTCGTGTGAGGGCTCTGCTGAGGGATATTCTACTGAGCAAGAAAATCACCCCAGAGAACCATATTCTGACCAAGGCCTACCTTCATGAAGCCACCCGGTAAAGCAGTAGAGAATATTATCTTTTCGATCTTCAGAGGAATCCTGTATCGCTTTGACAAAACAAAAAAAAAATCATCAATCACCGGCGTGGTAATGTTTTTTTCCTCTTCTGCAATGGCCTAGAAAATCGTCGGAGGAGAAGAAGTTTCCGAAGCTTGGTCTTCAAGCCTTTCCAGAAAAAAAGTATGCAAATCCGTCGCTGTCCTTTAAACAACCAACCGCCATAATCCTGCATGTATCCGCCTTTTGTTATCCAGCGTCAGACATAAAAGGTTGATTAGTTAAATCTGCGTGTGTGTCCTTTAACAGGTGTGGCTCCTCTCAGGCGGCGGTGGTCTTCCCGGCGCTCAAACAGAGCCTCAGCTCTACCGCCGCAGAGAGGCAGAGGAGGACCCGCGCCCTGCAACGAGGCCGCTTCATCAAGAGAATGGTGCAGTGATAACGTCACGACCGCGGCGCTCCGTCGGTGTTCTGGGGTTTCCTTTTTTCACTTTCAGAAACAAACGTTTCGTAAAAACGAGCGGTAATTAGGTTTTGAAACCCAAGAATCATAGTTGGGGAAAAAAAGGTGCGTTTTTTTTAACTTTTCAATATCAAATAGGGGTGAGAGAAATTTTAAAAACGGTTTGATTCAGAGCTGCTTAACCCCATTAAGCAGCTCTGAAACAGGGTTAATCTGGATTTTACCCGCTAATACACACAGCCATCAGCCAAAAGATTACAACCAGTCACTGGCTCATTTAAATGCACAATTAAGCCCAAACAGTGAAAGATGGCGTTCCTATTGCTGGACCAATCACGGCATCCCGTTTAACGGTGGTCCGTGTCAGCGTACGGCAGCATCAGAACTGTACAGCTTCAGTCCGGAGTCCACTCCACCTGAGATCTTTATAACCATAAACCACCTAAACCAGTAGCACCGGTGTCTCATCAGCTCCAGGATGGATCGTGCAGCAGGAGTCAGTCTGCAGACGGACCAGAACGTAAATTCTGATATTACGGCCTACGTGGAAATCGATGAATTGTCAAGGGACACATGCGCACATCGGTTTTCCATCTGTGTGGAATTTACAACAATCGGCCACAACATTAGAACCACTAACTGGTGTTCATAGTGTGACTGATGGGTTTGTGTGTCAGCGGTCAGAACAAGAGTTAAAGTCCGTAGGAAGTAATCCAGACATGACCGGACAGCAGGGCTCAGGATCCAACCCAAACTTCTTCACATTGCTCTTAAATAAACAATTTAATCATTTAATCATTTCATTATTAAATGATTTTTCAAGTTTCTCTCAGCCATATTTGATCTACTTGAACTAAACCTTGATTTTCAACTTTGATTCTTGTGTCTCAAAAGGAAAATACCAATAACTACTCGTTTTTCAATATTCGTTTCTGCAACGAACAACGGAAACCCCAAAACATACACGGACCCACCACCCCATCTGCTCCACCTCAACCAACTCTACCAAAACTGACTGATACACTGTGACCACCTGCTGCAGATCCTACCATTTAGTTTTCTGAAGATGGCTCTAATGGGTTCAGACTGTCCTCGTGAAGGACGGGTCGCACCAAAGAACTATAGACACAGAAATCAAAGTCTGTACATCTAAAAGCTTATATTTTTGCACGTATGAAGATGAAAAGATGCCTAAAAAACAGACTTTACTGAGCTGTTAACAGCATAATGTCATTTTAATTTAGTTTCCACTTCTCATTGATTGTAATTTACAATAATTCTGCAAAATCAGTGTACTTCTTTTTACCGGACACTTTCTGAGCTGCTAAGTATTCAACTGAAGCATTAGGAGACGCTTTCAGCCACTGGGGTCTCCTGTTCCCTGAAGTCTGCTCGGACCACAAGGCCTTTTACCTCAACACCCTGAATGACGCTAACAGATTATTCAGGCTAACACGGTTCCATAAAGGTCAAGTCCAGCTCATGCAGCCCGATAGTTTCTTCTTCTTTTGGCTCTTTCTGATTAAAGTTCACCACAGTCCCTCTCCCCCAGTCCTCTGCCTCCTTCTTCATCACACCCACCACTGTCATGCTCTCTTTCCCCACATCCCATTGACCCTTTATATCCCGGAAAAAGTTGTGAATATTATGGAATCATCAACTCCACCGCATCAACTCCACCGCAGACAAAGTTTTATTTAATAATATAATTTCCATCACTTCAGGTTTTCAGGTCATAAATATCTCAGCCTTTGGTCGGATTTAAAGCAGAAAATCTATATTTAAACGTTGTATTTTATTCTTAATAGTTCATATTTTATTCACTAGAGGAAGCTTCTTCTTGTTTAATGGAAAATACTGTTTTAAGAACATAACTCAAATTTTTAATTTGAGGAGTACAATCAATTGTTTGTACAATGCAGGGGACTGGGGGCTTTTCAGGGGGGATTACCATTGCTTTTTCCCCCACCTTATAGTTCCATTCTCAATATCCATAGCACCTTAATCTCGCCTCCTTCTCCTTATCAGCAATCCGTCCCTCTGATGTGTTCCTGATCTTGTCTACCCTCTTCACCGCCATCACAGCCCCCAGCAGCCCCCAGCAGCCTCTGCTCTCCCGTCTACAACGCCGCTTCCTGCCTCTGTGTTAACGCACCATAGCCGGTCTCGCTAACCTCTTATATACCACCTCCTACCATCCCTCTCTCTGTCTTTGTAACCTCGCCATTGCACTCACAACATTTCCCTGCACAGTTGACCCCAAGTACTTGACCTCACCTCCCTTTGCCGCCTCTCCTCCTCAATCAAAACTAGCCGCCGCAGAGGTCCAACATAGATTACATGGTTCTCCTCCGAGGAGATTTCCCTCTGATCAGAGACCCCACATGTTCTACCTGCAATATGGCGGAGCTGCACAGCCAGTGTGGGGGTCACAGCTCTGAAACCTCACCTCCCACCCCTTCTCAGCTTTGTTCTTCGGCCCCTGCTGCGTCTTGATCGTCTCAATGTGCCCGGTTGAATCGCCGATAGGTGCTTGAAGTCTCAGAAAACGGTGACTTCCCCTCCGTGTGGCCTCAGAGCAGAGAGTCCGCGGTTCAACCGTCACGTTTCTGTTGGGTCAGTGTTGAAAGAACTCAGGTTAAACAAACAGCGCAGTGTTTGGACAGCTAGTTGGTTAGTTTCCCAGCACAGGCGGCTGGTGTTACCGAGCTCCACTATGATGAATTGATTTTACGGAACCGAATTAGATTTAAAAAAAAAAACCTCTATGGAACAGTTTTCACAGGCTTCTTTTCTCAGAGTTGTTTGCAGATGTTTGTATTTACATCATGTGGAGTGGAGTCATTGGCCCAGTGTCTCCAGTCATTCACTACACAGACCGATAACAGAAAACTCTTTTAAAATGTCTTAACAAAAAATTTCTTTACAACTAGAAAATAATCGGTAGATTTCAGCCTCTAAATCTACCGACAACTCCAACAAACTCTCTGAGTATCTCTCAAATACTCTGTAGCCGCTCGTCTCAAGCGCCTTCCACTTCAGCGTCTCTGCTCAGCCCACTGATCCCCTAGCTAAACCCCCAAAGAAATATCAAAGGAATTCTTGAAACTGTCCTGCTAGAACTTCCACACTAAGGTCCTTCAGCAGGAATAGCCCATGTTTGAATTTGTGTTCAGACGGATGTGTTTAAATATCCGTAACAGTATTTTAGTACCAGCATTCCAAACAGTCTGACATGAAAATAACTTTATAAAAAATAATTTTGTGTTTAAATACATAAAAAATAATAGGCAACCACTAGATTGTGTTTGTTTCTGGACAAACTCTTAAAGTGTGCATCCATTCAAATTAGCTTTGTATCCAAAATCTTAATAAGAAATGTTAATTTTAGTTCATATGCATTAGTTTGATTAATGTAAATTAATTGCGAGAAAATCTGCCGGCTAGGCTAACATGTCGATGGTAAACAGGAAATGAATGTCAGAGTTCTAACGGGTCGTCTGTGATGAAATGTGCAAATAGGTGCCCCTATAATCCTAATTGCCTCTCCATCCATCCCTCCCTGGAGGAAGTTCTCTTCGCTCCAGGTCGTTGCGTCACAGCGTCTTTGTGGAAATGTGGGAATTGGCAGGCGTTAGCCGCGAAGACCCGGTGGGTGAATATCAATGAACGTTGAGGCAGCGCCGCAGTAATGAGAGCCGCTCAGAGCCAGCTGCAGCCTCAGGAAGCGTGGCTAATGTAATATAATGTAACCTCAATAACCAGCGGAGAAGAAGATGTTCCGCCATATCAGACGGCTCGTCATGCGCTGTCCCCGTTTCTGATGCATGCTTTTGTTTGTCTTCCTTTGGGGCACCATGCCCTGCATTTGAATTCACGCTCTCTCTTTCAGCATGTTTTGTTCCCGGTTGGGTCGGACTGGTAGCTCCCTGTGCCCGAAAGCCCCCAATCCCCATGAGTTGTTCAAGCAATCTACTAAATTGAACTTGAAACTTGAAAAAGCTTCTCTAGTGAGTTAAATATAAACTATTAGAGTAAAATATGATGCATACAAGTTAGATCTCCTCAAGTCAATTCGTATTCACCAAATTTGGACTAAATCGGACCAATAGTAGGTCTGAATATCACTGGATTTTGTCAAAAATTCCCCCTAATGAATAAAATATGATCTATGTGAGTAAAATATCTAGGGTGTAAGAAAGATATCCTCAAGTTGAACCATATGCAATAAATTTGTACTAAATCGGACCAACAGTTGAGAATTGATGTTTTCCTGAAAATGCCTGGAGATAAAGCGCCCCCTAGTGTCAGGAATATACAACCGCCCTTTCCCGAAATTCATACAGCTCTTCGTCAACTTAAGGACTATGACGCTATAGAGTTTAAAAATGATTCATGAAATGGTTTTTGAGTTATCACCTTAACACGGACAATCTGCGGCGGCAATGACAATTCGGTAATGATCCCGCTTTTTACGCAAATCTACTCATTTAACTGAACAGAAATATCCGCAAGGAACCCATATAGTAGGATTGAGTTGTTAGAACCAACATAGAACTTATTCTGAGGAAGAATTGGATTTGTTATGAGAAGCACCGGATGTATATCTCTGACACTAGGTCCAGCTTGATCTCCAAAAGTTGTCTATTTATATGTATCCATTGCAGAATGGAGTCTATCTCAGCTGACAATGTAGGGGAGGCCTAACTGGGTTTTCAAAAATGAGTGTGGAACTGGCCGCAACGTTCTGCAGTAATAATAATAATAAATAATAAACTGGATGAATATATAGCACTTTTCAAACAAAGTTCTTTGCAAGTCAGAATAAGATTAATGGTTGGTGTTAAACATTTATTTAAAGAAAAACATTTTTTTTTGTCATTTAAAAAAAGGCAATCAATAAATAAAAGGAATAAAATACGTTAGAGATAACATTCAGACAGGAAACCAATTTGTTAAACTTAGCTGACGTATTTTGATGACATCTATTCTGTAAAAAAATGAAGTTTGGTGTCACGGAAACATGATTGACATCTATTTGCCTCAATAAGGAGGAAGGCCTGTCACGCTCTCGTCTCGCCCACCCCTTCCTCCCGCCTCCATTCTCCTCCTCCTGACGTCAGTGACGTGCATACAGAGAGCGGGACCTTCCCTCCAGTCGCCATTTTTCGGTCTCGTACTTACACTCCTGGTCGCTGGGGTGAGGGGGGGGCGAGTAGAGAACTAAGGGAAAGTATAATATATCGACCCGTTAAGTCCGCATCCCCCGTGAGTCAGTCGGAATGTACGCCATACCGACAGCAGGAGGGACGAGCTCGTGAGATGCACGCGCCAGAGACAAGCCGCTGCTGTGAGAGTTTTTTGGGTGAAGACGTGTTGCGGGCCGCCATTTTTATCGGTGCTGCCTCTTAAGTCCGCTCCGAGTCTAGATAGAGGATCCTCAAACGCAGTTGCATGACGTGTGCCTTACTGAGATTTCAAGAAGATACAGACTAACGGTATTCGTCTCGTTTCCCAGCCGCCGACGTCTGGATATAACGGAAGATAAGCCGACCCGTTACTGACACTGAGGAGATAAATGATCAGAGAAGAAGCCCGGTCCTTCTTCTCGGAACGCGGAAAGAAAAAGGGAAGCTTCTCTGATCATTTCTAGCTTCAGTCTGCTCCGATGTTTGTGTTTCTGCTGCTCATTCAGACCCCCGGACTCTGACTGCTGCACACGGGAACCACATTATGCGTCTGAGTTGGCTGAAGTCGGTCGGAGCCGGTTTCTGAAAACGTCACGTTGTTTTCGTTGTTTGTTTGGGTTTTTTTTTTTGTTCAAGCCGAGCTTTCAGGAGGCTTTCGTTAACGTAAAACCTCACAGGGCGACGAATGCCCTGCCCTGCATCTTCCGAACCCTCCAATCTGCAGCGATTGGCCAATCCCCGCCTCACATCGTTTAACTTATTGTTCTAGTCTTGTATTTAAAAAAAACAAAACATTTTTTTTTTTAGACTGATATTAACTTATTTGTGAACTACAAAATGTCAACAGCTCGGTTTGATTCATCCGATCGGTCCGCCTGGTATTTCGGGCCAGTGTCCCGACAGGAGGCAGTGAATAGGTTACAGGGACAGAGACATGGCATGTTTCTGGTTCGAGACTCGTCGACCTGCCCCGGCGACTACGTGCTGTCGGTATCCGAAAGCTCCAAAGTGTCTCATTATATCATCAACTCGTTGCCCAGCAAAAGGTTAAAGATCGGAGACCAAGAGTTCGAGCACCTTTCAGCTCTCCTGGATTTCTACAAAATCCACTACTTGGATACGACCACGCTGATAGAGGCGGCCCCCAGGTAAGGGAAGTCAACCAGCGCCCATCCTCGAAGTTAGCTAGTTTGTGAGAAGGTGACTTACAATGAGGTCTGGGCCTCAGAGAAACGTTCAATCAAGGTTAAGTAGGATATATCTATTTTTATCAAAACGAAACCACTTTCAGACAGATTGCAGTACCCGAGGGATTGTGTTTGCTATGTTTTAAAAGTAGCACACTCACCATTAGCCCACATTTTGTTCCCTGTTTGTACCGAGTCTTTCCACCATCATCACCAAACTGTGAAAATAAATTACCACCATACTATGTCTTTTGTATCTTTTAGTCATGGACACTTAACCAGGCATGAGGTTTTACTGCTGGTGGATTAGTTTTAAATCCTTTTTTTTAAATCGTTTTTAAGCTTACAAGTGGGAAAATTGTGATTTAAAGATTTAATCATCTTCCTCCTCGGCATATTTCGTCCCACTATTATGGTATAAGTAGTTATACAATAAAAATACACTAAATATATGTAAATACTAAGTACTTCTCCTCTAAATACTAAATACCTCTTCTCTAATACTTGGCATGACACCAAGTATTACAGAAGTTAACAGCCTGAGGTGTTCAATTTGAATTTGTCTCATAACAGAAAAACAGCAACCAGATGACATTATTTATGATTGGCAATATTAAACAGTGGGAGTGCAGAAAAGGTGATGAAATATTACATTATGACATCTATTTAACACAAATGATTTGAGATGATTCTTACAATTGTGCAAAATAACAAACGAGTGTGATATTGAGATTAATGATAGGATTTTTACTTGTCTTTTCACTAATTTATAGCGTTGTACTGCTTTATAATACATTTATGTGCAAGTGTTTCTCAGGGGGCATGTGTAAATCACATTTCTGAAGCGATAAGACTTTGTTCTATAATGAGCTTTAATCAAATATATTCAACAACAAAATAAATGTGATACATGGAGTAAACATGTCCCTGATGTAATCTTGACTTTGCATTGTCTTGTAGCTGGCCCTCTCTTAAGGTCAACCACATAATGTCTTCCTTCTTTATCGTTTTTATCAATCTCTCAAGGTACCCAAGCACCGTGTGTTGCCCCATTCAGCCCATGGTTGGACTGGAGGACAATCTGGAGTATGTGCGGACTCTATACGACTTCACGGGCAGCGACGCAGAAGACCTTCCCTTCAAGAAGGGGGAGATCCTTATCATCCTGGAGAAACCGGAGGAGCAGTGGTGGAGTGCCAAAAGTAAAGAGGGGCGCGTTGGAATGATACCTGTGCCCTATGTGGAGAAATTGGTACGACCTTCGCCTCATCCCGGCCAACCCTCCCTTGGATCTCGCAACTCCAACAGTTACGGGATCCCTGAGCCTTCGCACTCCCTCGTCCACGCCTACGCCCAGCCCCAGACACCTTCGCCATTGCCTCCTGGACTCCCTGGAGCAGTCGTCACCCCTCTACCATCCATGCAGAACGGTCCTGTCATGGCAAAGGCCATCCAGAAAAGAGTACCGTGTGCCTATGATAAAACGGCTCTCGCTCTAGAGGTAATGTAATCTTGTTTTTTTACATATTCTATTACATTAAGAACTCTGTTTCATAGTGTCCCAAGATTTATTTGGTCCCTTTGTCGAATTAGAAGACCCTCCAAGAAAATGTTTCGATAAATCATAATGTCCTTAAAGTATCAGGAGGGAATTTTTGAGAATGATACTTCATTGATTGCTTTAATCCAAACCTTCCGGGGGATGATACATAAAATGCTTGTCCAGAATCACTTTTAAAACAACTGAATGATAGAAAATGTTTGTTTCAGACCAAAATCCAAACATGGATAGAATGGTCCCCTTTTTAGCTGCTGTTAATGGTGAAATTCCAGTAGCTAACAATGACAGTGTGGTGGAACAACATGGCTGCCTACAAAGTTGCCAAAAAAACTGTGCTGGTTCTCTGAGTGAACGTGCTTTAGGTGAACATGTGGCTGCTTTCCAACGCTTTATAATTGATCAAATTATTTAACTCTGTGGTCAGACAAAAAGATAAATAACCAAACAGCGGCTGTACTCATCAATAGTCCTGCATTGTGTTCTGACTCATTCTTATAAAATTAGCTTCATTCTTAAAAAATAGCTTCCTGGCTGTTTTATTGGCTAGCCTATTTGGTGTTTTTTTTTTTTTTTGTTAATGTTTATTAAGTTGACCTCTGGTTAACTACAATTTGTTGCTCTGTGCTCTGGCCTCATGCTGATGAGGCGGCGACATGCTGCTTGTTGCCCATTGTTTAGTGTTCGTTTGTTCAGGGTTCATTCTCTGGCGTCCATTTGGCTGAGAAATCTTTGTGAGGTGGGAGCAGGTGTTGGGTAAGAGCTCCAGTGAGACTGAGCCCAGCTTTAAGGCTAAATTTCCCCTGATGTTTTGCTCCAGTCCTACGAGTTGATTTATTCCTGTTAGTCAGTTAGCTTCTGCTCTGTCAGCACCAATGTTGTATTTCACAGCTCCATTTCATTTCTCAGTGTTGCTCACTGTTATAGTACAAACCCATTTGGCCCTGGTGAAATCTCAAAGCCACTGAGGTAATGCCTAATGTGCACTTTGCACGTATACTGGAGCTCCAAAATACTCCACTCTGTCAGCAAACTGCTCTTTTGAAGCCTCCACAGTGGAGAATCAAATTAACATATCTCTGCTGCCATTCAAAAACATTAGCGTGACAGTGAATGTAGGAAGTAATGCGGGCTTCTGCAGCTGGGTTGGATGATGAAACAGGATGATGGTGTGAATTTGAACAACGCTGGTGGCCATGTGCAGATGTCGGAGGTTAGATGGCTCCCCTCTGTTTTAGCTAACCCAGCAAATGCAAAATACCTCATAATTTTATACACCCGTGACCTGAATTTAAAAGATGAACAAGATTGGTCGGTTAGGCTGGGTCTGTGTCCTCTGCTGCACAACATTTACCCCCAGCTACAGAATAAAGTACATTATTGATTCAATGGGGATAGAAATGAGCAATTAACAGATGGATGTCTTCCTACACACTGCCAGACAGCCGATGTGTCGGAGAGAATGGAGGCCATTGGGGCTTTCACTGAATCCAAATTGGAAAAGATGGACCATTTTCTAATGGACGCCACAATGTGACTGACAATCTACTAATCTTGGTGCCTCTTTACAGGAATGGCTTTTGTTACAAAAGCGAGTGGTCATTTGGGGCTAGATGGATGAAGGCAACACATTGATTTCCTTTCAAATTGGGCTTTTAAAAGTCGATTCCTCTCAAAATCGGGTGGCCATTCCTCATCTGGCGAAGCTCATTTTCAAACCTTGCCTGCGCTATAGATGCATAAATACGCAACCGAGTTTAAGATGGAGAAAATGTTTTCTAAAATTTGACCAAATTAATGGATGGTGTATTTTTAAATCCCTTAATTAAGAGGGATCTGACTCGCCAACAATAGCAGCGTGGAGCGTTCTCAGGCTACATGATGGGGGAATTATTGATTTTCTTTGTGGCGGCTGAAGCATTTTCATCTCCTTTGGCCACATGCAGTCCTATATAGCTGCTTTGTGAAAATGTGGCATAGGAACAAGATGCCGCCGTGGATTGTAGAGTTTCTTATAGACAAGTTGTTTACTGGCATTTCTTTGATATAGAAATATTGTTTAGGGACGACTACATGTTGTGTAATAGCATATTGTCTGGCATAAAGGATTAATTGGCATCTTGGAAAGAGGACACATATAAAAATGAGAGGGCGTGAATGCCTCTGTAGCCCGGTTTAGAAAAAAACCTTTTATTTGTGTCTAAAATTCTCAGTGTTTTCTTGTAATGTGGTCCTCCAGCTTGAATCTAGGGACGCCTGCTTAATGCTGCCCACCCCCTACCCAATTAACACACGCACACACACACACCCTCTGAACAAGATCACCGGCTACAGGCAATGAATGAAGTCCTAAAGTTCCTTCTTTGCATATTAAATGCGCCGCATTCAAACGCACCAATCAGCCATAACATAGTGACCACTGACGGGTAAAGTCAGAATCAGGGATAGGCATTGTAATGAAAAATACTATTTGATAGCCGTGTGTAAATATGTGAATGTTACAGTTCTCTGTGTCAATTTATTTTGATCTTCTGCTCTCAAATGATGTATGCGCCCAAATTCTCCCCCCCCCCCCCCCCCCCCCCAATGGTTACACCCAAACTAAAGCTATTTGATGGTTGTATGATGTTTTTGCTGTTGCTGTAGCATCACCACAGAGCTGTTCAGGCAGCAAAAAGGGGACCTAAATGATATTAAGGAGGTGGTTTTCATCTTATGGGGAACTGTCTATGTCCTAATCTGATTTATCAGAAACAGCGGAATTTTTTAATTTATTTTTTGCCTGCAAACTCGCTTACACGCAACAAATATCAGAAAGATCAGGGATAAGTAGGAAGCGCTTACGCCTTGTCCAAAGTTCCCATCTTTGATTCAGCTGATTGAGATTTTTTTGTTCTTGCTTAATCACTGTGACTCATAGGAAGCCCTGTAAATTTCAAGTCTTTATTACTAGCCGCCTGCCAAAAAAGTAGACAGATCTTCTAAAAAACACTAAGATTTGCTTATCAGGCAAATAGTCAGAGCTGACTGTGTCTTCGGGTTGATGTTCTTGATTATGCAGACCTGAAGCTTCTCTGATTCATCTTTGTTTGATGTTTTTCATCCTCTGTGTTTTAGGAATAACTGCAAATGACTTGAACCTAACAGTGCATTTGTCACGAATAACATGTTTTTCTGTCTAAATGTTGTTCTCGGTAAGGCCACAGATCTGTTTTTTTTTAATCTCCTTTCTGTCCAGCAAGGCCGGTTTAACAAAGATTTATCTTCCTCTTTTTATTAGGTTAGTAACACTTTAAGGACTCAATACGTTAAAAAACTACTGCTGCAAAATAAAAACTTTGATTATCATACAATTACAGTGCAATGTTTGTGGTTGCTTAGCGACCAGACATTTTTAGTAGAGACTAGAGGGTATCTTGTCGAGTGTTTTAAGGCTAATATAATCAACAAAGGTAATCCGCTGATACTTCCTCAAAAGGAAAATCACGTTCTTTTTTTGAATTTGTATTAAATGTATATTTTATACATACTTAGAGAGTTATAGTTCTAACTCTATAAGACATTTATAGTTAAGGTTACTCTTGTGGCTTAGGGGGATGGCCGGACTATCTGGTGTCTTTTAGACACTGGAGCGGTTCTAACTGAATGATCGTGGATCAGTAGTTCAGAGATTAGGCGAAAAATCCAGTGTTGCACTATCACAACAATGGGTTGTCGGTTCAGCGTGTAATCACATCACTCGAGAGATGAGAGTCACCAGAAACCCTGGACACCAGTCAACAGAAGGAGACTAGCTGAAATGCTAGTATTTCCTACTGTAATTTTGACGTACTAGTCTGAAACCAGCTTTGCACCAAAAATGCATACCTGTGCTCGTCTCGTCATGCCTCTGTATCTGACTCTGCCCAGAATAGATCATAGATGAAAGCTAATGTCTTTTAGGTTTGTACAAGGGCCTCTTGAGTGGAAGGAGCAGAAACTATGAGTCATTTTGTCATTCACAGACAAGCACTATATGAAAAACTTAAATGAGGATATGAATAAGGCTGTGACAGCAACCACAATGTCGCATCTATTCCGATCATGACCATCATAAGTGTTTCTTTTTTTGTTGTTTTTTTTAAGATTCTTTTTTTTTCTGCTGGTGAAAGCTACATGAGTGCGTACAGTGTTACGGGAGCAGTGGACCTCATTTTAGCCTGGAAGGTCAGGACCTGTAACTGCTCGTCTCTGCCTACCTTCCTTATAAGGATTAGACCGGCACCGTGAGATCACACATCCCGAGAGTTTGGTATTGACTCGATGGAAAGAGCTAGAGGGAAGATTTTCAATAAATCAGAGCTCTTTAAATAGTAATAAATGACACCAGAGAGATTTTCAACAGGCTGTGATCCGGGTTGAAGGCAACATAGTTGCAGCCACATTGGCTAGCATGTAGTCAGTTAACCTTCTGCGCTGGTGTTTAGGGCCGCAAAGGCGCGCCGATGTTTATTGACGACGTTGATATAAATAAAGTGCGTTGACTCATCCTGTTGTAACACCCTAACAGCAGTTCATGGCAAAATACAGAAGTGTTTTCATAAGAAACTGCCTCGCGTGAAATGTTGAGAGATTAATTGTCGAAGATAAGATCACTTTTTAATTTGTAAGTTGTTATAACATTGTGTGATTTTTTTTATTACTAACTGTGCCCATACTTACTCTAATTGTACACTGGGTAGTTTTTTACGTGTAAATTCTCGTAATAGAGATGCCTGATCTCAATGGGATATTTCCTGGTGTCAATTTTTAAAAAAACAAACAAAGGATTAATCTATAAACGAATTGAAAAGATATTGACTGTTGAATGGATTCCAAATTATCATTACTGCCAACCCTGCTGGTGTAAAACTTTTCAAATGGATCAAATATTACACTTTCACTTTTCCCATCCTGTGTTTGCTATAAACACCATGATGAGGACAAATCCATCCCACCACAGCCAGGTCCGCATGTTTACAGCACACACCTCGTTTGTGTTGCATATTACAAGGCCGTTCTCCTAACGTGACACTTGTCAGTAATTACGCTACAATATGACAATTTGTAGTTTGAATGCTTCGACATTCTTGGCTCCAAGGACGACGTGCCGTAACAACCCTCTTCTGACACGCAGGGATACGTGAACCCTTGTGACGAGAATATATTCTTTCCACCCTTTGCACAATGGAAGTCATTGAGGAATCTTAATTTTAGCCCCATTATGCTTCACTCAAACAGGCTGATTGGAGTTTTATATCATTCAAACGGGTTTCAGGAAGCTTTTAATGGATGAGTGCCTTGCCCTTCGTTATTCCAGGCAGCGTAATGGATCGTTGTTACAGATAATATCTTGGACTAGATTTCCTGGTAACTCTGTTTTGAAGTTGAAGCTACTGTCATTCAGTTTGCCCGCAGGGTCACCGTTTTTTAATCTACTATTCCCTTCTAACGCTTAATCAAAATAAAACATTTGGCTTAACAGATTGAGGTCACAGTCAAGGCAATCTGAGCGACCGCTCTGTCCTCACGCTCTAATGCAGAGAAGTTGTTTCAGTCGTTTTGCCTCCCAAACACGTCACGCATTTACCAACATTCGGTTTAAAGGCGTGGATTCGGTGCTTTGTTTTCGAGACAAATGAAGTCTTCATTAGTTCTTGGACTGTTGCTTGAATAAATATTCAATCTGAAGGTGTCCCTTTGGAAATTGTAAGTATCCTTCATCATTTTTGACACGGACATAACGAATCATTTCGGAAATGATCTGCACATCAACTGCGTTGCCTGTGGACTTTTGTCACACGTTGTACAATAAAAGTGTCATCCGTGTCAAATGCATTTAGCATTTGGCATTTAGCTTCGTAAATTGTTGATTTTCTTTAAAGGGTTACTTTTGTCCATCTGGACATAGCTAGGTCCGAAGGGGGGAGTGGGTTTTCCAGTAGAAGGGGCGTTTGAGTGAATGTAGCTCAGGAGGTAGAGTGGAGGGTTTTTGGTCCAACCCTCCACTCTACCTCACTTTGTTGTTCTGTCTAGACCGACGTGATAATGACGTTTATACATTTTTGTGCTTGTCTTTTAAGTGTTACTTTTCTCTTTAAGAAAAATATTATGTTAGTATTTCTATGATTAATCTGAGTTTATGTTCTTTTAATGGGTTTTACGCACTTTTAACATTCCAGTCAGTGAGAAGGTGTGTCAGAACTTTTCACAGGGGCCGCCCGTGTCTTCAGACCTAAGATCGCCGACCCTTCTGAACGTGTTTCTGAAAGTAGCTTGGCGAGTGCCGTAAACCATCCGTGCCCCACCTGTAACTTTCCCTCCTTTCCTTCTATCCTCAGGTGGGTGACATCGTCATGGTGACACGGATGAACATCAGCGGCCAGTGGGAGGGAGAGGTGAATGGACGGAGAGGCCTCTTCCCTTTCACCCACGTGAAAATCATAGACCCTCAGAATCCTGACGAGAGCGACTGACTTGGACTGGAGCCCCCTACCAGTATCCACCTGTAACCTGAATGTGCTGAACGTCTCCACCTTTCTCGCCACTGTCGCCAGCTGGTTCCGTGCTTGCCTGTGCGTGGACTGTCCAACGACGGAGACCACTCTGTTGTTGCCAATCATTGTGAGGCTTTCTGTTTACAGCTTCAGACATTGGATCAAAACTAAAACCTGACCCCACGTCTCCCTGCACCCCCAGCCCCCCACCCCCTCCTTCACTCGGTTCCAGGCTGTTTTTGCATTAGTGTCCTTTACATCGGTGCGAGTGTGTATGTATGTGCGCATGTATCAGTGCTCGCGCGCGTGTGTGTGTTCACGATAGATAGCTACCACATTTCATCACGTCAGGTCGGTATTTTTATTTTTCTTCTCTGAATATTTGCCATGTTTGAAGTCTCGGGAACTTCGAAATGTGTTGGTTTTTTAAAAAAATGTTTTTTTTTGTTTGTTTTTCTTTGTTGATGTGAAAATAATTTGTACGAGTTTAGGGAATGGCAACATCCCTACGGACTTCAGAGAGCACTGAGGCGATGAGGAGCCAAGCAGCCAGTCAAAATGTTGTTTCTTCAACCAATCAAATCACTGTCGTACCTTAACCATGACACACGAGCACACGCTAGAGCCGACAGGCGCTCAGGGCGACGGGTTCTTAATGTGTGAGCGAGCAGCGTCCAAGCTGGAGAGACGGGCTTACATGTGTTACACCAATAACACAAACCAAAGTCTTTGTTTGTGTCACGTGATCAACAGTTGTTGCGTCATAGAGGGGATGGCAGGCGGCTAATGTTGCATGGCGGTGGTACGCGGTTCCTCTCTGCTGTCCTTCATGTTGTTTTGGACTAATAAGACGTGGCTTGGAGATCAGCGGGTCTTTAGTTCTAGATTAAAGGACTTGTGTCGTCCTTCTGCTTAGGAGTGAAAAGCTTTGAGCAGATCTATAAAAGTCAAACAGCCACAGCGGTTGATCTGGGCGCCGCCGAGGACCCGCAGCCGACTGCAAGGCTTAGCTAAGTATGCAGTGTGGGCACAAGGACGTACGGAGGACACGTCTCCGCAAGCCGATAAGAATCCATCAACGCCTTTAGTAGAGTTTAAAATAAAAGCAACTCCCGGCACATGTAATCCCCTCCCACCTCGTTTCTAAGGTGACGGTACTCCTGTCAATCAAACATGTGGTCAGCGCACAACTTGAGTCTCTTTATGCAACCAGACCCCGTCGTAGTTCTAGATAGTTGTTGTTGTTGTTGTTGTTTTTTTCATATTGCGACGCTTCAGGTTTCATTTGAGGAGTAGGAGCCGTGGATTTAACAGTCGCATAAACACCTCTGCTGTAAAGTTGAACCGCCCGTTTGTCCTAGTGCTTCAGACGTTCACTCGGAGACATTAGGACACCTTTAATTCTTTCCCAGTCCTCATAGTTTTGCTAGTTTATAGTTAAAAAAAAAAGAAAAATCAAGATTTTTTTTTTTTCTTAAAACGACTTGATGGTCATAGTTCTTCCGGGGACATTTACAAAAGGGAAAATTGCCTTCTGGTTGCCTCTGTGCATGACATCTTGGACGGGGAGATGGTTCTACCCGGCCCAATGCTGCTTAATGTCATTTATGTCCTTACTGAATAAAGGTTCCTCTGATTTCGAGCCCCGCCCCCTCGGATCTGTGCAAACAGTCCGGCGCGGGGTTCTCGTCAGCAAACGAGTGAAATCGA
Organism: Lophius americanus; assembly: GCA_037951165.1. Lineage (NCBI taxonomy): Eukaryota > Metazoa > Chordata > Actinopteri > Lophiiformes > Lophiidae > Lophius > Lophius americanus. Next base: position 1,048,087 of record JBBDHG010000128.1, on the reverse strand, counting down.
CTAATAAAGCAATACAGCCCGATAACTTCTTCTCCAGAGGTGGACTTGCTCTTCTCGTGCTTCTGAATTGTTTTGTAATGGCATTAACAGTATTACTGTGCTCTCTTTTGTCGTACTCTAGGAAAGCCTGTCTCTCGCTTAAGATTTGAAAATTGTGCCTTTTATTTTCTTATTCTATTTACATGTGTTAATAATTCCCATGGTTAACACCTGTGCTGGTTTTGACCCTTTATGTACAGAACAAGTAAATAAAATTTACGTCTACTTCTTAAAGTCGTCGTCCTTTCTGAGGCAGCGGGGTCGCAGGGCGGGTGCTCTCATTTTTTTTTTTGACAGATCCAGTTTTGGTTCTGACTGGGCCCAGGAGAAAGGAAGCAATTAATCCGGTTTAATGAATTTCTAAATAAGGAAAGTCAGCTGACCTCATGTTCGAGGATTGGAGAAGTTTTCAAGGGCAACCACATCAGCAACCCCTTGAGGTTTCCAACGAGCTGGTTCCAGGGCTAGTTCAGAGCCAGAGCCTCAGCCTAAGACTCGGCACCGGTTCTTTGCTTTTCGATAGCCTAAGCACCAGCTCCTGGCTCTCAAACCTGGTACCAGACAAGCACCAACTCTTTACTGGTCTAGAGCAAAGAAACAATAATGTCATACGGAACATAATAAAGGGTCTCTGACTTGGCTACTTGCCAATGGAATAGCAAACAGGTTCTTAGGAGGTAACAGGTGGAACCAGCTAAGCTCTGGCACTAGCACCAGTTGATAAAATATCAACCCAATAAGACCATAGAGCACGGAACCGCTGTAGATGTTACCGGTGCCAACTAATCAGTCTGGAGCAAAATGTTTGAACCTGCAAATTAACTTTATTAGCTAAAATCTGACGGAAGAGCAGCAGCAGGAGTGAAAGGAAAGGTTATGAGACGGAGGTTCGGTCCAAAAGACAGGAGGCAGAACTGAGGATGTCGAGATGTTCTTTGGGAGTTAGGAGGACGGACATAAGGTTCTGAAACTGACAGGATTGGAAAGCCATTGCTTTTAACTTGTTATAAATAATAAGTATGGTCCTCCGTTTGTCAAAACACGGTCCAGACGTCAGAACCAGCATGGCAACCAACAATATGGACCTGCTTTTTCTAAACAAAAACATTTGAGCCCCTTAAATGTTCCACACCGGACCTTTTAAATTCAGAATTGCAGCTTTCAGTGGGCTCCAGAACACGGCGGTCCAAAATCCTTAAAAGGATGGAGTATAGTTATCAGTCTTAGTTCCTGTGAAAATGCAAATATGTGATCAAAACACATTCAGCTCAGTCCAAAAGCGGATGTTTCCCCCGTGTTCTGTTTCTGGGAGTTTGTTGATTGAAGAGCCATTAAAGCCAATCGATGGAATCTTTTAGTGGCTGCAGAACCGAATGACCGCGGACTGAGCTGACCTCTCCTCTGGGCTCTGTGTTTGTCGGTGTGTGTGTGATAATGGATGTTTGGCACCCTCGATGGAAGGCCTTCCCGCAGTCCATTACCTCCGCCGCCCTCGGACGAGCTGCGATGGCCGCTGCCGGGCTTTTATCGCTCCACCGCCGTGGATCGGTACTGGATGTTTGCTCGGTGAGAATATGAGGCTGAACCGTTTATGCTTCATCGTTATATCCCCACAACGTCGCCGCCGCGGTCGCAGACCCTTCATGCTAGCGCGATAACTCAAGGACGATATCATGGTTCATTTCTAAACTGTATACCCACATAGATCTTAATGTGAGGAAGAACTGGATTGATTTTGGGAAAGGTTATATTTAATATTTCCGACGTATTTGGGCCATCGTTTCTCAACCGATGGTCCGACTTCGTTCAAATTTGGTGCGAATGAATCGACTACCGGAGATGTATCTTGCGTAGGTCATATTTTACTCTGGTAGTTCATATTCTGTCACAAGGGGGAGCTATTTTCACAAACTCAAAAACATAACCATCAGACATTTTCCTTAAAGTCTGTTTTTTAACGAATGAATGTTTAGAAAAGGGAGACCACACACACCACCTGATGTGAAACCACTCAGGAGTTTGTGTTTACGTACGTATATTTAGACGGGTTCTAGAAAAGTTCCTCTGCAGTGTTTGTTCCCTGAAGCTCTGTGAATGTTCCAATATGGCTTCCCTCTCCCTCACATGAAACCTTTAGAGAACAGACGCTCCCGCCTTCTTCCCCCTACCGTTATCGGGTCAAGCCCACCGATCTCTCCACCGGCGAATGGATTACTGCAGCGGCGGGGTTTATGATTCACACGGGATTTCAGAACCTTTAGCCCGGATTAGGATCGATGCCACCTAATCAGGATGACAGAATCTGGAAGTGCAGGTTGAGCGAATGAGTTTCGTCAACAGGAACTCGTAGTGCTGATCTGTTTGCATATTATCCATATCTACTTATCTAGTCCGGTAAAGCAGGTCAAGAGGGGGAAGGCGGCAAAGGAAAGGCGGTAGAAAAAGTGGGTTTCACTTTAAACTTGCTCTTTATTTTTCTTCTGATAAGGATGTTTTCCCTCTGTTTCACAACATTTAAAATAAAATGAAATAATAAGCCCCTTGGATTAGTGAAGTCACAATGTGGCCATTGCTGCCTTTGATCCGTTGGCGTTTCCTTGGGGGCGGCGCTGGGGGGACTCAGAGGGCTGAACAGAGACACGGAAGTGGAAGACGAGGGGAAACAAGCTGCTGGCGTATTTGAGAGATACTTGAGTTTGTTGTAGTTGTCTTTAGCACTCAGACATAATTGGATGGATGATTTCTTTTCCTTAACTTGGAATACTGTTGGGCCTTGACAGAGGTTTTAAGTGCTTCAACTTAAAAGTGCTTTTTTTTAGTTAACCAGAGCATAAATTTGCATGAAATTTGACTCAGAGGAAGGTTTTAGCCCAGGAGGGGGATGCAATTTTGGGGAAGTTGCTTTTTTGTCGAATTTTAAATAAATAGGATTAAGCTTGGGGGGTTCAGTGGGCTGAACAAAGATGCTGAAGTGAAAGCAGGAGTTTTAGCGCGAGGAAGAACTGGATTGATTTTGATAAAGTTCAGTTGTCTAATTCTGACACCAAGGTGAGATTTACCTCCAAAAGTTTTTAGTCGATCATTTGTCAACCATTGATCGGACTCAGTCCAAATTTGGTGCAACTACTGGAGAAGATCCATCCTGTTTGTATCGTACTTTGATCTAATAGTTCATGTCTTACTAACTTTATATAATAACATCAAATTCGATATAGGGAGATCAGGTGGTTGCTTGTTCAATGCAGGGGATTGGGGACCTTTTGAGGATATACATCTGCATGTTCCTATTATCATTGTGAGTTAGCATGTTTGGCGCAAGTTTGGTTGCATATATAGAAACTGACCTATTTTCATTAAAAATGAACGAACTAATTAAGGTTTTAATCACCATTTGGTCGCTTTCTTAAGCAGATACTCATCTTGAGACAACATGACCTCTCTGACATGACCTGACAGTAAACTACACATCCCAGATAAACAAAATGGCCCATCGCTGGGAAATATTCACCAATCATCAGTCAAACTTCACCTAGACACGGACCTCCAGCCTCTTGAAACTTCATGGGACTGGAACACGCGACAATCCCAACCACGGGGGTTAACCTACCCCAACGACTCGCCCACTCAGAGACACGCCGACTCAGAGATGTACTGGAACGCCACACAACTCGAGATGCCTGCTGTGCTGAACGATGCCTGTACCATTAAATATGTTCACTGAACGCATTTCAAGCTATAGAAACACAAATTCTGGGCTGTGACATCACCGACCCTGGATCTCAAATGACACCCTCGTCTTGCTCGGAGGAAGACTCCATAGCCCGAACATTAGCAGAAGATGAAATAATGAATTTAAGACAATGATGCAAAAAAATATGCCCATGAAAATACTTCCTGTTATACATTAAATACTTGTGTGTGTTTTAAAGTAGTAACAGCTGGAGGAGTACAACATCAGCACAAGTAGAAAAGGAAGCTTTCCCAATAACCTTTGATGTCTCACTATCTCACAGCCTTATTGAAGGTCCGTTACCGTAGAGACGTTTGCCTGCGGATTCAATTTTACACTTATTTCCCACCTGAATGACGTCTAAAGAACAAATAGTGTGTTTCTGTTGTTTTATGAACCCCAGACATGTGTTGATAATATATATCCCACATCATTGGTATTTTCTTTGATACCAGGACAAAGACCGTACCCTCCGGAATTATTGGCAATTATTTAAATATATGAGTGAAATGAGATGCAAAAAAAAACGTTTTATTCAAGTCAAACTTAAAGAGAAGAAAAAAACATTCTTAATACAAGAAACAAATAATTTTCCCTAACCACCATTAGATGGCGCTGACACCAATAGCAGCTGTTTGGGGAGGGTAGCAAGAAAAAAAGCCTCTGCTGTCATCCACACACAAGCTAAAGCTCCCCGCTGGGACTTTCACTGGAACAAGGTCAGAGGTCAGATGCGACCAAAAGGGAAAGAAAAATAGACTCTTGACAACATAAATCAAAGATGGGTGTGGCTGGATAGCATCGAAGCCACAGAGAAAAGCACCTCATACCCACTGTGATGCCTGGCGGTGGATCGCTGATAGTGTGGGGCTGTTTTTCTTGACTGTCTTTAAAGACATGGTTCGATGGACTCCATCGAACACCAGCAGATACTGGATGGAGAACTTCAAAGCCTCTGTCTGAAACTTTAAAGTGGGCCGTGATTGGACCCTCTGACAGGACAAGGATCTGATGCTCACCTCCAAATCAACCCAAGGATGGTTCAGAGATCACAAACTAAAGGTTCTGCCATGGCAATGACAGTCACCCGACCAAAGCCCCACAGAACATCTGTGTGGACCTCAGAACCCGAAGGAGATGGAGAGATTCTGTTTGGAGGAATGGTCTCAGATCTTCTCCATGTCTTCTCCACCCTCCCCACAGACTACAGAAGGAGACTCAAGACTGTTATTGTAGCAAAAGGGGGCGGAGCAAAATATCAAATGCTGGTTGCCAATAATTGTAAATATTTGTTTTACGTTAAGAAAGTTTAAAATTTTTCCGAGTTTGATTCGATTTTTCTGAATAATTTTTCTGAATAATTCCAAAGAAAGACGTTTTTTTCGAACATTATTTTACGTTTTTTTTTTGAAGGCCTGCCTAAAATTCCGGATGTAGCTGTACAACGCCATTACACATAAATGTGTTTAATTGGCACATTTTGGCATATTTTACCTTTTTTTTAAGTCATTTTTTTCACACCTTTTTCACTCAAAACTACGTCCCTAAAAATCGCTCAAGCTCTTTTCAGAATTCAGCAATCCTCTCTCCTGCAGGAGCAGTCGCCTCGCTCCTGCAGGGAGTCGCCTCGCTCCTGCAGGAGCAGTTGCCTCGCTCCTGCAGGAGCAGTCGCCTCGTTCCTGCAGGAGCAGTCGCCTCGCTCCTGCAGGGAGTCGCCTCGCTCCTGCAGGAGCAGTCGCCTCGCTCCTGCAGGAGCAGTCGCCTCGTTCCTGCAGGAGCAGTCGCCTCGCTCCAGCGGTCAGCGCCGTAGAACGCGGCGGCCGATGGAGAGGGAAGGAGTTGTTCTCACTTCCGCTGCGATGATATTAATAACAAAGCAGAATCCTGGCGGGACTTTTCCCTCTGTTTTTTTTTCTTATTTTTAGTTTTTTGCACTTTTTTTCTTTTTTTTAAACGATTTTACTAACATTTCCGTGGCTGTTAGCCAAAAGTCGTCGGTAACCTGATGGAACTGAGTAAAATGGAGAACCAAAGAGTATCGGCCAGTTTCAACTCGGATACCACACATTATAAGAATCTTTTTAAATTTAGTATTTAACACAAAAAACGTTCATCCTGGTTCTGAACTGAACCAGGAAGTGATCACACGCACAAACAGACAGGAAAACCTCAGTTGAACGGGAGAGAAACACAAACAACTGGAGGGGCGGGGGTTGGGTGGAATCCCCTCACAGTGACATCATTCTTTTAAGGGGTTTGGTGGTTTTTTTCACCCTCATATCTAGTGGACCACCACCGGGAAGCGGGTCAAAGGTCACCAGCAGGAGTAGGTGAAGAGTGGGTACTGGCTCCAGTCTGCTCCGTGGTGAGGGTGGTAGTATCCATGCTGCTGGGCGGGGGGTTCGGCTGTGGCGATCGGAGGAGGCAGAGGAGGAAGAGGAGGAAGAGGTAGAGGAGGCGGAGGTTGGGCCGGGGCGTGCGTCGCTTCTACGTTACTAGAAGGTATCGGGAATCTGGCAAATTCTGCAGACCTGGAGAGAAAAAAATTCAGATTTTGCAGGTTGATAATCATGAATCATCATGATTCAAAGGGAAAAAAGTCAAAATGTTACTGAGAGCGTCTCGTCCCTGGTCCAAATATCTTATTGCACTTGATTTAAGATACAATCACTGAGATGAAGAAACTTCTTGTGTTCAGCCACTTGAACTTCTTGGTTGTTCAGAGAAGCTTGAAAATATCTCAAATGCACAAAAACCAGTATTTCCAGCTAACTTAAGAGAAATTTCATCTTAAAATGCTGAAACATTTCTCTCTTATCTCATTTGAAAGTCGTAGTGGTCTCCTCTATAGAACACTTTGACTAATAAATAGACTTAATTTATTCCCACACAGGATATTTATGATGTTGTTGAGGAGATGGATGAAAAATAAAACCCAAAAATGCAAATATTACAATTAAAAATCTAACAAAAGTTGATGTTTGGACACAAAACTTCCTTTTCATATTAAGACGTAGTTAAGAATTAGATTTACATTCTCATTAAAACAACCTTTGATGGATAAAACACACCTTTGGTTATTTTTTGAACCTATTTTTGACGGAGATTTTTTTTTTTCTCCAGTGCGACCAAGGCAGTTTCTTCCTAGACTAAGAAACTTCTGCTCTTCTCACTTTCCTCCATCTCATCTCATCCTGCGTTCCTGAGCTCGTACCTGAAGGGCGGGTAAGCCGTGGACGCCGGCACCATCTGCTCCTCGCAGCTGTAGTCGTACTCCTGCCTCTCCGGGGTCTCCGTGTGGAGACTATCACACGCCTCCTGCTCCAGAGCCCAGGATGTGAGGTCGCCCTCCTTCAGCGGCTGGGCGGAGGCCTGGTTCTTCTCAGCCAGCGCCGAGGTAGAGGCGGAGGGTCTCCTCTGCGGGCCTGAGGGGGACACAGAGATCCACAGCGGTCTCAGTAATGTTGAGGACTTTTGAAGACAAACTCAAAACCCTAAAAACCACCCGGTGGTCTTCATTTTTCAAATGCGGTTGCTCAAAGGTGGATTTGTTTCTTTCTCTTTTTAGAAGCTGTATGTTCCCTCAGTTCCTTCTGTTCCCTCTGTTCCTGTTTGTTCCCTCTGTTCCAGTATGTTCCCGTATGTTCCCCCTGTTCCAGTATGTTCCCCCTGTTCCCGTATCTTCCCTCTGTTCCCGTATGTTCCCGTATGTTCCTTCTGATTCCGTATGTTCCCTCTGTTCCCGTTTGTTCCCTCTGTTCCAGTATGTTCCCGTATGTTCCCCCTGTTCCAGTATGTTCCCTCTGTTCCCGTATCTTCCCTCTGTTCCTGTATGTTCCTTCTGATTCCGTATGTTCCCTCTGTTCCTGTTTGTTCCCTCTGTTCCAGTATGTTCCCGTATGTTACCCCTGTTCCCGTATGTTCCCTCTGTTCCAGTATGTTTCCCCTGTTCCCGTATGTTCCTTTTGTTCCAGTTTGTTCCTTCTGTTCCCTTTTTCCCCCTCTCGAATAATATGTTTTGATTTATTTTACAAACGGACCCCAAGGAATCAGAAAAGGATTTATTATTATTATTATTATTATTATTATTATTATTATTATTATTATTTTTAAATCTACAACTAGGATCCTTTCTTAAAACCTCTCTTGGACCTAAAATGACTCAAATATTTGAACAGCAATGTACAAAAGTTGCTTTATGAAGGAAATGCATCCAGGCTCATATAAATCTGCAAAGCCTGGATTATATAACTCTACACTGCAAAAACTCAAAATGTCACCAAGAGCGTTTTTTTTTCTAATTTCTAATCAGATTATCTTATTGCACTTGATTTAAGACACAATTACTGAACAAGTAACGTTTCACTGAGATGCAGGGATCTTGTTTTTAGGCAGTTGAACTTCTTGTTAGGTCAAAGAATCTTGAAAATATCTCAAAAAAATTTAGTATTTCCAGCTAATTTAAAGAGAAACTTTCATCTTAAAATGCCTAAATATTACTTAAAATCTTATTTCAAAGTCCTAATGTGCTTAAATGTAGAATAGTGTCCTTACTAAATGAATATAAACTTTATAAATCTCCACAAGGGACATTTTTTGTGGTGGTTAAAAAGAACAAAACAAGAAAAAACATCTAAAAATTTGTCATTTTACAATTAAAAACATGGGAAAATCTTTTAAAGTGAATAAATTAATTTTTGCATATCTTTTCTTGTTTTTGTGGGAGCGGTGATCTGGAGTCGTTACGTTCTGTGGGATTTTAAAACAAACACAAACTAACCTGTAGGACTGCTGCAGGAAGCTTTCTTGTCCGTTCCAGCTTTTTTTGCAGTGTTGGTTCTGTTTGGGCGACACCTGCGAGAGCAAAGAGAGGCGTTAAACACTTTTCTCCACACCCAGATTTGACCTCTAGGAGATGTTTGTATTTTTGTTGTATGAAACATACAGGTCAATAAAAGTAATGACTCGGATTAGAAATAAAGCAGGAAATCGTCGAGTCGGGCCAAAAAACCTCGGACCTCCATGTTTGACCTACATTTTTCTTCTCATAAAGGAATTCTATTGGTCCGCTTTTATGTCCATCTCCTGGCTTTACAAGTATTCCACTAAAGGAATGCATCCAGAAGATCATGTGACCTAAAATCTCGTAACACCATTGAGTCAGATTATTGTTTTTTTCTCTTCTGGAGTCAGTTTAAAAAAAAAAATAGATAGAATGTTTTGGTCCCGTAATATAAGTTGGTGTTTTTTTCAATATTTCCTGAAAGGTGCTACGAGGTTTTGCGCCCGACATCGATGAAACCCACGACAACGACGTCCCCCAACCTTTTGCTGTGGGAGTGGGTGCCCCCCTCCCGGAATCCTTTGGCGAACGGGTTGTGGTCGATCTTCAATTTGGTGATCTTGAAAAGAACAAGTAGAAAAAGATTGTGTTTACATCAAAAAAAAGTATTCTGGAATACCTGTGCGTTCTGGATATGTGTGTGGTAAACGCCCTGCACTTTTGGGTTCTGGTAGGCGGTCACCGCCGTGAAGGTCGTCTCCGGGTAGGAGAAGGTCTGGAACGGGCCCCAGCGGACCGTGTAGGGGCTGTCGGCCTGGGCCACGTGGAACCTGGGGCAGTAGCGATGCATGGAGTGCAGGATGATCTGGGGGGGTATGAAAACCAGCAGAACCTTCAGCTATGAGTGAGAATGAACAACGCAACAGGACGGGCGCGGGTCGGATCGGGTCTCACGTGGCCGTGCTGGTCTAGAGTGTTGTTGGTGAGCTTCATCTTGAGGAAAGACAGCGACTGCTTCATCCAGTGATTTCCTGGAGCGGGGGAATCCGGGTGCATGTATGTGCGACATGGGGGCTGAGGCTCAGCTTTGCCCGCCAACTCCCACTGCTCCTTTTTCCACTACAGAGAAACGGGGGGGAGAGTGGGGGGAGGTGGGGTGGGGGGGTATCACCGTTAGTCATGACGTGATTTTTTTTTGTTTCACTGATACTAGATAGATAGATAGCCTTTATTAGTCCCACAATGGGGAAATTGCAATGACTGTTGCAATGAAAACATTCAACTTATTGCTGTTCATTACTCTTATGTTTCTACTTTTTGAAACTTTTGAGATCACTCAGAGGAAAAAAAAAAGAAGAATTTCATTTATTTCTTTTTACCTTTTTTTTTTTTTTTTTTTTACCGGCCAAAAAAAAAAAAAAAAAAAAATCCCATTGAGTTTAAAAATTATTTATCCAATAGTTTCCTTGGCAGCTTGGATCGGGTCCGTGAAGAAGGAAAAAAAGGGACCCAGTTTCTCCCTATTCATCAGGGCCCAGAAAGTCTCCCGATGCCTCCCTTTTATTATGTATTGCATTGTTTCCAGGTGTCTGCGACCAAATGGCCGCATCTGCTGATGCGCCGCCGCCGACTGTATGGATGGCTGCCTCGTCCTCGTTGGCTGATTGTGAATGAGGAGGGATGCTAATTGACGGACCCCCGGCTGGGAGTGCACAAACAGGAAGCAGTGAAAGGGCTTTGATATGCAGCGGCCGGCGGCCCAGTGGGGGCGGGCCCTTGCTCCTGGCTGCAGGCCGTGTTTTGCATGCTGCTGTTTGTTGGTTTGGTGGAAAATCAATGGAAACCAAGATGGTGAAAAGGGTCCAGATTAGACGCAGACGTGATGTTTTTTTGCTCCTACCTTGTATTTGTAGCCGTCCACAGGAAGCATATCCACAATGATGACGTAATTGACGAAAGGCTGGAGCCCAGAGAGGCTGATGCTGCAGTGAGGGAACATCCTCCTGGAATATCACAACGTTGTAAGTCGATTAATGTTTCGTTTGGAGCGTCAGGATCAAAGACTGTGATTTCTGGCAGGTTTTATTCTGGAAACGTGGCGTTTTTGTTTTTTTTAAATCAGGGGTTATGACCTTCCATGCTTTGTTATAATCATCTCAGTCCCGATGCTGTGGAAGGACTTCCAGAGGTCACTGTTCTCCAGGGTCATCCGGACGCAGCCCTGGTGGTAAGAATCCGCTGCCGGGTTGGGCCGGGCCAGATTCATATTCGATTTTAAGTCTGCGCCAAAAAAAAAAAACACAGAAGTAACTTTTTTTTTTTTTTTACTTTTAAACATTTAAACTTTTTTTTTTTTTTTTTAATCTTTTTTTAAATTATATTTTCTTTATTTTATGTTTTTAAGTTTCTTTTGCATCAACATTAACAAACGCAAGAATTATCAAAGAACATTAAAAAAATTAATAATAATGATAGATAGAATATAAATATTAAAATATACCTTTTTTTTTTTTCCAATGTTTTTTTTTCATTAAAATGAACAAACAACAAACAAGAGAAAAACATTAAAATGAAAGAAATTGAATAAGAAGAGTTTGTCATTTCTATTAACTTTTTTTGGTAACTTTGTAAATATTAAAATATATCTATTCTTTTTTTTATTGTTTTTTCTACATGAACAAACGAGAAATAACATTAAAATGAAAAAATATCTTTAAAAAAACCAAGATAATTAAAAATAATAAGAGTTATAGTAAAACATATAGGCTATATATTATATATAAGCTATATATTATAAAAATATTTTAACTAATATATATATATATATATATATATATTTAAAATATTTACATATATATATATATATTTATACATTTTTTTGCATTAATATGAACAAACAAGAAATAACGGAAATGAAAAAAAAACTAAATGAATAAATACAGTAACATAAAAAAAATAAACTATAATTGTTATTTATCCTACTATTATTTTATGTCAAAGACAAAGTGTCCCAAAAGCCCAGAGGGGAAGTTGGAGGCCCAGACCGGCCCAGCAGATCCGGCTCACAGGTTCCTTCCCGATAAAAGGAACTTAGGAGCGGAGGACGGACGCCGCGGCGAGGTCGTATCTTATTTCCTCACATCGATGTAATTCAGCCGCATCCGTCAATATCATCTCCAGAAAAAGGGGAAACGCGTCTTCACAGTGTCGTATCTTCCACGCAACAGTGGCCCTGATGGTTTCCCACATCCTACTTTTACTTTCATTGCTGCGTCTCACAGTTCCACTCACACTACCAAAACGTTTCTTCACTGGAACAAACGACTCAGATTGATTAGAGATGGGGGGGGGGAAAGGAAGTAGAAGTTAAGAGAAGTGAGAGAAAACTTACCGGGGAGGTGTTGCATGTTGCTGCCTTCTCCTTGTTGGCACCGGCAGAGTCTTGGGAACCAGGTATTTCCTTCAGGTGATCTAACCCCGAAGCCAGGATGCGCGAGGGGTCTCTATCCGTGAAGAGTCTGTGCTTTGAACTTGATTGGTTATCACAGAGAGGGTGGGCTCTAATACCCAACATGGGGGTGAGGTACGAGCAGAGAGAGAGAGAGAGGGAGGGGGGGGGGGGGGAGGGGGGGCAGGTAGGTATCACCTGTAGAGTGAATGTTGGTGGGCTTTTGTTTCAGTCATACTTGAGTCTCTTCTAATCATTTTACAGGAAAGAGAGGATTTGGAGTTAAAGTTCTTCTCATGAGGGGCTTTTCAGATGTTTTAGATTCCGCATTTGGGTCCGTTCTCATTTTAGACCCACCTGGTCCAGGTCCAGGTAGAAGGCAGATTTTTTTTTTTCTCACACCACTCATCCCAGAAAGGAGAGTTGAAAATAAAAAAAAGTGGATCCAGAGCAGTTCTTTGGACCAGATTCAGAACGCTGGGGATTCCTCAGCACCGGGCCCGGTCCCACTTGTGGCGGTTCAGGAGCCAATCCTGAGCTGGTGTTTAACTTGACACCAGTTCTTGGCTTTTTTATTCACCGCAGATGAAATTGGAGGCGGGGTTATCAGAGCAAAACCAAACACGGTCGGCACTGACGTCCCCGACGGCAAGAGTGGATCCCCTAAAAGTCCCCAATCCCCTGCGTTGTACAAACCATCTCCTGGATTGAACCCCTTGAATTAAATGGGAGATGTCTGTCAAGAGATATTCTCTTATCGACTAAAATAGGAGTTTTTATACGACGTAGAATCATAAGCACCACATTTTTACAAAATCAGACCTAAAGGTTGAAATATTATGGCGATAAAGATCCCCTTTATGTCGGAAAGATACCAATAACCTTTCCCAAAATCAGTCCAGTTCTTCCTCGCACTAAGGTCTAAGGGGATGTAAAGTTTGAAAACGCTGCATGAAATAGTTTTTGAGTTATAAAGACTAATGTGTGATTTTTTTTTATCTGAGGTTATTTGAGCTGTTTGGGTTTACGTTTGAACGTGATTCTTGTTTTAACACGTTGTTTGTTTGTTTGTTTTCTCCCTACATGTGAAGTGACTTTGAGTATTTCTCAACCTACACTTACAAAAAATGAATCATTCCGTAGTTTAAGAACTCGCATCTATTCGATATCCTTTGAAACTGTGTGTATTCAGATTTCACGGAATCAACAAAAATCGGTTCATCCTGGAAAGAATTTCTTTGAATCAGTTGAAAAATATGAAAAGGGTTTATTTAATTAGGTCTCTCTTTAGAGCAGCCAAGCACCAAAGGGGTTAAAATGTATCAGATTGATTCTCAGGAAATTAGATTATTTGTTGGGGGGGGGGGGGTCACAGATTCTCCTGACAGATTTGCTTGTGTATTGAAAACAAATCATCAGATTACAGAGGTGATTGGAGTCTCTGTGGTAGACAATGCTGCCGCTCTGATGAGGCCATTTGGCCCTGACCCCTCCCCTCCCCTCCCAGCGCCCACCCCCACCTATTCTTGTTACCTGTGGGACACGCCCCTCAGATGGAGCCAGCAGCTTTCGGAGCCCATTAACATGAAAGACCGAAAGGAGGAAGGGGGGTGAGCAGCGGTCCCAGAGGGGGTTTCAAAAGTCTACGGGCCACTCAGACCCCGCATGAATCTCAACTCACCCAACCTGATTTGAAATTCATGCGGCGATCTGAAAGATAAGTATCAGGCCGAAGCCCCGATGCGCCATTTTGGATTGTGCAGGGACCGAAAACAGAACGTTTCTGGAGTTTAGGTCGCGCTTGATAGCGTCTGAACTTTTGTTACCCTAAAATTAAGATTCAAAGAGTTCAAATATTCTATTTGTACAAGTACAGGAGGTGCAGATGCGGCGAAAAAGCCTCCTGCAGAAAAGTGTCGAGTCAGCGGAATGCAGAATAGAAGATGAGAAAAAGTAGCGAAAGATAAATAAATAGTCATATTTTTTCTATGCACACACACACACACACACATACACACAGACATACGCGACAAAGATTATTGCACATAAAAATAAACAAGAAAAACAAGTGTTTCATGCAAAATATGATGATTATGTCGATATGACACAAGTCCAAAAGTTTAAAACAAATAAAATAAAAAATAATGAAGAAAAAAAATAGATGGACCTAAACGGTCCATCTATTTTTTTTCTTCATTATTTTGTATTTTATTTTATTTTTTAACTCTTTCCTGATTCAGACAAATAGAAGTTTATGAAAATATGACTATTCCACTTAACTAGATTAAAAAAAAACAACCTGAAGTTAGGATGGAGCAGATTCTACATTCAGCGAACAATTTTTACTCACCAGGGGGAGCTCTTTAAAAAACAACAGTGTTTTTAATCCTACAAAAAAAAATACTTATTTTAAAATGTTTTTACAAAAACCACAGCTGACGTAACTTCACTTTTAATTGAAGGCGTTCCATCAGGGGGGGATTCCTTGCAGAATGCAGGGGATCGGGGACTCCTCTTTCATAAAGGCGTGTTTACATGCAGCTTTTTCTGTTCAGAATCTATTCAGAATCAAGCTCTCCGTGTAAACCCACCCACTGAGGCGGAGCCTGCGCTGAAGAGACTCGATTACAGGTCAGGCTTGTTGGATCCTTCGCCGCCCTTTGAGATCCCAGGAAGTTCCGTTTAAGGAAAAGATCAACCAAACGTGAGGAACTTTTTTCTCAAGGGAAACTAAATCACGTGATGATTTCCAGTCAGGGAGAGGAAACCTGGTTGTTCTTTTCGGGGGAGGAGGGGCATCGTATTAAAGATGTTGGATAAGGAGGAACAGCACATACTCTAAATCCGCCGTATCACCTGACAATCTACCTGAGCTGAGGGATTTTGCAACGGCGGCCGGCTGCATCTATGACTCCTCTCCTCTGCAGCGTCAGGCGTGTCGGAACACTTCTCCCTCTGCGTCAATCGGCTTCAGCTCGCCAGATGGAATTCAGGCCGTAACTGCCTGCGGCGTGTGTCACCTCTGCGGTAACGCTCCGTCAGAACGATTCTGCTGAGTCAGCATGATTTTGAAAACGTCGGTCTGTAGCCTTCTTCAGGTCGAGGCTGCTTCCATTTTTTTTTTTTGTAGTGAATCCAACGTTACTGCAAACCTGCAAAGTTTTGCACCTTTATTCTCCGTAACAGTTCGGCTCCTTCTGCAGCGGCAGCCTCTCTTTGCACACAGGAAGTGAGGTCTCACACCTTCTGCAGGCCTGAGCTGCTGAAGGTGGTCGTAGCCCGGAGATACGGCACAGGGGGTGGGGGGTGGGGGGAACTGAGTGGGTTTAATCAACATCCTCAACAACAACAACCGACTTTAGAAACAAACGTGCAGTACAATCCAAACGTCTGGAAATAAACTGTGAGAATAGTGATGATGAGTGTGATATTACTCAGGTGAGGTGGTAACAGCTGGATAGCTCAGGGAGTAGAACTCCTGACTTTGGTGCAGGGAGGCTCGGGTTCGAATCCCGGTCTAGAGGGTGAGGCGGAAATCCAGTGGCTAACCCCGGGACCTGGTCCTCAACGCTGTCAGCAAACATGATCTCAACACAAATGCTGCGGCAAGGGGGAGCCAGGACTACCGGGGGGCTGGGTGGAATTTCAGCCTCTTCCTCAAATTACTATTTATTTATTAATTAATTTCAAGAAGAAACCAGAGATCACTAATAGTAAAAACATATAGTGTTAAATGCTCAACAGTAGTTAGTTAATTTTATTTTTTATAAAAGTTACTAATTAGTTTGTATGTATATTAGTATGTAGTAACTTTTTAAAAGTGTGTGTATAGTACTATATACCTTTTAAAAAGTATATAGTACTATATAAACATAATACAGTTTTTATATAAAGTAGTTTTAAAGCTTGATATTTTAACTAAAGTAAGTAGTTAAAATAATAGGGGTAGTTTCTCTATGTATGAAGTGCAACCAAGACTCAAACCCCCAACCTTCAGTTCCAAAGAGTGTCAAGTAACCAGTAGGCCACTGAACCGCTAATGAGCCTTAATCGAAACGTTTATATAAATGCTTCACATAATACGGTTTGTATATAATAAAACTGATGATACACGCAACTGAGACTCGAACCCACAACCTTCAGTTCCAAAGGCTGCTACGTATACCACTGGGACACCGACCTGCGGATTTGTACTAGTACTACGTTTATATAATATCTACACATGAAACAGTTTGTATATAATAAAGTTGATGAGTTCTCTACGCCCTACTTGTAACTGGGACTCGAACCCACAACCTTCAGTTCCGAAGTCTGCTGCGTCTACCACCAAGCCATTTATCCTTCTCACTCCAAAACGAAACAACGTTTGTAGATATTATAGTTCCATTATAATACTACTTATATTACTACTACCAACACTTCTACTACTATTACTGTTTTTTTTTTCTACTACTACTAGTACTACTACTTCTACCACTACTACTACCATAACAACTACTATTACTGTTTTTCTACTACTACTACTACTTCTACTGCTACTACTACCATTACTACTACTATTACTGTTTTTCTACTACTACTACTACTTCTACTGCTACTACTACGTTACTAATACTATTACTGTTTTTCTACTACTACTACTACTTCTACTGCTACTACTACCATAACAACTACTATTACTGTTTTTCTACTACTACTACTACTTCTACTGCTACTACTACCATTACTAATACTATTACTGTTTTTCTACTACTACTACTACTACTGCTACTACTACTACAACAACTACCCCTACTACTAGTACTACAAGAACTACCCCTACTACTACAACTACTACTACTACCATTACTAATACTATTACTGTTTTACTACTACTACTACTACTTCTACTGCTACTACTACTACAACAACTACCCCTAATACTACAACAACAAATACTACCACTACTACTACTACTATTACTACTACAACTACAACTACTACTCCACCTCCTACTTCTACAACTACTACCAAGACTACTAGTACTACCATTACCACAACTACTACTAATACTAATAATGATGATGATGATAATAATGAGAAGAAGAAGAGTCGAGTCATTTGCACCAAATTTGGACTAAATCGAATCAACGGTAAAAAAAATAACATCCATAAAAACTGTGTTTTTCTTAAAAAGCTCCCTTTAGTGAGTAAAATACGAAACTAATCAAGTAAAGAACTGATTGATCTCTTCTGGTCCATTCAAACGCACTAAATTTGGATTAAATTATAAAAACAGTTGCAAAATTATGGTCTGACAATTTAGGAGACAAAGCTCCCCCTAGTGTCGGAGAGAAGGATAATAATTGGCAACCAGGTCTAGAGAGGAAAAACACAAAAGCTACAAGTCAAGGTAGTAACATGCATTAACGAGACATACATCTGTAGAGAAGGAGGAGGAACCCGGCATCATGGGATTGGAATGTTCTGGTGAGGAACGCAAAAAAAAAAGATCAAAGCCACATAAATAAATGTAAAAACTTTCTTAGAATCTCCACAGAGTTAAAAAAAAAAAAACTTGAGCAATGAATCTATGAATCTCCATTCATTGAACATAAATATCAGCATTTGCAGCAATAAAATGATGTTTCAGTGAGATGATGTCGTGAACCAAAGGAGAAAACGAAAGGCCTTTGAAGACGAGATCAAAGCTCCGATGGAGGAGAAAGATGAAGGTGTGCAAAAGGAGAGTCTGATAATTCACACCTAGCACGATTAATTCCAATTAAAGATCCGACAAATTTCCCAACTGGGTTGTGATGCACACGGGTCAGAATCAGCGCCATCCTCGCGGAACCCCGCTCACGTATATCAATTATGTTTCCACTTCAAAGGGAGGCTGTGGGGCCGCCTGTGGTTTTCTGGGTAAGTGGTGGCGTTTACAGCTGTTCTGCATAAATGAACAGACGTCTGTGGCGTGTTTCTGTCTGCCGTTGTGTCAGAGTGGTAGAGGGGAGAAGAGTTTCAAACTAAGGGTTCGCAACACCGCCACCTACTGTTGTCTATGAAGAAGGTGCGGGAGAGAGGGAGGGAGAGAGGGCGATAGAG
>JBBDHG010000128.1:775000-1027500 GCA_037951165.1 Lophius americanus | reverse complement strand
ATCAGTTAGCAGCTAGTATGAGTTAGTAGCTAGTATCAGTTAGCAGGATAATTCACGTATATCAATAATTCAAGACATAAGTTTGTTTCAGAAACTTTAAAAGTCGACCATCTTTGATTTGACTTTTTAAACTTTGGATGGTTCAGACACCGGAGCCGCTGTAGATCCTAAGGAAGCTGACGGAGGGTCAAAGGAGGAACCAGGATGGAAGATCTCAAAGCGTTTGAACAGAAGCCAACAGAAATATTTCATGCGACGCTCGAGGAGATCAGAGGAAGAAGCCAAGGGTCAAGGGTCAAAAACACGCTTTACCAAAAGACTAAGACGATATAATGAAAAGTTTTTTCTGAGTCTGTTTTTTTTCTTTTACTGTTTAAAGCATGCTTGACCAAGTATTTGTCATTTAGCGGAACATTTAGAGAGTCTAAGATATATAAAATAAATAAAATATGCAAAGAAATTATATTTCCATGGCTTTTTTTCCCTTCATGGATCATATTCAAATTTTACTCGCCCATAACTCTTTGTCCGAGGAAAAACTGTATAATTTTGGGAAAGGTCGCTTGTATATTTCTGACACTAGGGGGAGCTTTACCCCCCAAACATTTCTCAACCGTTGATCCGATTAAGTCCAAATGTATTTTCATCATGGGACTATAAACGTAGAAGAAGGGGAACAGGAAATATCTTCAGTCTTTTCTCTCGCCTGTTTTATCTCATATTTATTCAAAAACATCGGTAAATGCTTCACATTATTTCTAAAGCGCTGAAATTGACTGGAACTTACTTTTAGTCACAAAAGAAGAAACCCACCAAACCCACTCAAGCTTTGCTTCCATGAGTTAATTAGTCAGTATGAAGCATTAAAAGACATTTATGTCCCCGTGGGTCCGTACGGGTCAGAACCGTGGGTCGTGTTTGGTCAGACCTGCATTAATAGACGCAGCTGATCCAGTCCTGCTGGTTTGACAGATGTTCGGTTCCTTCACCAGCAGAGTGCAGCACAGTACCAACAAACGCCGCGTGAACAATGTGAACAACAGAAGGATGTCAGTCTGGAGTTATTCCATCTATTTCCCAGGTTTTAAGAACAAATGACCTCATTGCTTCATTTTATCCGCGAAACATCGTCTATATTACGGAGTCTTCATCGCCATCGCCGCATCTGATGCAGATGGGTCAGTTTAACGCATTAACTCAAGAACTAGTACGTTGATCGTTTTCATTTTACACCTTCATGGACCGTAGTCCGAGGAAGAACTGGATGGATTTTGGGTAAGATTGGTAATATATATTTTCAGCACTAGGGGGAGCTTTTATCTCCGGACATATTTTCCTAAATGTGGTTCCATTTAAACCAAACTTCGGTTTGGTTTCGGAGATCTATCTTATCTATTTCTTATTTTACTCTAATATCTCCTATTTTACTCACTAGGGGGAGATTTCTCTACAAAAAATTATCTTTTTTGGACATTGCTTCCTCACCGTTGGTCCGATTTATTCCAAATCTGGTGCATATGATTCGAATCAAGGAGATCTAGCCTATAAATATGTCATATTTTACTCTAATATGTCGTATTTTACTCACTAGGGGGAGCCGTCTCTACAGAAATATTCTCTTGTTTTGGGCATATCTTCCTCACCGTTGACCCAATTTTGTCCAAATACGGTGCCTATAAGTTGACTCAAGAAGATCTATTGTGTATATGTCATATTTCAATTTCTTGTACAACGCAGGGGATTTGAGGCTTTTCGTGGATATACGAAGATCTTTCGGGGACAACGGCATAAGTCTAGTTTTTACAGGTGGCACTCGGTCATGTTGTTGTTGACGTCACCTGATCGCTAATATGAGCCGTGAATTATCCTTTATCTTCCCTCTCACGTATGATGAAGCTGAGAGCTGCTCCTCCTCCTCAGCATCTTATTTTGGGGATAATAACAGGTTGTTAAAACACTGTAAAAAAAACAAAAAGAAAGAAGATTCCTGAGGAGAAAGTAGTGGAACATGAAAGCTTATGTTTCATTTAAGAAAAATATTATAGTTCACGGAACTTTTCATCTGCACTAGATTTTTATCTTGACATTTTATGACTTTTCCCTGTTTTTATTTCAATAATTATGAATACACCGTCTCCTCAAGGTTCTTTTTCTGTAACATAATGCTACATGGCGGCGCAGAAAGTCATTAAAACGATCTCCGGCGACATCATTAAAGCAGCGCACACATAATTACTGAACTATTATTCATTATTTAATAACAATCTGCTAATATATTATTATGAGAACATAATACCAAACACTGCTTACCACTTCCATTTAGTGGTTTAAGTATATTTTGATGCAAAAAAAATCTTTGTACGTTATTAAATCATTATTGGATTTTACAAAATTATGACGGCTGTATCAGATTATCAGTCTTTTTATGCTACTTTTATTTCACTCTCTATGGTCCAACGTTTGGTTGAGACAAACATTGGACTACTATTTTGTTGAAAAATGGGATTGGAAAAGTTTATAATATTATCCAGCAGCAGAATTTACTGGCTGAAGAGTAAGGGGCCGAGGATGGAGCCCTGAGGAGGAGGCATCAACCATGGCTATTGAGAAAGTCCTATTGCATAAATAGCTTGTTTTTTTTATGAAATAATAGACTTAATTCAAAGAATTAAGTAACTTGATACAACTGAAAAAGTCTAATGAGGGTCAAATAGTTTTCTACAAACTAATCTGATGATTAAAATTGACTATTTTCCATGAATACAAAATTTAATCTTGAAAAAAGGTCAAAATTTATTTATTTATTACCATTAAAAAACAAGTTTGATCAAAGGATTTGTAATTTTATGGTTAATTTAAAGTGTTTTATGAATTAAATGAATAAATGCCCCCCAAAGTAACAAAAATAATCAAAGAAAAACATTTTTGATAGTTAATGATTCTTTGCGGAATTACTTATTTAATGTCCTAACTGTGAAAAATAAACTATGGAAAGATTATTTCTTTTGCCTACATTATTTCTATGCG
Source organism: Lophius americanus (assembly GCA_037951165.1). Classification (NCBI taxonomy): domain Eukaryota; kingdom Metazoa; phylum Chordata; class Actinopteri; order Lophiiformes; family Lophiidae; genus Lophius; species Lophius americanus. Next base: position 1,024,473 of record JBBDHG010000128.1, on the reverse strand, counting down.
GCAAGAATGTTTTAAAACATGATGAAAGTTTGTATTTCATAAAAAATTATCAATTTTAGTGAGATTAGTCCAACCTGTGTTTAAACTTGTTTATTTTATAACATTTATTTGACTTATTTTGTTGCGTCGAGTAAAATAGTTCTGTTCGGTAAGTCCTCATATGATTTAATATTCCAACAAAAAAAAGATCCGGGTTATTGAATAGAACTTTCTGTATAAATAAAGAAATGCCTCCTCCTCGGTGGCCCCCAGGGCTCCATTCTCGGCCCCTTTGTCTTTAGCATATACATGATGCTCCAATCACGTTTTTCAATAGAAATATTAATTATTATCCGTGCTCAACCAAAACCAAATATTCGAGCACGGCATTAAAAGTTTAAGTATGGATCCACATCTTCTACCAGGAACCACAAAAAGATGGACTGATGTTGAAAATCAAATTTGGAATTTCTGGGTTGTTTCTGCATCATCTTTGAAAGTCAGGAACAATAGAATCCTTGTAAAATTGATGTGTTTCATTCCGTGCACGTCAGAATAAAATGGCGTGAACTCACTTGCCACCTCAAACACATGACACCTCCCCCGGCACCGGCACCTCAATGTGGGACACACCCTTTATTTAAGCAGGAAATTGTTCTGCCTATGAAACTCACTCTGATTGATTGGCTCTGCCCAAAAGCACCCTGCTATTGAATTAAGGTGAAAAGAACCTTCTGGTGTCATTTCCTGTTAAGATCCATGCCCAGCGAGCGGTATTTCACATATTTGAATACATTTCCATATTTTGTGACACACACACGCCGGTACCGCAACCCAATCCACTCTTATCCGTCTGGGTTTGGTCACGCTTGTGGAGGAGGCAACAGGGTTAGACATTCTACGTGCATCCAGGCTTTCATGCGCTGGATCCACTATATATCACCGCTCCTGGGCGGCAGCGTCTCCAGCCTGAACGCTGCACCACGTCAGGTGTTTGGAGGTCCGTGTTGTGGATTCTGCAGCTGTGCCAGCTTCACGGATTCTTCTCTGAGCCGTTTGATTCCTGCGTGAGGACAAAATGGACAGCCACAACAACAGCTGCTGCTGCTCTCCCCTGTGACCTCAGCCTCCTGGTCTGTGGAGGGCTATGATGAACGCTATAAACACACACACACACACACACACACACACACACACACACACACACACACACACACATTCTTGTAAATGATGCTTAGTGAGGACTGGGTAAAAAGACCCACAATACGAGGACCGGGTGTTCTACCTTACATACAGATAGGAACACACACTTACACACACACACACACACACACAAATATAATCATGTGAATGTGTCTGTGTGCGAGGTGAGCAGAGATACCAGCGCTACAAAGAGAGTGTCTGATGGAGAGTATGGTTCAGAATTCCTATCACAGAACATTTACCTCCCCTGCCTCCCCTCCCCTACCTACCCACACACACACACACACACACACACACACACACTCAGACACTTCTCAGTCTACTAGAAGCCTTCATCATACGTTGACCACTGGCGTCTGTCGGAACAGGAGGAGGTTTTGACGCGGCATTTATTGCAAGAAATGCGATTTACTATTTGAAAGCGTATTTCTTTTTATTTCAACTCATTTTGCTTCAAGGGTTTTCGACATCACTTACGTTCATCCCGTTAACAGAGACCCGTGACCTCAGCTGCTCCAATAAAAAAGGAACCACGGAGTAAACTGTCTGTGGAAAGTATCCCTCATACTACACTGTAAAAAGAATTTTTTTTTAAGTTCATCAATGAAATTACTTGAACTGATAACTCAATTAAATTAAGTTTTTACAAATTAAATTAATATTACAGCTTTGGAAAATCAGCAATAACTTGTTTTTTCATGATATAACTATCAAAAACAACCTCAAACATGAACATTGAATAAGTATTTGTTTATTATTGGTTCACAAATCGGACATTATTTTATTCCTGCAGTGTTTAATTATTGATTCCCCTGGTGAATCAATTAAAATACACATTTACAACTTAAATTACTAAGTGAGACTTTAAAACAATTATTTTAGGTTAGTGTTACCATATAAAGTATGGCATCTTTGAGTTTATCACCAAGTTTCTTTTTACGGTGCATGATTAGATCCAAAAAGCATAAAAAAGTCAAATTCCAGATTTGGAAATTCTTCTTATCTCTTTCAAAATGAAATATTACAATTTACTTACACTTAATAATACTTAATTCAATCGTGTGTAGTGAAGAAAAAAAATGTTATATTTAACTATTTTCATGGCTTCCAACAAAAACACAACTTTCTGTATTTCTTAGAGTTGCTGGATTTTTATGGTGGTTTTAAAGAATTCCAGCCAACAGTCAGATTTCCCCCCCCCCCCAGTACAAGATGATTTAATGATGTTTTAGAATGTTAGACTTCTTTCTTCCTCTCATAGGGATGTTTTTTTGTGCAGACCAGACCCTACTTCTCTAATAATGTGAAATCTGATGCGGTAGCTTTTTAATTGGTTTCATTTCCTAAAATTCTTACAGTTATGTGAAAAATAGTCTTTTAAATAATGACCCCCCAAAAAAAAGACCTTGTTTCTCTGCTGGGATATTTTTCCAACCAGTACTTTAGTTTAGATCTGTTTTATTATATTTGATTACTTTTCTCTGAACTAGTACGGTAATATAAGAACTATTACTGTAAACTATGAAAGATTACAGTAATATAAGAACTATTACTATAAACTATGAAAGATTACAGTAATATAAGAACTATTACTGTACGATATGAAAGATTACAGTAAAATGCGAACTATTACAGTAAAATATGAAAGATAACAGTAAAATATAAACGATTACAGTAAAATATGATATATACCAGGCACCAAAATTGGATTAAATCGGATCATTGCCTGAGAAGTTATGGCTCAAAAACCCAGCTGCCCCATCTTTCAGTTATGTACGACCCACCTTTCCCAAAATCAATCCAACTTTACGGCCTCTGTGGATCTAAAAAACATTTTTTTTGAGTTATCAGGCTAACCGGAAAGACCTACACTGGGCGACGATGACAATTTCATAATAACCTCATCGTTTCACAGGTGTGACAAGACTATTTTCCCAGAAACAAGTCTGATGTGTACAACAGTTTAGTTTTATAATATTTATAAGAAATAAGGGTGAAAAATGAATAAATCAGATAGACAATGTGAATAAAATGTTAAAACCGTTTTCTGTGCATGAGCCTCTTTATCTTTGCCACTGTTTTGAGCAGACATTTTATCTCCATCGGTTTGTTATTTTCGATGGTTTTGTTGGTTTTGTTGTCTGTCAGTTTGCAGCCCTGTGTATTTTATTAATCTGTCACTTTCTTTTTTGTTACTCCTCCTATCTCCGCTAGTTTCTGCCTGTAAACTCGGTCCACTGGAAGCTTTCTGCTCCTCCACTCTTGAATATTTTAGTTGCAGAATGATTGATTGGTTCTGCCCGGCCCATCAGGAGACTGGAGCGTTGAGAGCGCTATGTGTCGACTTCAGAGGAAGTTCTATGCTTACATAGCATGATGATGCAATTTTAGCATTTTCAGTGAAATTGCATTTCAGAATGACGACTTCTTATTTCTCATAACATTCCAGTTTTACAAAAAAATCTACGCTAACAGCATCTCGCCACAGAGGACATGCAAAGTCACAGAGGACATGCAAAGTCACAGAGGACATGCAAAGTCACCCATGTCTGCTGCTCTCCTGGTGGCACCACTGGGTAATTAACACAACTGGAGTGTGTCAAGAGGAGGGAAGGGAAACTACTGCTGTCGGCAGAAACGGGAACTCTTTTAAGCTTAATTTTACCGCGAAACATTCGTTGAGGTTTGCGATATTTTTGGTGGGGGTTCACCTACGGTGTTTGGGCTGAATAGATAACCGAACCGGAGCGAAGCCACGAACAGGATGCTTTTATGCTTGTGTGTTGTTAATGTAACGAAGTGTCAAATTGTCACCTTCTTTAGGTTTTACGGAATTTACACCCTTGTGAAACAGATTGCAGTGAAGGACATGCTTTTAGTAGACTAATGATAATTATGCCTAAGCTGTCGTTCCCGTCAGCAAGAGTATAACCCCGAAAATCTACCAATCCCCTGCGTTGTACAAGCACCGTCCTTGATGGAACCCAAGTACACACAAACAGCTTTTTTTCAGACTAAAAGCTCCCCCTAGAGTGTAAAAGGTGAACTATTACAGTATAATACGATACATCCCAGACAGATCTCCTTGGGTCAACTCATATGCACAAAATTTGGACTGAATCAGACGTACGGTTGAGAAACTATAGCGCAAAATCTTAGACCTAAACTTTCTCAAAATCAGTACAGTTCTTCCTCACACTAAGGTTTGGGTGGTTATAAAATTTGAAAATGATCCGTGACATTGTTTTCGAGTTATCATGTTAACACGAAGGACCTGCGGTGGCGGACACGGTGGCAGCGATGAGGATTCCATGATATCCCAAACTTTCAGGGGATATAAATATGAATCTCTCTCCATCCATCTAGTTATTTCATGCTGCTGGTTTGCGGACCCTCCACCTCCAAGTATCCACCTAGTCCTCGCAGATTCATCAGCAACACCATACATCAGACTAAGTAGAGTCATCAGCCACCACCACCAGTATCCAGACTCCAGAGGGAGGGGGATCCGATGCTTCTAATGGACTCATTATCACACATCTTCTGTTGTTATAAAACATTCAACTTCTCTGAGAGAAAGTATCTTTTAACAGCCTGTGAAGTCATTCAGATTATCTTTTTATTTTTCTTTACAAAAATATTTTACATTAGAAAACACACCTCGAAATATACACAGGGCCGGCTATGCAATTACTGCACGGCCTTTCAACTCAAATATATCAGTCTATAGGTAAATATAACTTTACGGCGGGAATAAAGAGCTAAGGAAATGTACCCATCATCACTAAAGAGCTCTATAATCTCCAGGATCTGATCAAAGCTATGGAAATAAACCACAACACTATATGATACAAAAGACACAAATGAACTGGGCATGGGGGATACTTCCGAACCAGTTGTGGAAATGATGAAATAAACGAGCAGTCGTTCCTTCCTTTAGAGTTGCGGGAAGTAAAGTGCTGGCGACAGACTCCATCCGCCCACTCTTTCATCCATCAGCCGCTCTCATAGTGAGGATCCCCGCTTTCTGAGACGACCAGTAAAATGGATTTGAATGTTAAGTGTTGACAAGAGGACTCTGAAGTTTGCATTTATGTGGATAGAACATAACCTCTATCAGGAGTTCATGTGAGCAAACTGACATGAAAGTTCTTATATGCCTAAATATTAGCATATTGAATAAACCACTAAGGAAATTCACACTTTTAGGGGCCCTAAAAAGTGTTTGAAATTTCACTGAATTCTGGCCAGCAGGTTTTTGAGAAGATTCGGTCAGACCACACCTTCTGGATGCTAACATGAATATCATCAAGGTTCATCTAAAAACAAACAAATTCAAGAATCCAAATATGAGGTGCAAATTTTCAGGGCCCCATACAAAGTATGTTTGAAATTTAATTTAATTTATCCGATGGACGATTTCCAAAGTCCTTCATTGTTAGATTTTAGATGATTTTTTAAAAATCAAGTTTAGTATATCCTGAAGAATGTTTGAGGGAAATCAGACCGTGCTCTATGACCGATTTTACATTTTTAGCTACAGCTCAATGGGTGCTTATGTGAATAACCACAACTAAAGCTCAAATGAGCCTAGAACAAGCTAAATATGTAAACCAATAAGGCATCAAGGAAACACTTGTGGAGCTGGAGTTGAAAGCCGGGTGTACACTGTAAAATTTGAGCCTGATAATGACCCTCAGGACTTTCTGATCGACTATCGGGGGGGGTAGTTCAGACTCATCGGTCGTGCATTGTGTTGCCATGGCAACACAAAAAAGCATTATCTGGATATTAAAATGATAAAGTATAGTTTGTGGCCGGTAGAAACGGAACTGTCAATCGCCAAAATGGGCTTCTGAGGCCGACAGTGTGAGTTGTGTGACTTCAATCATTAACTCCCGCAAATCTTTGATTGGTTAAGTATGAGTTGAAATCAAAGCCACAATTCCAGATTCGTACAGTGTACGCCCATTTCAAGGGGCATGTAGTTGGACCAATCAAGATTGCGTGCGGATGTACGGGACGATCAGATTATCAGATTAAGGCTAACACTGTATACTTTGACCGGAGCATACAACTACCCTTTTAAAACTTCTGTTTACCTTTCCAGAAACAGTGTCTTTGTAACCCTGAATAACCTCCAGACCTAGTTGTAAACTGTTGTTGGAGACAGATTACCCAGACTAGCAAGTCTTTATTTAGTTTTGTTCCCAAATAACACCCCATAAATGATGGCCTTGTTGAGATTTCCTGATGTGGTTTTGGCACCTGCTGAGCAACACAAACACTGTTATTGTCAACGCCACGGAATGGAGGCTGAGATAATTACAAAAAAAACATCTTTATGTCGTGATTCCGCCGGAGGAAGTGCGAAATTGTACCAACCGTTAGGATTAATGATAGACTAATAATGCTGCAATTTCATAAAATGAGCAACACAGAGAGAGAGTGTTGATGCATGCTGTTCACCTTTGCATTTGTCTTCTTCCCTACATGTGAATATGTGAGGCACTGCTACTAGTATTACGTCTTCCTGCTGTACATAAAGCAGAATAATCCCCGCTGCTCCCCTACTACTTTCTTTCCCAACATCCCTCGCTCTTCCTCAGAAAGGCAGTTTGTCCTGTTGTTGAGAAAACCCAGTAAAACATTGTTATGTAAGCATGACTGCTTCAGTAGGCAGAGGTCAACGAATGACGTTCAAAATAAATAACAGCAAAAAATTGGCGCCAAACTATACCAAATTATATAATAAGAAACAAAACCGTCCGGTTCTTCTACCGAGTGTCTACTGGACCCGGGTACCGACCGGCTCAAGAGCTTTGTCCCATGCTTTGTCATCACAGCGGTTCTGAGCTGAGGACCAATGAGAGCGTCCAGAGAGGCATCAGCAGCCATATTGCGGATGGAGAGAGGCGGGCGCCTAAAGGTGAGGCGGTGTCAGAGGTGCAGGAACACACTTCGTATCCGTTCTCTGCGTGGTCCGGATAATGGTGCACATCGCCTCTTGTCTCCGAGCCTTTGGGCTCTGAGTCCGGAGAGTCCGACTGCATCTCGGTGCAGAGCAACCAGTCTTTGGCGATGAGGCGGGGGTATCCCGCTTCCGCCTCCATGTCACTGCCGGGCACCCGCCAGTAGTCCTTCCCCTTGAAGAAATAGGACGAGCCTTCAGAGAGAGAGAGAGAGAGAGAGAGAGAGAGAGAGAGAGAGAGAGAGATAAAGAACAGCACAGGTACTTGTCTGTGTAAAACATAATACAGAACCTAACACAAGGCGAGGCGCGTCGTTTATTCTCTCAGTGCGCCGACTTATCTCTGCAGATAACGGCCACTGAACACATAAGAGGTGGGAGGTCTTAAATTCACGATCCACGGCCAAGATGGGTTTTGAGATGGCGAGGGAATAAAGTGAGATATGGTAGGATTATAGACGATTCATATCAGAGGGAAAGAACCGGAGCTCCCATCATGGGGAAAATGAAATCATCTCATTAAAAGTGACAGCGCCGAGATCCTTCAATCCTTACAAACTAGGACTAGGATTAGTCCCAACTCTAACGTTTGTAGACTAAGACCCTCCTGGAGCAACGTCGCTTTGCTATGAACCCCAACCCTAAACATGTATATACTATAATACTACTATTAATATGTCGTATTTAACATGCCAGAGGTTGGTGGCTTTTCTTTCACCACAGCATCACCGCTAAAGCCTGGCCCTGACCGTAAAACTGAATCTAGAGCAAATGAGCCAAAATAATATGTAAACAAGCAAACTGAAGGATAACTTATGGGATGTATGCATCTAGGGAAGCAACACGGGTTTGTGTGAAGGTGAAGGTGGGACTGTGGGAATAAATTCCTAACACTTCCGATACATTTCACACTATTAAAGTAAGATATAAACATTAAAGATTAAACAAAGCAAAAACAACAGGAAAAGCATTTAAATTGGTCATGTTTAATCTGAGATATTATGACGCTCTATTCTTATTTTATTTACATATTTCATATAATTCTGAACAAAACAAGTGAATAGTTTTTAAATGAACTTTGGTTAATGGCTGGACTGATTTGGCGTTTCTTTCTTCTGCGACAATGAAACATTAAAAGTAGACTGTTGCTCCCGGTATCTGTTCCTGTAGCCAGGAGCAGGTACATCTCAGAAAACAGTAAGGTGCATGAACAGACTACAGGTGCATTTCACATTGAATGCAACTTTATGTATTCACGCTTTAAGCGGGGAGGAGAGGTGGCGCTGGTGCTCTTAATTGCGCAAAATCAAAGTGGATTCTGGGATTTTTTGTAGTTTCGGTCTTGTTTGCGCCGTATGTCAGCTGGCCAGTTATTAAAGATATTAGATATTTTCTAGCGGGCCTTAAGTTTGAAGTGTCGGACGTAGAGGATTTGTAGCTGGGTGGAGGAGTGTCAGCAGCCTTAGGCCACTTTCAGACAGCCAGTCTGAGTGTTAAATTAGGATTTATTTAATGCAACGTATTTTTTTGTTTGTCTAGCTTCTCACATTACTTTTAAAAATTCAGTTCACGGCCCTAAAATGCGCAAAATTGACAATCACAAAGATGCTGTATACAGAATAAAATGTATAAAGATGCAAAATGGCTTTGATTCTCCTAGCAACAGCGTTTATAGTGATGTTTCCAGGTGAAAAGCGGCTTCACTTTAGTCTGAAGTGGCATTGCAAAAAGTCCGACCTGTGTCTGAGTAATGACCGCATATGGAAGGTGCCTGAATCAGAACTGGAAAAGATCAGATTCCGTGTGGTTGGTCACATGACCTGGGTCACATTCTTCCTTCTTGGCCTCAGATGCTTGATTGAAGGGAATCTAGCTCTTCACTCCCTTACACAGGGTTACTGCTTAAATTTCCACACCCTCATTAGTCCTGTGGTTGGAGCTTAATCGCATATGAATACAACTCTGACAAAGAAATCCAACGCTGGGAGCCTTTTAGCATCACAATGTGCAAAAATGCCGCTTTTCTGAAGGAGAATCAGCTTCTTGAATCATCTGTATGCCTTTTATGGGGGAGGCGTTGAAAAAGAAAGGGACAAGAATAAAAGGTATGATTAAGTTGCTAAAGGTTCCAGATGTGTGATATCCAATAATAAAAAGTATCACATGAAAATACCATTCCACGCACATTCAGATGAAAGCCACCATCATCAGTGGCGAGTAACATCCGTCACTTTATACATCAGTTGATATTAGGTGCAGCAGGATGGGGATTATTCAATATAGCCTGTCTTTCATTATAGCGAACACGAAGGGGCTCAGAGCCCATCCTTGGTGCGGTCCAACCGCCACCTCGAACCCCATCAGTCACTCCTACTACACACCTCACTACTGCCATCCTGTACCACGCTAACACACTTCTCTGTCCTTCCAGACTTCCTCCTGCAATCCCACAATTCCTCTCTCTGTACTCTGTTATACGCTTTCTTTAAATCCACAAAGCAGTCAGCACAAACAATCCTAAAGGTTTAGAGAAGAAAACATTTTGTCCTGTAATTTACGGAGAGAACCAGAACACTCTCTCCCTGATTGCTATAGTGGCTAAACGGGTTATGCATTCACACACATGTCATGCTTGTGGAATGAATATGTTAACCCTAACCAGGCTTTAGAAAAAACACAAAAGAGTTCATTTTATTTTGGAGGGTCTCAGTGGTAGTGCTGGCCAGCAGAGAACCCATCAATGCTCAAAGCCTCGGGGGAATTCTTGACACAATAATTGCAAAGCCCCACTTGATCATTACTGACACACCCCTCCGAGTCGGCCCTTTCACTTCAGGGTACTTCAGTTAATTAGACTCACCTAAATACCAAGTGAGTGCCGGCAGAGACGAAGAGGAGAAATAAAATTCAGCATCCATCGGAATTGAGTTCACCACCGCGGAGGTACGAATCCCCCAAAATGAGTTGTGCCATACAGAAAAATGACCCGAAATAATGAAAGCATTGAAAAGCATTTAGATAAATAGAGTTCTGAACACAGTTCAACTCAAAACTCGGTTTCCTGGAACCCAAAACTCTGAGAAAACAGCATCTCTGCATCAATCAGATGAAATCATTTTTGCCTTCCCCTTTAGAAACACAGGAGTTTTTCTTTATTCATGCTTAGGCCTTGATAACGTCTAACATTAATAAGAAAGGAGGGAGTAACAAAGGTTCCGCCTCCAGTATAGGCGGTTCTGCCGAGGGGAAACAGTCACTCTGGCTTTCAATTTATTTTGATTGAAATCTTTGACTTGACGCTGGACTCCTAATTAAGAATACTTCATATCTTTAGGAGGACGGTTGCTATGAAAATTAAATCTCTATCGTTCCTCCAGCAAAGCACAATAGTTAAACATACAAGGAGCTGGATGGAGATGTTATTTCTTCAGAGGGTGCTGAAGCTCATCGAGACCATTTCCTCTGCATAAGGCAAGTGAGAATAGAAAATATTCAACTCCGGCTGAAGTTTTTAGGGATAATAATAAATCTAATGTGCAGGAAAAACTCAAGGTTCCTTTAAATATCTGAGGATCCAGGATTTGTAGAAATCCATTAGTGACTAGTGGTAAGACTAGTTAACCAGCCAGGTGATGACAGGTGAGCATGACCCCTAAACGTCCTCAGAAAGAAAAATGATTTCTCTGCATATTATATTTTTTGGGGGCATTCATTTATTTAATATCTTAGCGATCTTAATTTACCATGAAGTGACAAATAATGTGGCTAAGCATTTTTTTTAAACTCTTACATCTGCTATTACTCAACATGAGATGTAATTTTTATATATATATATATATTTATATATGTAATTTTATATATTTTAATTTTTTATCACATTTTGTGTGTGATTTTTTTTTTTGATTATAAAACAGTAAAAAAAAAAAGAAAAAGACAGAAAATTTCCCGAATATATATTGTATTTCAACGAGGGACCAAACAAGCCAGCTCATCAGAACCAGAACATGTCCCAGAACAGGAGATCTGACTCCAGAGGACAAGAATCAGCAATTCACTTTCATCTCAAGGACAAGGCACATTCTTTTGTGGGATAGATGGTTTGGTAGTGGCCCCTCTCCAAACGGGGGTTGGGGTCGTCGCGATCAACGATCGCACACAAAGCAGTTTCAATGTTTCACCCAAGAATGTTTGGTCATCATCCAAACCCGGAGTCCCATTATGCTAACGACTCACATGACGCCCCAGCAGACAATCCAAACCACTCTGTCCCCAACGATTGCTTACAACTAATACCCTCCTCATTAGTTATGCAGGACCAACTACCAATGACTCTGTATGTACCTACAACACCTACAACACCTACTGGAAGTATAAGATCACAGACTCCCCACCAGCCAGTCAGAACTGAAGAAGCGTCTTGGATGGGAGATGAAACGTCTTTAAGCCTAAACAGAAGTCCAGTTGTTCGGGATTCTACCCACATAGACCTTTGACCCGTATTAGACTTATTTTGGTTGCATGAAGTTACATTATTCTGTGTAGTAAGTCCTCACATGCGTTGATATGCCAATTTTAATTGTACTTACTACAGTAACATTGTTTTAGGAACTGATTTTTGTTTTGTCACATGATGAAAATAAATCCCCACTGCAGTACCCCTAATTAACCCCTAGGGGTACATTTGAAAAATATCAGTGTGGCTCACGGAAGTTACTTTTATTGCTTTTGCACAACAAAGGAGGTCGGAATAATAATCTAGCAATGTGAGGATAAAATGAAAAAAGGATGGATTAAAGGATAAAGTAACGGATGAACAGGAAGTGCATCAAAATGATTAAAAATGATGACATCAAACGGGGGTCAGGTGATTGGTAAACAGGAAGTGCTATGCAATTGACAAACGGAGGTTTTGTTGCTTTAACGCTGCTACATGTTCATTTTCGATTTTAAATTCTGTTTTTTTTTTTCCAAACCACTTCACATAGAATAATAATGAAGTGACAAATATGAACTTACTCTAGAGGTTAAGACATCAATCATACCTGACAAATGTCATTTCCCTTTACTTATACCATCTCCTCACGGTGACTAAAAGGCGGAAGTTTTCCCGGGTGCCATTCTTGTGTCAGTAGCTGTTACCATCATCGTCACGGCAACTACATTAATACCCCTTTATCCACCTTTATGCCTCCTCAGCAACTATCGTCAACGGTTTTTCTGCCTCTGTCTAATCATCCGTCACTAATATCATCCCCGTTTTGTTTCATTGTCGTCATTATCTTTCTTCATCCTCGGGTGTCTCCATATCTGAACTATCTCCGTTTTCACATCAGGGTGTCATCATCGCTGCTCTTCATAACCGCTCTCTGGATCATGACCTGCTGACACCGACAGGAAGTGGGCTGAATGTCTTTTGATGTGTGTGGGTTTACCCCAAAAGGCTAAAAGTTACGGTGGCCCAATTCTCTCATTTAGGGAATAGAACAGATATAATACAAAATAACTGAATAGTTTTCATCCGCCGTGTCTCAAAATTCAGACTTTTTTCCCAAACTGTGGGGTCATGCTGTCATGTGACCTGGAATAAAGCCTTCATAAACTTTGTGAATACAACAAATACACTTTTACCGTACTAAAAAAGCTACAACAAAAGATGTTTACGGTTTTTTTTCATCCCTTCATCTTCATCAGAGATCAGCAGTCTCATTCGTGAAGGTTTTATTCAAAGTCACATGACCCGGAAGTTCAGCAAAGCATAATAGGGTGGAAGAAAACAACACATTAAATGTTTGAGTGCTTTTATTCTGTTCTATTCTCGGAATTAAACACTTTGCATCACTTTTAGGTGTCCTTTGTAAACACCGAGGTTGTGTTGAAGCTTTATGGGCGCGTTTCCCAAATGCTGTGCATGAAATCGATGAAGATGTTTTCTACTAAATTTGATTGTGTTTGGTCCATTTTTGCCTATCTGTCGGCCACCGTACAGCGGTAATGATTATGACCAACAAAGTCAGGCTTTTTTTTATCTTGCTCATCACAGACACAACCACACACACACACACAGACTCAACTGACCCCACCACAACCACCCACACACACACACACACACACAACTGACCCCATCACAACCACACACACACACACACGCAACTGACCCCATCACAACCACACACACACAAAACTGATCCCACTACAACCACCTACATACACTCACAACTGACCCCACCACAACCACCCACACACACACACACGCACACAACTGATCCCACCACAACCATACACACACACACACACGCAACTTATCCCATCACAACCACACACACACACACTCAACTGAGCACCGCACAACCAAAAATACTGACACACAAAGACACACTCTCAGCTTTTTCACAATCCTCATTTGCATGCCTGGCGACGACATGACAGGAAGCGGGCGCTTTGACCCTGACATTCAGCCGCTCATCGTGATTACACTGGGCTGCTTCCAAGGTCCAAATGTGTTTGACTTTGTGAATGTGGAACGGGACGATGGAAAAAAACATGACTGTGTTCTTTGTAAAAATCAATATTTTGATCAGAGGCCCGTCTTCATTTGATTGTTTTCACAATCTGCAGCTAGGAGATGAGGATGGCTGGCAGAATGCGGCGTTTCTATTCAGTACGGAATATCATAAATAGAATGTCTTACATGCGAGGGAAGGTCGTTTGAACTTCTAAATAAATCAAATTAATAACATAGTAATAACCATATTTTAATGTTGGATGGTTAACAGAGGTGGAAAAAAGGTGATGAGAGCCGCGTCCGAACAAAATGAAGGGTTTCACCTTTACATTGAGACGTGATGAGGGAACAAATCCCTCAAAAATCAATATTAGGGATGCAGCAAACGCTGGAGTTAAAAGTAATCGGACCAGTGTCAGGAAAATGTATATTATTGGTCAGAGGACGGCGGTGAAATTATTGCTTCTAAATAGAGCTGATGGCACAACGTTGAGCTTTTGTGATTAAAGAAACTTCTACAAAGCAACATTAGATCCAAAAAAACTCCCCTTAAAAGAACGAGAAACATTACTCATGTATCTTTGCTGCGGCTGTTTAGAGCAATGCAGAATAATACACAATAAATAATAATAATAATAATAAACCTTACAAAGTTCTTCAGTAAGATCAAACACAAAACATTCAAAAGGAACATTTTCAACAAATACATTTGAATAATGAAATTGGGAAAAAAAGAAGAAGCTCTTAATAGAATGGATAGAATAAAAGCAAGAGTATATCCCCATAAAAAAACAAACAACCCAATCCCCTGCGTGCTACAAGCAATTATTCTGAAATTAAAAGTTTAGACCGTAAACAATATTTAAAAAAAAAAATCTACCGCTGTTGAGTAAAAACAAAAACAAAAACCTACTTATAGAATACGACTTTCTCAAATGTCCTGTCTGATGCCCTAATCCTCAGTGGACCCTTTGACCCGGGGCGTCCCCCAGGGCTCAACCCTCGGCCCCTTACTCATTAGCATAAACCTGCTGCCACTGGGTCCCATTATAAAAAGGTTCAGTCACATCTTTCCATATTTCTTCCACGTCTGGCCTCAGAATCCAATCATACATCTGACGTACAACCTGAGGCTGCGTGTTTGCTGACTTACATAATCGTTCCATCCTTGTTTCGTACTTAATTGCTCTTTTGAGGATTTCCCCTGAGAAGGATGTTGCACAGTCCTGCCTTCGGCGCCAGCGAGCACCAGAGCTACCGGTGGCACGCTGCTCTGGCGGAGTGTCGAAACCGTTTGTTTTCTCGCCGAGAAATGTAATTAGTTTTTTGCTGTAAGGAACAGACGGCGCCGATTCCTTCATATACAAACACATGAATCGTTTATGGACCGGCTGGAATCAGTCACAACGTCTTCATTAGACAAATCTACTTCTATTCCAGACGGAGGAGGTCAGCGGCAACCTGCGACCCTCTGTGGATGTGGTTTTGATGAGTACGGCTGTACTATCATATTTATCGGACGTTTTTTTTAGAGAGGACAAAGCGAGACATTCGGTTTGTGGTGGTCTTTCCTGGTGCTGCATAATTACCTGCCAGTAAAGTATGAAATGGTCATCGGCCGCCGCAGGTCCGTCGTGTTAACGCCATTACTCAAAAACTATTTCATGGGTTATTTTCATTTTCACATTCATATTACACCCATATAGACCCTAAAGCGAGGAAGAACTGGATTGATTTCGAGAAAGGTTAGTTGTATACTTCCGACACTATAAGGAGCTTTACCTGTTTACGTTTTCAGGCCAGGATTTCTCAACGGTTGGTGCTATTTAGCCCAAATTTGGTGCATGTGAATCGACTTGATGTTGAACGTTTTTACTCCAATAGTTCTTTTTTTAACTCACTAGGGGGAGTTACTAATTTACGTGATAAAATAACATTTATTACGTAAACTAACTTCCTAACTGTTTGTCCGTTTTAGTCCAAATTCGGTGCATATGAATCGACTTGACAAGATTTACCTTCTGTATATATATTCAATGTTTTACTCTAATTGTTCATATTTGACTCTCTAGGGGGAGATTGTCACGAAAAAACCTGTTTTTCGGACAAAACTTCGGTTCAAACGCAAGGCATTAGTGGCTTTCCCGGGGTTATACGCTTACTGTAAAGGCCAACAGCGTAGGCTTAGTTGTAATTTAAGTAATCAGTATTTTATTTCTCACATTTGTGTTTTGATGTCAAGTATACAAAGTGTAAATCTAGCAAAAGCCTTATTTCCCTGCAAAATGAATGTGACAGAAAGCGACAACAAGAAAGCGACAACCATTTTTTGCCTCTGTTTAAGTCCTGTGGATGACCCATCGGAAGACTAGGGGACACAAGAGCAACTATGTTGCCCAACAATCCTGGAAACGCCAGTAGATTTTCTCCGAGGAGCCGGTGGAAAGTTACGGGGGAGAGGGAAACAATGTGCAGCTAGAGGATGGATGGATTTGTCAGTATTCCTGTCCAGAGTGAAAACAGGTGATACCAGATCAGTGTAATGTCTCTGCGATGTTTTATTGGACTTTTCTTAAAGTTTCTTTCAGTGGGAAAAAGGGACAAGATTGTGAAGTGCACTTAGTCCTTGTTGTAAACAAGACTAAAAGCATTCTTGTTCTATTCCACATGAGTTTGCCTCATTGCTTTCATAGACCTAAAAAAAAAAACACTTTGGAATGTAATAAAAAACTGAATAATGAGCTTTTTAAAAAACTTTAAAAAAAACGCAGAAGGTAATTATGGATCTTACCGGTTGTGGATGAGATAGATGAAACGGAAAAGTAACGAACGGGCCTTCCATCCGTCAATCAGCTGCATCCAATTTTGCTATTCATTCACACCTACGGGTCAAACCCCAGAGAAGTCGGAATAATAATAGGAATCGCCGCGGTTCCTTCGCGTTAACACGATAACTCAAAACTATTTCATGGATCATTTTCAAATTTTATACCCACATAGACCTTTGCCTGAGGAAGAACTGGATTCATTTGGGGAAGGTTCAGTTGTATATTTCTGACATAGGTGAGGTCTGCAAAATCTTCAGGCCATAATTTCTCAAGGAGATACATCTCGGTATTTTACTCACAAAGGGGGAGTTCGTGAAATGAATCTCTACGACTACTCACCGTCGGACCACCTCATAGCATCGTCCAGGTTTAGCGGTAGCCCCTTCCAAAGCGTGCTATCTTTGGGGTAGCCCAGGTCCATACGCCTCAGGTGGTCGTCGTAGCGCCAGTAGTGGTTGTCCTTGAAGAAGTAGGTTTTGTCGTTGTGCAGCCAAACGAAGGCGGCGTCGATTCCTTCCGACGGCAGGCCGAAGTCACTGATTGCACGAGGGTAACCTTCCTCCACTATGTTGTCTTTGAACACCCAGTACTTTAGACCTGAAAGGGTTATGAAGAGAGTATCTGTCAGTCTTCAAAGAAGGAACTTTCTCTACCGTGAAAAGATTCTTTTTCTTTACAATTTAACATCAAATGGTGTTAAAAACGCATCTTTATGTTTCTAAGCAATGTTCTGGCCCGTCACACAAAAATGCTTGGGTTTGCAAACAGTCTCTTCATCTCGCCGCCCTCAAATGTTACCTTTGAAGAAGACTATTTTGTGGTCTCCGGGCCTCTCATACACGGCGTCCACGCCGTCCAGATTGGAGGGGAGGCCCCGCCAGAATCGATGGATCTGGGCGGGATGCAGAGACACAAGGTGCTTCTCTCTCGTTAGCCGCCAGAAATACTTTCCTGCGAGTACAACGGAAGTGAAGTGGATCAGAACAGAGATATCGAATAATAACGGGTCTGGTTTCCAGTTATATCTGGGAAATGTTATTTTTTTTCTGACATGGTTCTTGCTGTAAAGGCTTGACTTTGTCATTAAATACATTAATATTAGTATTAATAAGTATTTAAATACATTAAATACTTCCAAGACAGAATGTTCTCCTGCTGCCAGACACACCCGGCCCGTCCGATGGGTTCTATCGTCAGGAGATAATGAATGTTCCTCCCCTCAGCTGTCAGTGGTTATAATGTTATGGCTGGGATTCACATACAAGTGCTTCCCATTAATCAGAGTCTTTATGAGATCCGAGGCGGCGTGATAATGAAGTTTCGCTAACGCTGTTCGTCAAACACCGACCAAAACACGCCGAGTCGTGTTTCTAATGATCAGGCCCGGTTTGATTGATGTCACTCCAAAAAAAAACCCATCAATCCAAGTGTCTGAAAATGCAGCATTAGCAGAACAACGTTCTCAGGAGATGAATACATCTGGAGATTTATATGGAGCAGCTGAAAACGTCAGTCAGAAGATTGGGGAGCACTTGCGCTGATCAGGGTGTTCCGGCCCGGTTCTGTTGTCCGCGGGAGGTTTGGGGTCCTTCAACCAGGGAGAGACCATGAAAGCCTGTTGAAATATTTGGACTGGAGTCTCAGCAGGGCTCTGACTCGTGCCTCATCCTCGTCTCTCTCTCTCTCTCCTGTCATTTGCTCGGCCCGTCTCACTCCCACTCATTTAGCTAGACTCTTTAGATTTTTGCTCTGTCTGCCTGTCTGCCTGCCTGTCTGCCTGCCTGTCTGTCTGCCTGCCTGTCTGTCTGTCTGCCTGTCTTCTGGTGTGATTGCATACCTTTGAAAAAGAAGGCCTCCCCTCGTATCTGGGCCACGGCATCATAGTTGCTGGAGCATCTGTCGGGGGCGTCTCGCGTCAGGCTGAGGGAGACGTGAACAACGGAGGAAGAGTGACGATTAGGAAAAGAGGAAGAAGAAGATCCATCAACGCAGACTGGAATCTTTAAGTATTTATCAATGTATTTTATATATATAAAAAAATATTTTTGTTAATTTTTGGTATATAAACATATTTGAATATATTTGTGTGTGTAAATATACATATATGTATTTATGTAAATATACACATGTATATATAAGTATATGTGTTATTATATACATACAATTCATTAAAAAAAAAAAATATTATAATTTATTATTTTATGTTTTTTTAAGTTAATGCGCAACATTCTTGAAATATTAATTGATGTATTTATTTCTGCATTAATTTTTATGTATTTACGTATTTATTTTATTTATGTATGTATTTATCTGTGAATACAGGAATTCAGGTAGAAAATTATCAAAAAATATGTTTTAAAAAAAATTAAAACTATATATGTATCTATGATAAAGATAATAACAAAAATAAATATAATTCTTACATAGTTGATTACGCTTCTCTTGCTTACATACAGCCTGTGCGTGACTCGCTGAAACCCGTCTAAAGAACAGCGGGGCGACGTTGTCGGGTTCTACCGCTGTGACGGTCCTTGTTTCAACGCGTCTCTAAGAGATTTAAGAACCCGACGTGTTTCGCCTGCCAATCACGAACGCGTCACCGCCGCGGGGCTGAGAGAGGGAGACCGCCGGGCCTCCTGTTACCGACAAAGGTCTCCATTCAGAGCGCTACCAACACTCCGCCATTGACTGCTCGTCGGTACAGGTGCGCTCGCCGGGCCTCATCCGGCTTTTCCACACATCATGACCCGATGGAGCCGGCGGGAAATGATTTATGAAGGAGTAGGATGGAGGAGATGGTTAAATTCCCATCGTTGCCTGTTTAGTTTAAGCCTGTTTTCCAGTTCTGTGTGTGAGCGCACACACACACACACACACACACACACACACACACACACACACACACACACACACACACACACACACACACACACACACACACACACACACGTACATGTTTCTGAGCAAATCTGAACCCTCCCAAATGAAGACGTTGCTATGAACTCTTGAGACGGACATCTTGTGTGTGTGCGTGTGTGTGTGTGTGTGTGTGTGTGTGTGTTTGTGTGTGTGTGTGTGCGCTGGAATACAAAAACGGACAAAGTGAAGTCTAATTATCCCTGATGATCTGAAAAACGACATGCCGATAGCTTCACATCTTGCTGAGGGGAATTTCTTAATTAGACGGGCCGGCTCCCAAACACACTCTCGGCGCTTCTGCTCATTTGCTTTGTTGGCATCTCGTGACTTCCCTTTCCAAACTCAGAACCAAAAAAATGAAAGAAGAAGAGTTTTGTTTGATAATGTTGAATACTGAAGAAAGGGAACAACGTGAGAATTCTGTTTTTTTTAAAGACGATCACATGAACACGCTGCGGGAGAAGCGGAGGAAAATAAAGGATGTTTCTATGGTTACGTTTAATAAATAAACACGATGCGATAAATATGTTTTTTCTGGGATGAGGAAAAAATGAGAGCCTGACGTCTCCATCAAGATGTACTTTTTTTTTTTACCTCGTTTAGAAAGACAAAGTGTTTTAGAGAAAACTAAAAAACAATCGATGAACTTGTGACGTCTGTATGGAAGCTCAGAGAGGCCATGAAGGCAGAAACTCCTTTTTTTGGCGTTATTTTTTGATACTATCTCATTATAACGTCAAAACAAGCCACCGTTTTCTCGTGATAATGAGATCATTAACTCGTCACCATGACAAGATGAGCGACTGTTTTCTCGCTATAAAGAGGTAATTAGCTGGTTGTCACGACAAAACGATCGACCGTTTTCTCACAGTGACGCCATAAATAACTCGTCACGACAAATCGAGCAAATGTTGTCTCTCTAACGCGATAAATACTTTTTTATCACGACAAAACGATCAACCGTTTTCTCACAGTGACGCCATAAATAACTCATCACGACAAATCGAGCAAATGTTGTCTCTCTAACGCGATAAATACGTTTTTATCACGACAAAACGATCAACCGTTTTCTTGCAATTAACGAGAGGAATAACTTGTAATAACAAAAACGAGCGACCGTTTTCTCACGATAGCGAGATAATTGACCCGTCACCACGACCAAACGAGCGACCGTTTTCTCATATTAACGAGAAAATTAACTCGTCATCTCACCAAAACGAGCGACTGTTTTCTCGTGATAACGAGATAATGAAATTTTTATCACGACCAAAAAAGATGGTCCTTTTTGTTTTTTTAGTCCTACCATTAATGCAGCCGCGCTTTTATGCTCCTAAGTGGATTGCGATGTAGTGTGATGTAAAAGGATGTAAATGGCTTCTTCTCGCTCCTTTACATCTACTTACAGAACAGTGGATCTGTTTTCAGGAAGGTCCAGCAGGACAGGAGGTTCAGCCGTCTGGGCCGGGTTGCCGGGTCGGTTTGTGTGAGACACGGAGTCTCGGACACCTAAAACAGCAAAATGAATACATGAAATAGAAGCAAACGATCTTTTTCGTTCGGAATTATTATATCCCCGAAAATTCGGAGGGTGCATTATGGAATCGTTATGGCCGCGTCCAGCTCCACAAGTTCTTCACGATAACTCAAAAACTAATTCATGAACACTTTTCACAATTAGTACCAACATAGACCTTAGTGCGAGGAAGAACTGCATTCATCTTGGGAAAGGTTGGTTGTATAGTTGGACACTAGGCGAGACTTTTTGGGCCATAAATTTTCACAACTACTACATAATATATCAGCCTACTACTGACTCTTCTTCATATTCATCATTCTCTTTCCTTGCCCTTCCTTCAAATCGCCAAACGGTGTGATAAGGTCAAATGGCATAACGAGGCCCAATTAGCCGCAGCCAACTTTTAATAAATCAATAGCCTCGCCCCTACAAACATCCTCAACTGCTGCTTCCTGTTGGAGGAGGCCTCACCATCTCCACTCCGTGGAGATGTCAAGGGCAAATTGGCGTTTTCCTCCGGTATACGGAGAAAATAATTACAGCAGAGGTTCAAGAGAAACGGTCGTGCAGAACAAGAGGTTAAGTATTTGAGAGAAAGGCAGCATCTGAGAGTTAACAGAACCTTTGAGGCAGAGAAAAAAGGCAGAACTTTGCTGTTAACAACGGCGGCAAGGGGTACATCGCTGAAAAGTCCCCGATCCCCGTCGTTGTACAAGAAATCGACCTGATTGAAGTCTTCAAATTAACTGGGAAGTGATTTCCACAGTATTCCTGGTTTAAAAAAAAAAAAAAAGCATAAACTATTTGACCAGAATATGGGTAAAAAATGATAAAACATAAGATAGATCTCATCCAGTTCATTTATGTGCGATAAATTCGGATAAAATCGGATGAACGCTTGAGAAATTATGGCCGAAAAATACTTTCGGCGGTAAAGCTCCCTCTAGTAGTGTCTAGAATATACAACCGTCTTTTCCCAAAACCAATCCAGCTCTTCCTCTCACTAAGATCTATGGGAGTAGAGAATTTGAAAAATGATCCATGAAATAGATTTTGAGTTATGTCAAGAAAACATAAAAAAAAAGGCTCCTCCTAGTGAGCAAAATAGGAACTTTTAGAGTGACGAATATAATAATCAGGTCTCATGCATCCAACTTGGACTAAATCCAACTAATGCTTGAGAATTTAGGGTTCAAAAAACTTTTGATGACAAAGCTCTCCCCAGTGTCGTGGATATACAGCCGATCAATCCCAAAATCAATCCTGTTCTTCCTCACACGACGGTCTACGTGGTTGTAAAGTTTGAAAATGATCTGTGAAAGATTTTTTGGGTTATGTCAAGAAAACAGTGTTTTTTTTAATGAAGAAAGTCCCCCTTGTGACTAAACTATGAACTACCAGAGTAAAACATGATATACACGAGATAAATCTCCCAGAGTCGATTCATCAGAGCTGAGTTTGGAATAAATCGTACCAACGGTTGAGAAACTGCGGCTGACAACTTTTTCGAGGTAAATCTCCACCTAGTCTGGATAAACACAACCGGCCGTAAATAATCCATGAAATAGTTTTTAAATGATCACGTTTATAGAAAGTTCTGAGGCGGCGGACGTGGCGGGGATGACGATCCCACGATATCCCTGAATTTTCGTTCATATAATGACACATGAAAAGGGATTTCCAAACATTCTGTAAATACTGAAATCAGAACACGGCCTTTCCATAAATGCCAAAAATGCAATTACTTCCAATTACAATGTGACCTTCTGAGTTACACGGCCGCTTGGTTTCTCACGCAAAAACGTTTCGCTGCAAATAATCAATTATTACAATACTTCTTTCCACGTGTGTGCGCTCGTGGCAGATTCTTTAACGGAAAGGGTGAAAAGTTTCTAATTTAATCTGCCTTTCTTTCCTCTCTCTCACACAGATATATAGTAAGTCCTTTATGTCCCCCCTCCTACCGTAGAGCTGCCAGACGCGGACCTTGTCTTCGTAGGGTAGGTCGTATTTCAGCGGGTCTCCGACGGGGCCCTGGTAGTACGGCCTCATGATGGACTCCATGGCCGAGGTGTGGACCAGACCGAGGGCGTGACCAAACTCGTGGACCGCAACCGCAAACAGATCCATCCCGTGAGAGTCTGACGGGAACAGAAAAACACAGAGAGGGAAAATGTTGTAAATTGACTTTATCTTTATCGCTCTGAGCCACAGCCACCCCATAATAGTTCACATCACAACACATCAAATTTTTGATTTAAAAAAAATAGCTCCCCCTAGTGAACAACATATAAATTGCATATGAGTCGATTCATATGTACGTCATTTAACTGAATTGGACCGACAGTTGAGCTCGAAAACGTGTGAAGATAAAGCTCCCCCTAGTGTCTGAACTGTACAACCGACACGATTTTGTAGTTTCTCATTCATCCAGGTGAAGGTAATCCATGTTTCCGTGTGAGTTAGATCCAAAGCAACTTTCTGTTTTTTTTTGTCATCCTGTTTGGCGAAACATCTTTTACAAAAAGGGTCCGGCGTATCTGAACTGGTAAGAGGTGATGGACGACATGGATGTTAGAGCTAGTCCATGTTACGGAGAGAACTGGATGTCAGCTAGCTAAGTTTTACTGCATAGAGTGTTAGCTTGATAGCTAGCACCGCACTGACAGGAACCTTTTTCGTCCTTGCTCTTCAGTTGCTTCCAGCCACAAACGGCACTTCCTACTTTTTTGACTGCTTGTTTTTTTTTTGGCTATCTACATGTGGCGCTGTGTTGCCACGACAACCCAGATACTCAGTAGCAACTTTACGCAGTGAGAAAGGAAGCCGCTGACATCAGCTGAACGACCTAAATTTCAGACATGTCAGAAAACCATCCGATTGTCCGGGAGCTGCTGATCAGCCGTTGTGGCCCAACGTTGACTGCCCGTCAAACGACGCCATACAAGCCCAGTCAGACGGCCCAACGGTCCTCATGAGGCTCATGATCCCACCCAATCGTACAGTGGACCACCGGATTCCGACTTTCTTCCTCGGTGTCAAGGCTCAAGTCTGAATTTGATTTATGGGAGGTCCTTACAGGGCAAACGCCAACTCTAATCTACAGGAGCATATGGGGAGAGATGAAAGGTGGATAACAGGAGAAGAAGATAAATGGGAGGACCAGGGGCTCGGAGCAGAGCATGTACCGTGTCATCACATTTAGGGTACGTGGGACACGGACAGAACAAATGCTCCCGCCTGTGGACAAAAGAGTAGGGGGGGGTGAAACGGCTTCATTTAGGGGAGGCAGAGAGGCAGCAACAACAGCTCTGTCTTCCTCTAGAAACTATTCAACACACAATATTGTTCTGCTGGATTCCCCGGTGATCTATTTACCAACTCCAAAATGCTTTTATCGCAAGATGGGAAGGCAGCGCTTCATTCCCTGGACCTCTAACGTCTATCTGTTCCCCATCCCTGCGGTCCTCACAGGATCCCAGGGCAGAGTCTTTTGGATCCTAGGAGGTCTTTGATAGGAGTTTGAATACCATAAAAATATCACAAAGCCTTTTGTTGATTCTCTTAAGTTTGTTTGTAAGGCGTCTTTATGAAGGAAAAAGTCAACCCCAGAACTTATGGCAGACCGGAAACTCTATTCGATTCATTTGCACCAAATTTAAACTAAATCAAACCAAAGCATGAAAAAATTATGGCCCAAAAGCTCCGGCTAGTCAGAGAAATATGAACTACTGGACCAAAGTATGACATTTACAAGTTAGATGTCCTTGAGTTGAATCCTATTCACCAAAATTGGACTGAATGGGATCAATGGGTAAGAAGTCAGGTCCGAAAAACTGTGTTTTTCGTAAAAAAGAATATGAAATATTAAAGTAGAATGCGGCGAAATAAAGGCAACTCTCCTCGAATCGATTCATTTGCACCAAAATTGGACCTAATTGGACCAACGGCTGATATATTATGGCTCGAAAATTTTGGAGATAAAGCTCGCCCTAGTGTCATAAAAATATAAAACCGATTTCTGATCCAGTCCTTCCTCACACTAGGATCTATGTGGGTATACAGTTTGAAAACGATCCATCAGAGAGATTTTGAGTTATGGCGCCAACACGAAGGATCAGCGTCAGACGATGATGAATATAATAAGCATCCCAGGACAATTGTTGCAAAGACACACGGACGCAAAACTTCTTCTCCCTTCTCATGCAAGGCAGGGCCACGACTGACGTGCATCTAAGATGGATCGCGGAGGCAAACTTAAATCAAAGTTTCAGTTCGGCTCCGAGATCTGAGCACATTTCACCCCCGAGAGTCTA
This sequence comes from Lophius americanus, assembly GCA_037951165.1. Lineage (NCBI taxonomy): Eukaryota > Metazoa > Chordata > Actinopteri > Lophiiformes > Lophiidae > Lophius > Lophius americanus. The sequence goes on along the minus strand of JBBDHG010000128.1, from coordinate 999,239 downwards.
AACTGTACGATCCTCTCTTTACTTGATCTGCTCTTTCTCACACCTTCTCACCTCTGCTATCAAAAGAGACAGCAGGGAGGTGGAGAAAAATGGATGAAAGGTTGGGTTTTTTCCTTTTTTATCTCCCAGCCTTACCAAGGTACTAGAACCTAAACTGTTCACTATGAATTTCACAGAAATAACTTTTTAGTCCTCACACACCTGAGACGTTTACCGAAATCCACCACATTGTTGTGTGTTGTGATGCGAGGGAAACAGGTGAGCAAAAACACGGAACAACCTTTAGGCAAGGAATGCATTGTATCATCAGTTCCCTACTCCCCCCCCCACACTTTCCTTGCCTTATCTCACATATCGCTAAAAAAGTTGAGGATGTTATGATCGCCACCGCTTACGCAGATCCTTCCTGTTAACGATAGCGATAACTCAAAATCCATTTCATGGATTACTTTCAAATTATACAGGTACATAGACCTTAGTATGAGGAAGAACTGGCTTGATTTTGGGAAATGTTGAGTTTATATTGCAGGTACTAGGGGGAAGTTTATCTTCAAAAGTTTTGGGTAATAATCTCTCAACCGTTGGTCTGATTTAGTCCAAATTTGTATGAATATGAATCGACTGGAGGATATCTACTTTTTTTAAATCTATATTCTTTTCTTAAATTTTATAGTTCATGTTTTACTCACTAGGCGGATCTTTTCCCCCCGATTTAGAACACCGTTTTTCAGGCATTAATTTCATTTTTGGTTTGAGGAGTTCAATCAGGAGAATTGGCTGTACAACGCAGGAGACTGGGGGAGCTTTGAGGATATACCCATGCTGTGGTCGATCATAGCGAAGGGCCTAGTTTAGATATTTATCACACTCTGTACCAATATGAACCAGAAAAATCTACCTTCAGTTTTCATACTACGAACCAACCAACCTACAAACCGACCCACGGACAAACTGCCAGCCCAAAGTCGGAAAAAGTTTGGTTAAAAGATTGTAGATTAACACGGACTATAAGAAGGAAGATGACGAACGATGGGAACCATATATTCCCATCGTCCGTCATCTTCGGGTTGCGCATGCGTGCAACCCGCCCCGATTGATGCTGCTCGGCCGATCGCATCAAACTACGCCTCCCGGCGCCGGCCGATCGACCGGTGCACCTCTGATTATTTCATAAATACATAAAATCCAATAATATAAAAACTTAATAGACACAATCAGCCCGATTCAAGATCATCGTGTTCCAAGACACAGATGGACCTGCTACTAGAATTCTCAATTTATGGAAAGTGGATCGACCAGGAACGAAACCAAAAAAGCCCCGAAATTCAATGATGCATTACTGCAAAAAAACCCAAAAACAATCAAGAGATGAAAAGGTTCTGGGAACCCTGTGTGAAATTTCCCAGAATTTATCAGGCTGTTTTTGGGTGTAATAGCCATAAACGGAGCAATCTGTCCACAATTGTTCCGTCTCCATCACCAGGGAAAAAAAACCCAGACGCATGAGTAGTACACAGGGACGAATACGCGCCAGACACACTGGAACAAAGAAATAAATAAAAATGGAATGTCATGAAAAATTCTTCGGCTTAATGACGCTTTTGTTCTCGTGCGGGAAATCAGATGCCGGAGCAGATTGTTGGTCGGGGCGATAATTAATAGAGGCAATCTGCCGCCTGTCAAATCAACAACAACACTTCCAGACCTCCTCTTATTTGATCTCGCAGAGATTCCCCTTATGGATGGCGGGACCATCAATCACGCAGCAGCAACAAACCGGTCCACTAAAAGTGCTGCTTAATATTCCTTGATTCAACGCACACAGCGGGGGGGGGGGGGGCGGCCTCAGCCCAGCCCAGAGTGAGGTTCCCGCTGAGAACAATACACCAGGAGAGGGGCTAAGGGAATTAGCGGAGGCACTTATTTCGTTTTTTTTTTTTTTTACGTCTGATAAGCCTCATTTGTCTAAGGACGGTTAGATCGAAGCTTCCGGCATCCACTCCGGACCTTCTAGGCTGACCTAACAAGTTTATATCTTCTCAAGGGGATGGACGTCCTTTTAAGAAGTTGCTAAGAAGAATCATTTATGAATCTGCCTCGTGGGAGCGGAGCGCCGCTGAGCCCCGGCAGGACTCTGCCGCGTCTGTTGTCTCAGAAGACGAGCGACGCATAAAATCCGACACACCGACATCGCGCTCGGAGGCAGGCTGGAGAAATGGGAGGGGGTTCCAGCAGTCAGGTGGGATGGACTTGAAGAAACGGAGAGCGTTTTTTCTTCCTCTACCTGGGTCCAGAGAAAAGGAGTGCGTGAAATCCTACAAGGCCAGACGCTCATTCTGAGAAACTGTTTCAGGATATTTTCATTCTGAAAATTGGAGAGTTGACTAGAAAATGTTCCTTCCCGACATTAAAAACACCAAAGTTCAAATGTGTTAAAAAAGAAAAAGAACATTCACAAATTGAATCAACCAGCTAGATCCTTGCTGTCGACTCCAAAAACAAAAGCCCCCCCCCCAAAAAAGTCCCCAATCTTCTGCGTTGTACAAGCAAACACTCATTGAACTCCTCAAAAAATAACTGCGATGTTATGTCATAAGATGGGTCCGCCACTAGAAAGACTCACTTTATGTAAGGTAGATCCTATAATTAACAATAATAATTAGTCTAATCAGTCAAATATGAACGTTTAGAGTAAAATATGAGAAACACCAGACAGATTTTCCTTGAGTTCATTCATATGCACCAAATTTGGACTAAATTGGACTAACAGTTGATAAATCTGAGCAGATACAGCGCCCCCTAGTGTCAGGAAATATACAACCAGCTATTCCCAAAATCAATCCAATTCTTCCTCTCGGCTCAGATCTATGTGGGTATACAATTAGAAAATGGCCCATGACGTAGCTTTTGAGTAATCAGCCCAACATGAAAAATGTGCGGCCATTGATGTGGCAGAGACAATTGCATAATATCGCCAACTTTTCAGGGACTACAACGAAATATCATTGAATTCTGCCTGGCAGTTTTCGAGGAATGGTGGATTAACTATCCATCTATGCAGTCTAGAAGTGGGGTACGGTCCTTTAGAGAGATACTGAACCCCGAGCTGATCCTTATGGCCATTCCATTGGTGTGTGAATGCTGGCGTGAGTCGTTACGGCCTCTAATGAGGGGGCGGCGCCCTTGCATGGCAGCTTCTATCATCACTAGTTGGTTTCACATGGACAGCTTCATCCCGAATAGATTCGAAAAGACGCCTAATCAGTAAGAAAATGCTGCATGTAAAGAAAAGTCCCTCTCTGAATGAGATTTCATTCCTTGACAAGGACGAAGTCTAAGTCCTTTCATGAAAGTCTTTCCGATATCCAGTCGCTGCGTGAAAACACTGTTTCTGAAAAATGAGTTTTTTCAGCACCGCAACGCATTTTAAAAATGGCGACTTCAAAACAGTACCGGTCTAGGTGTCTACAAATATTAATGAGTCGTGGACACATGCCCTCTTTGTCGTATAGTTCACGCGGTCGGCGTCCAGCTCATCGCAGCATCATCGCCGCCTTATGAACCGGAGTGTGGATCATCTGCGCGGGTCAGAAAGGGTTATTTCGCCACAGTGAGTCCATGAATTGTCTCCTTGAATTATTCATGGCTGCTACAGCCAACAACAGCTTTCTAGAACATGTTTAGGACGATGGCTTTGCTCTTTCGTATTGTCCCCGAGATGAGTTTCAGCATTTTGTTTCAGACTGTCTTTATTCATACGAAGGTCCTTCAACCTGCCTTTTGTTTTGTTTTGTTGTATGAACATCTGAGGGGATGGGGAACAAAACCCTCCCTCCCACCTCACTGCCCTGTTCCCATTATCAAAACTACATCTATGCAGCTGTTGGACTCCCCCCCCCCCCCCCCCACTCGACCCCACTGTCCCCCCTGCTTGTCCTGCCACTACTGTGACCCAGTGGGAGGTCGTAGTGGTAGTGGGTGGGAGGGAGCAGATTGAACTGCTGCTCTGAAACATATGGCTCGTAGTCCAGACAGCATTGAATAAAGGAAGATCAATACACACACACACACACACACACACACACACACCCATAGACACACACCCATACACACACACACACACACACACACACACACATAGACACACACCCATACTCAGACAAACACACAGACACACTCAAACAGACACAAGCACAAACACTCAAACCGACACACACACACACACTCAGACAGACAAACACACAGACACATACACACACACACAGACACACACACACACTCAGACAGACAAACACACAGACACATACACACACACACAGACGCACACACAGACCCACACACACACACACACACACACACTCAGACAGACAAACACACAGACACATACACACACACTCAGACAGACAAACACAGACACATACACACACACACAGACACACTCACAGACCCACACACACACACACACACACACACACACACCCATACACACACACACGCACACACACACACACACACACACACACACACACACACACACACACACCCATACACAGACATACACACACACTCAGACACACAAACACATACACACACACACACAGACACACACACACTCAAACAGACACACGCACAACACGCACAAACACTCAAACAGACACACACACACTCAGACACACACACAGACACACTCAAACAGACACGCGCACAAACACTCAAACAGACACACACACACACACTCCGACACACACACACACACTCAGACACACACACGCCTTTAACAGTTTGGGTCTGTTTTCCAAACAATGAGCCAATTTGAGATCTACGATGTACGATAATAATAATAATAATAATAGTAATAATACATTTAATTTATAATACTGCGTTTGAGATCGAGATGAAGCTTCTTAAATTGGTTCTTAATTCCACATTCTGACAAAAGGAAGAATAACCATGGCTGAGTAAAGGTGGTCTGATCCCTATTATTCTGTTAAACCCAGCATGCCTTTCAGCTAACGGCAAAATGAGAGATAAAGAACTGAGACAAAAGGAAGCTGGCATGCCTTTATTCTGCCTCAACTTAATATTCAGCGCTGGAGAGAATATAAAACTTTTATCAAATTTATCCGTTTGGATCTACGAAATCAGACTAGAGGCTGACCTTTTTGTCTGAAACAATATCAACTCTTAGACCCTCGGACATTTAATTGCCCACCGCAGCAAGAAAGGTTAAAACAATGGAAAAGAATAGGTCGTTCCCGACAGCAAGGGTGTAAAAGCCCCCAATCCCCTGATTACACTCCTCAAATTAAATGTGAAGACCACCTCAGATCACCTTGAGATCACCTCAATCCATTAATATGCACCAAATTTGGATAAAATCGGGCCAATGGTCAAGAAGTTCTGTCGGAAAAACTGTTTTTTTCATAAAAAAAAAAAAAAAAAAAAAAAAAAAAAAAAAAAGCTCCCCCTTGTGCCTTAAATATGAACTACTAGAGTAAAAATATTTATAGGATAAATCTGATCGCAATGAACCAAATTTCGACTAAATCAGACCACAGTTGAGAAATTATGACCCCAAAACTTTTGGAGATAAATCACCCCCTACTGTTGGAAGTATAAAAGCGACTTTTCACAAAATCAATCCAGTTCTTCCTTGCTTTAAGGTCTATGTGGGTATAAACTTTGAAAATGATCCATGGAAAAGTCTTCGGTGTTATCGCTTTAAGACGAAGGATCCGGGGGGGCAATAACTTTTCCATGATGTCACCGATTTCATGTGGAAAATAAATAATTAATTAAAAATCTAAGAAATTCCAATTTTACTATATAATGAAAAATTCTTTGATAAATCCTCACATGCCTTAATATGAAAAAATAAAAATCCTAACTATCGAATACGACCTTATCAATAGTCGTGGTTAATGCCGCCTCCTCCACGGCTCCTTTGACCTGTGGCGTCCCCCACGGCTCCATCCTCGGCCCCTTAGTCTTTGGCATACTCGTGCTGTTACCGGGTTATTTTATAAAACAGGTTCAGTCCCATGTTTCAAGAAGAAATAAAGACTCAAAATGATTTCAACCAAACTGGGAAACCTCTGACGGACGTAAAATAAGGCAGTGACTCCTTCCTGTAGCTCGTCTTTCATGAGATAATGTTCAACCGAGACTCAATATAAAAGCCGGCATCCATAAAATGACGTCTTCCGACAAACTTCTCCGCCTCGCTTCCAAATCGAGCTCGGTGCCAGGCGTGGTCATGAATTTCGCTCACATACAGGGATCTCTCCGTTTGCGGCGTTGGAGCCTGAGGTGATCGTTTACAAGAAGGTAGAAGCTGCCAAGTCATGAAAAAGAGTTTTTTCTCCTGAAAGCCAATAAAGGCTCCACATGGAATCGAAGGTGGAGTAATGGCATCCCTAAATATCACCATCATTTGGAACCCCGCCCGATGTCTCCGGTTCGGGGGACTTTCTTTGGCAGATGGAGGTGTAGGCGGCGTAGACGGCGTAGACGGCGCGGCAGTGACACTTATTCTTGTTTTGCTTGCGGTCCTGTTTAGCAATTTTATAAAAAAAAAGAATGCAGAATACAAAAATCCGGAACCCGCAAACAGCAGGTGTCAGCAGAAAAAAAAGAACATTTATAAACATTTCGTCCGCCTTATCCAAAAGTTCATGTACACAAATTCACACAAACACCGATCGGCCATAACATTATGACCACGGCAGACCGCTTGAGTGGATGGTATGTTAGGCAGGAAGTGAACATTTTGTCCTTTAAGATGACGTGCGGGAAGTTTGAAATATGGGAAAGCGTAAAGTTTTGGAAGAGTTGGCACAAGTCTTCTTTAGTTGTCAAATTGATGAAGACGTTTTCTTTAGTTGCTTGTGTTTTGTGTATATGAATGTGTTTTGGTAAGTTACAGTGCGTTTTCCCCGTGGTTATTATGTCACGGCTGACCGGTGTATAGTCTATAATCTTAATGACAGTCGGATCAGGACTTTGAACCCGTTGAAGAAGTTAAATTAAATATTTTTACTAGGTTCAAGTGGTTCGGACTGATTTTTGAGATTCTTCTCGGCTAAACTTCACTTTCGTTTTCGACACATTTGGCTAAAAGTCTCCCATCTTCTGTCTCTGCGTCGCACAACCTTCTGTCCAACCACCTTTCAAACAGAACCAATGAACGGCGGCACGGCGCCGAGCGGTGAGAACGCTCATTTCAGGTCCAGTCGGCTGGATGAAAGGGAGCCTGAAGACGGCGAGTCCTAGAAAGAGAGACTTAATGATTTATGCCGTCGTTTGTGCGACCGCGGCGAGACGGCCTCGGCCCGGCGGTGCGTTCAGGGCGCCGACAACACAACGTTTTTCTCATTTCATCCAGATGAACGGACCTACGAGGCAAAGAGACGGTGGAGGGAAATAAAGAGGAGGATTCTGGGTGACGTGACCAACAGAGTTTCTTATCAGAAAGTGACAATTCAGCCACATTTTGGAAAAACGGTTCTGATGTCCCACCTGGACCGAAAACACACACCAGCAGCAACACACATCTACTCAGGGAATAACACAGAAATCAGTAATCAGGTCCGGGCGGGTCCAGTCCAGCTGAAACCAGGTATTAGTGAAGCTCGATAGTTTGTTTGGACTTACCGTCTTCAGATTCTTTTTCTTCACATAAGCCATGTTAGTATGATGATACACCTTTTCCAGCGAGCTGGAATCAGGGCTAGTTCGGAGCCAGAGCCTGAATTAGCACCAGTTCTTTGCTTTTCAAAGGCCTGAGCACCAACTCATGGCTCTCAAAACTGTCACTAGACAAGCACCAACTCTATACTGGTCTAGAACCAAGAACCCATAATGTTACACGGTGAAGTAATGGCGTAGCTCCTTGCCATTGGAATAGCAGACAGGTTCTTAGGAGGTGCGCAAGTCGAACCAACTAAGCACTGGCACTGGCACCAGGTTCTTTTTGTTGGAATCAGACAACCTTTTGGGTTCAATAAAGATTATAATATGCATGAAAGTCTGGTAGATTATTTCAGGGATCATTTTAAAATGTTGTACCTGCAGAGTAATTAGCGTGAGGAAGAACTGGATTGATTTTGGGAAAGGTCAGCAGCATATTTGTGCCACTAAGGGGGAGCTTAACCCCAAACGTTTTCAAGTCATCATTTCTCAACCGTGGATCCGATTTAACTTGTGTGAAAGTAAAAAAAACTCAAGATTTAGCTTTTATTTATCATATTTTGCTCTAATCTTTAATAGTTTCACTATTTTTTGGACCGTTACTTCCCAAACATAAGTTTGACTATTTCCAAATTGGTTCTTATGAATCTAAATAAGGAGAACTGTCTTGTATTATTTCACTAAAACAGTTCATATTATTCTCACTAGGAGTTGGTTTCTTGTCCATAAAGAACCAAAAATGGTCAAGTAATTTACACAAAACATTATTTACCAAAATGGTGATATTATGTAATTAAAATTGATGTAAGTCAGATTTTTTTTTAATGTTTAAAAACATGTTTTAAAAAAATGATTTGTCATTTTATGGTATTTTTTATTATAGATATGGCGTTTAGTGAGTGTTTCAGATATTATATCAAATATTATAGTAAATGAATCATTAATATCTTAATAAAGACAATATATACATCACCGTATTATATGATTATAGAAATTAGATTAATATCAAATCATCTATAATTAGCTGTAACGGATGACCGATTTAAAAAAAGGTTAAGTTTAAGTCCTTATTATACATCTGAACAAATTCTCGTAAAGAATTAAGTCTCTTTCATTCTGTGTTGATGGATTTGATGCAGCAAAAGCAGAGACTGTAGTTTAACACAGGGGACTTTTCATCACCTGGCGATCTGAAGGTCCACGCCTCGTCATCATCAAAATGCGTATCGCCGGCTGTGAACCTCTCTCCTGGGAAGAACGCGTGCGCCACCGTGCCCCCCGGTCCGTCGAAGGGATACCCGTCATCGTGGTCGGCCTTTGTGAAGTCAATTTGAATGTCCGCGTCACTTCCTGCCACCTCATGGAAGTTCAGAGGCGCGATGTCGCTCCAGACCTTCAAGGCGTAGTACATCAGGGCCCGAACGGTGTCCCTGCCCAGCAGGGCTGAGTCCTTAGGGAAGGTCCGCACTCTGGCAGAAGAGAGGGGGGGGATATATATATATATATAAATGTATATATAGGTCACATAGTTGAATATAACTTTCACCGTAATGCAGCAGCAAACACTCTAACTACAATATTACACTAAATAGATGTTAATTTAACACGCTTTGACTCAAAGACGTTTAATGTTCTGTATATGGTCTGACATTGTTTCCCAGCTGGGGCCAAGAACCTGCAATCAATTCATTCATTCTTTAAAGTTTGAGTAAATACGGGCCTGAAACCTCCAATAAATAATAACAAATAAATAAAATATGAATTATGAGTGCCAGAATTGTGATTAAAATGCAAATTTCCATCTTGAAAGTTGTTTTAAAAGTGCATATATATGTATATATTTATATATGTATGAAGTGAAATTTTAATACAGACCCCCACCCAGTTACAATATATACAAAGAGGGGACGAGAGAAGAAGAGGAGGTGAAGTGCGAGGAAGACAGTGATGGACATGTAGACAAAGAAGAGACATGGAAAATTAAAACGTGTGTGTGGGGGGGGAAAAGATGCCGAGCACAGCAAAAAAAAAAGAAATGAATAGATGCTGGCAGAAGAGCAGCACAGGGAGAAACCTCGGAATTGCACCACAGCGTAACGGTAAACTACTCAAGCCAAACAAAAACCCCTGCAAGAAAACAAAATTCCAGTCAGGGAATCCAATAATTTTTCTGTATTTCATGGTTAGCTGCCTCAGTCGCTGCCGGGCGCCGATAATAAATTGACAATACACAATGTGTGTTTGAAAAGATTACGGCATCTGTTTTCAGGAACAAGTCATCAGATGTTTTCACTCCCCCCCCCACCCCCCCTGTCTTCTCTCAGCCCATGTTCTTCCTCCTGCCTCCCATTACCTTACATCCCTGGAGATAGTTTTCTTCCGTCAGCGGCGGCAGAAAGACGACGTGAATAAACAGACGAGATAAAAAGACAAGAACTCAAGAGTCATGCCACTCAAGTTGTTTTTTTCTTCTAGCCCCTCCCCAGCTTTCTTTACCAGTCAGTCTTCTCCATACTTCCTTCGCATCTGCATCGCCATCTCTTACCTCCTCGCCATCTCTTACCTCCTCGCCATCTCTTACCTCCTCGCCATCTCTTACCTCCTCGCCATCTCTTACCTCCTCGCCATCTCTTACCGGCGACCGCCATACCTACAACTTACCATACAGATTTACTTATTTTACTTCCCCGATAAGGAAGTAAAAATCAGTAGCGTGGGAATAGGTTGGATATCTGAAAAACAAGTTAAAAAAAGTGGACATGTTGGAAGTACATCCAACATGTCCATCTTTGACATCTTCATCCCTCTGTGCAGATGGAAGTCCCTGCTTGAAGAAATGCTGTAACTTCCAACAACTGATCGGAAATCAGTCAATTCTCTACTCGCACTAACAGAGAAACAAAACTACAGAGAAACAAAAACTACAGGAGAAAGAAAACTACAGAGAAAGAGGCAGTGCAGAGATACTGGAACTATAGAGGAACTGGCATTACAGAGAAGCCAAAACATCAGAGAAAGGGAAACTACAGGGCCACTGGCACAACGGGCGAAATAGCTATTACAGAGAAACAGACACTACAGAGAAAGTGGAACAACATAGAAACAGGCTGCAGAGGTACTGTCAAAACAGAGGGGAAAAAACTACAGATAAAATGATACTTCAGATAAACTGACACTACAGAGAAAGAGTGACTACTGAAAAATCTAAATTACAGAGAAACTGAGAATACAGGGGAAACCAAAACTAAAGAATAACTGAAACTACAGAGCAACAATACAGCTGGGAAACCAAAATTACGGACTAACAGTACGGGGGAAACTGACACTACAGAGAAACTGAAACTACAGAGAAACCGAAAATACAGAGAAACCTTCATTTTCTACAGTTTGTCCAAAGTTACTCGGGTAAACAGACAAATATATCTTTGTAGGGATCCATAGTTGTCAGTGACCTCATAACTACTTGATTTTATAAGTGACGAAAAACAAGTACGATTCGATTATGTGTATTCCTTCCCCTCAAAGAACAACCTGTTCAAATGTACAAACTATACTTTCACTTCTTTATGTCTTCTGATAAAGCGTGCAACCGGGGCGACAGAAGTATCGGGTCCTGACGAGTCAATCATAAAGTTCCTTCAGTGATTTTGCGCGGCTATCGCAAACATTATCGGACAACGTGGTGCAGTTTCAAATACATCTTGCCGGTAGCATATCATCCGAGGCGGCTCTGAATGCATCAGGAGAAAGGAGAACCGCCGTGGATATCGATTCACATATTGATCGAGAGACAGACCTGAAGCCGAAGTCGAATGCCACAATACTCAAAATGACTGAATTCCGTGAAGGCAAACAAAGGTTATTGGTTTCTCTGAAAGGACAACGTCCTCAAAATATGATTTACAGCTTGTTTGAAAAGAACTACCTCGGGACCACCTGAGCCAAAAACAATGATTTCCTGTCAAAGCACCTGCCTTTCTTCCTTTAAGCAATAGCAATAAACAATCAAATCTACACGAAACGGAGGACGGGAAGACATTCACAAGCAGCATGGAGCGAAAACTCTGCGGGGAACTTTGAATGCGACTTCAGCAAAGCTGTGATTTTTAAGTATTGGTGTATAAACCAGCTAATAATAGAATTCTCCATAACTCAAAGGTCGCGGCCGTTTTTCCCGTTTGCTTAGTGATATAATCCATTTAAAAACTTGTTCTGATGCTTGTAAGGCTATTGAGGTTCAGGGGATGTTTTCCGGCGGAGGATATGACAGGGCGGAGTTGAGAAGATTTATATAATGAGCGTCAACTTCTAATTTTCATTAAAGGGAGTTGTTCTCATCAAAGAGCACGGTTTCAATATTTATGAAATGAAGAAGAAGAAAAATGCTTCTAGTTACGGACTCCAACCGGTTTCACTATGTTTAACAGAAGAGATGAAATTATCTTCTGGCAATGACTTAATAACTCGTAATAACAAGTTATTATCTGTTATAAGTCCTGTCCACGAGATAACAACTTGTTCCCATGAGTTATAAGTCCTGTCCACGAGATAACAACTTGTTCCCATGAGTTATAAGTCGTGGTCACGACATAATAACTTGTTCCCATGAGTTATAAGTCGTGGTCACGACATAATAACTTGTTCCCATGAGTTATAAGTCGTGGTCACGACATAACAACTTGTTCCCATGAGTTATAAGTCGTGGTCACGACATAACAACCTGTTCCCATGAGTTATAAGTCGTGGTCACGACATAACAACTCGTTCCCATGAGTTATAAGTCGTGGTCAGGACATAACAACTCGTTCCCATGAGTTATAAGTCGTGGTCACGACATAACAACTTGTTCCCATGAGTTATAAGTCGTGGTCACGACATAACAACTTGTTCCCATGAGTTATAAGTCGTGGTCACGAGATAATAACTTGTTCACATGAGTCATGAGTTATTGCAAGCCTCTAAATCTACCGGCGAATCCAACAAACACTCAGAGTATCTCTCAAATACTCCACTTCATTGTCTCTGTTCAGCCCATTTTCTCTAATCCTGCTCACAGACTAACAAACGAACAGAAAAAACGCACAGGAGTAATAAACATAACCTCCTCGGCGGAGGTTATAAGAAATAGTGACTCAAAATTCCCTCAACCAAACGGTTGAGTCGGACATTTAAAGGGTTACGGTCTCGCTCTACAATAACAATACCTCAGCGTTCTCACGTTTGATCCCTTTAGACAAGCCGCACCAGCTAGGAGACTGTCAGACTCAGAGCCTGCCAATCAATATCAACAATCGGGTCATACAAAATATAGCGATTACAGTTCTGTCACTTCACACGTCCTGTTGGCAGGGAGCCCTCTGGCACCATCCTTTCTTCTTCAGCGGAATGTGTCATCATGAAAGCAGAGTTTCTGTCAAACAAATCATTCCTTTGATGGTCGGTTCAATTCACATTCATCATTAACCGCTTGTTCCTGAGGAGTGATGATTCATTCCCCTTAAAGCTTCACATCCTCTTCATCTCCTCTTTAACCAACCAGGGATCTCCGGCCGTGTCGGAACACAGAAGTCGTCCGTAATGGCGTCATGGTCCCGGGGTCTTTTGCTGCGTTTTCTCTGCTTTTAATCCTATTTGTCTTTAAACGGATTGTATTTAAAAAGATAATAATGCTGGCGTGGTTCCTGACCCTAACCCGACCCGGCATGTTTTTGGGTTCAGTATGTTTATATAGTATCTTAAAGTAGAGAAATAATTTGTGACGTCGGATGAAAACACCCCGGACGCATTGGTAATTTATCTGATGGCCGACGGTTATGGAGAGAAAAGTATTCGTGGTCTCATGCACATGTTTTTGGACTGAGGGAGGAAACCGAGAACCCATCAAACATGCGGAGAACCTCCATCTCCGCAAAGAAGGTCCATAGCCAGAGGTGGATTTGAACCGTGAACCTTCTTGCTGTGAGACGGCTGTGCTACAAACAACGCCAGCGTGAAAGCACCAGAAATGCTTAATTGAAACAATGGTTTACGTGGTCCTCCCTGACCGCAAGCGTACATCCCCGAAAAAGTCCCCAATCCCCTGTGTTGTACATGTAATATCCTTGATAGAACCCATGAAACTAAATGCTAAGTTTGAATAACAGTTTGTCGATTTATATGCACCGAATTTTGACTAAATCTGAGCAAAAGTTAGGAAGTTATGTCCGAAAACCTTTTTTTTTTCTCCATAAAAAGCTCCCCCTAGTGAGTCAAATACGAACTATTAGATTAAAGAAACAATATATTCAACATTTATATCCATTCATACCTACTAAATTTGAACCAAATTAAATGACAGTTGCGAAATTATAGGCTAAAAACATTTTGGAGAGAAAGCTCCCCTTAGTGCTGGAAATATACAACCGACTTTTCCTGAAATCAATCCAGTTCTTACTCACATTCATGTGGTGAAATGATACTTTTGGGTTATAGTTCACGTATATGTTCGCACCTAGAAGCCACAAGTTGTTCGGATGTGGAGCAATTATTTTGGTATCAGTGGGGCGGAACCTTTGTTTTCCGCTCTAGTTGCCTTGGGGACCGGTGAGAGAGAGCACCTGCTCCGCTGTTCCATCAGAGGCCATGTGGAGAGAAAATGATACAAGAATCACTGTGTCTTCATTTCCCCCTGCTTAATAAACCATGTTGTACATTATTTCACTATAATAGCTCATTTTTTATTCATTCGGAGGAGCTGCTTGTGGAAAACAAAGTTTCTCGTCCGCCAGCTCTCGTTTTAATTCCGCACTCATTAACTGTATCGTCATTATTGAGCCGCTCTACGAGATCTCGGCGTAGGACGCATTGTCGACGTCATGGACTACCTTAGGTTGGGGCAAAATGGGCCGGTTAATGAGCCACATTTGGTCCAATCAAGGAGAGATGGCTCGTACAACGCAGGGGATTGGGGGCTTTTCGGGGATATACACTTGCCATGTTTTGAGTGGCATATACAGGGTAAAGGGTTTGGCTTCATGTGGGAGGGGCCTCAGTCTCCAGAGGGACGACCTTTTGGCAATGCTGGAAACAGATAATCTAAAAAAGAAGAATCTGTTGGAAACACAAAAGGAACTGCAGATTCGTCCGAAGCAAACATAATTTTTACGGGCTTGCCGGGCGTCTCATCACACAATCGAGATGTTTTCAGTTATGTCTGCTGGCCACGGCGAGCATCCCCAGCGTGATTTGGACTGGAGTCTGCAGCGCTGTGCTCGGCTCTGTGAAATAAGGGAACAGAAGAATTGTTCTTCCAGAGCTGTGATCAATGAAAGCGGCTCGGTGAACTTGCGCTCACCCTGACAGCCTATCGTGGACTCGGAGCTAAATGGTTACCCTCTGCAAACAACCAATTTTAAGAGGGGATCCCAGTGAGCGAGGCGAGGCTGCGTTTGTCAAACTACAATATGTGTCGGAGAGAAACGGAGTGGTCCCCCCCTGGGAAAGGAATCTTCATGCTTTCCAACAAATCTTTGGTTGGATAATGAACAATGTTATTCTTATTTTTAACTATTTCAGCAGGTGACGCCCGATAGATCGGACATGGTACGCGCACGCCAAGCATGGGCTACCGCGGCTCCTAGCATCTCGCTAGAAAACCACTAAACAAAAAGCTTGCAATCCGTAACGCCCAGTAAGGACGAAAGTAAAATAACGAAGGAAAAGACAAAAGTGGGCAGGAACAACCCTAAAAACGTTCGGCACAACGGACTGAATCACCCGCTTCAACTTTAATCACCCCGAGGAACGAAGCAAGTTTCAAGAGGCTAACGCTAGCGATGCTCTCGCCTGCTGTATCTGCATCTATGCTTTCATTTATGCCTTTAAAACAAAAAGGACAAAAAAAGTAACTGCAGGAATAATCCCGAAAACGTTCAGCACATCAGACTTAATCACGCACTTCAAATTCAATCAGCCAAAAGTTCCAACAAGCTAACAGTGGCAGAGCAGCTAAAGCTAGCAACCGTTCTAAGCCAGCCACTAGCCCAGTGTTTGTACGTATCTATGCTGTCATATATTGTTTTAAAATGTAGGGACAAAAGAAGATGCGGCGGAAAAACCCCGAAAACATTCGTCACTACGAACTTAATCATACCACGAGCCCCGAAGTCCCCGAACTAAACCAACGTATACCATAAAACGGACTAAACAACGCTTACAAAGTTTTATTTACACAACAATTGTTTTTAAGAAACACCCGAGGAGAGGAGAACTTGCGGGCACATTCATTTCAACAAGTCAGAATACGTACACAATGCCGACTAACCTTACTTCAGCTGTAAGCCTTCAAAAATAAGAGCTCTCAAAAGTCATTACTCATTATGATGTTCAAACTTTAAAGATCGCAGTCGGTGCAGGATGCAGGAAAGGAAATAATGAGCAAAAAAAATGAGATCCAAAAAAAAAAAAAAAAAAAAACTAGCGAGACTCTTTAATTCTTTCATACGAAGAAAAGAGAGCGAAAGACGTCGAGACAAAGTGAAACTGACTTTCCTGCAGGAATGTTTCAGACAACTCCCCGTGCCTTCATCTTCCACGCGTCTAACTTTAGAATCACAGAGTTGCTCCGCATGAGAGCGACGGATTCTTAAGCTTGAGCATTTTTCTCCGAGGCTACCGTACTCGGCAGGATCGGCGATCACACAGCGATCAATCTCCGCCTCCGACGCGACGCCTGATGTCGGCGGTTTCATACCTACAGAAAAAAAAAAGGCCTCATTACAAAAGAGTGAGAGGCGGCGACGACGGACGGCCGGAAATTCAAAGTTTATAAAAGCTTTATTAACTTTTAGTTTTTGAGTTTAAGGAACTCAGATTGGAGAATTTGTAAGTTCCATATCGGCCCAGTTCTTGACTCTCTTCATTTGTTGCCGGTCAAACTCAGGGTCCCGATTTTAAGATTCTTTTAATAACCTTTAAAGCCCAACATGTTGTAGCCCCCAGTCTACAGTCTACTGGGACCCTTTTAAAAAAGAAAACTCAAGAGAAAAAAAACTTAGAGCGTTAAGATAAAACAAAGATTTTGCTCTAAAGCATGTGGGTCGCAATTCATGACATCCCGCATTTAATATTGTGGCTCCTCCCCCTTTAAATCAAAAACCTTGATTTAAATTTTTTTTTAGCTATGAACCAGTCCTGGGTTGATTTTGGAGCGTGCATCAGATCCTGGTCCTGCTGGAAGGTCTAACCACCATGGAACCATGTCCTTTAACAAGATGTTCAGGGCTTTCAAAAAAATAAGCAGCCGCACAGCGTCAGAGAACCACCACCGGACTTCACAGTGGGTATTAAAGGCTTTTCTCTATGTTTTTTTTTTCTTGCTACGGCACACCCATCTTAGCTGTTTGTAGCTCAAAAGCTCTACTTTGGTCTCATCTGACCTCTGACCTCGTTCCAGTGAAGGTCCCAGTGGTGTTTGTCAAGCTGTAGCAGCGTTAGCTTGTTTGTGGACCACAGCAGAGGCTTTTTTCTTGCTACCCTCCGTAACAGCTGGTTTTGGTGTCGGCGCCATCTGATGTTGGTTAGGTCAACTGACCTCTGACCTCTCTAGCTGTGATCCCTAAGAGAGTATTTTCAAGTCGAACCGTCGTCCTCACAGTGTGTGGGGTCAGTTTGCAAACATGACCTCTTCCAGGCATATCTTTCACATCTCCAGTTTCTAAGTTCTAAATTATTGCTCTAACTGTTGAAAAATACTTCAGTCGAGTATTACCTGACTGGAAATGTGGTTCAGGTACCTTTTGATCGCAGGATTTCGTAGGGGTGGCAGAAATTGTTGCACACACATTGAGAATAAAAATATTGGTTTCATGTAAGAATGTAATGTTTTTTTTTTTTTTAACTTGAACTTGGTTAGATTTTTGCAAATAACACACACACACACACACACACATACACAGAGACACACACAAACACACACAAACACACACACGGACACAATGAGACATACACTGACACACATACACCCACACACACAAA
This sequence comes from Lophius americanus, assembly GCA_037951165.1. Classification (NCBI taxonomy): domain Eukaryota; kingdom Metazoa; phylum Chordata; class Actinopteri; order Lophiiformes; family Lophiidae; genus Lophius; species Lophius americanus. The sequence goes on along the minus strand of JBBDHG010000128.1, from coordinate 981,536 downwards.
CAGACACACGCACAAACACACACACACACACACACACGGACACAATGAGACATACACTTACACACGTACACACACACACACACACACACACAAACTGACACACACACAGTCACACTCAAACTGACACACACACAAACACACACACTGACACACACACACAATAACGGACACAAATACACACACACTAAGACATACACTGACGCACACACATACTGACACATACACACATACTGACACACGCGCGCACACACAATTACACAATCCCCCCTTACTTTTAATTTCCCGGTGATGATTCAGTGAGGAAGAGGAGCTGGAGGCACAGAGGGAGAAAAGAAATGGGTGAAGAATACTGAAAGACGCTTTTGAGGTGCCCCGCCCTCATGAGGCCGCTCAGCCTCAGACCGCTTCTACCTCCTGTGGCTCTGATGCTCCAGAGAGTTGAGCGGACATCAAAAGTGATGCTAAAAAGAACACACACACACACACACACACACACACACACACACACACACACACACACACACACACACTCATAGACTAACACACTCATAACTGGTGAACTGGTGAACTTTGAACCAGCACGGTGGGAAAGGGGTATAATCATAGATTCCTTTGCTGTTCCTTTCGGGGTAGGAGCTGGGGGCTCAGTGGGCTGAACGGAGACACTGAAGTGGAAGGCGCAGGAGACGACCGGCCACAGAGTAATTGAGATACCCAGAGAGTTTGTTGGAAGTTGTCGGTAGACGTAGAGGCCGGTGATAAGTCAGACATTAATGGAGGAATCCGCATGGATGTTTCCTGAACCTCAGGTTCTGTTGTGCAGGTTTGTTTGAGGCTTTTTCTTGTTGCTCTACGTATTAAAGTCGGTTCGTCTTCGCTACCTCCCCGTGTTCTCTTCCAGTGCAACCTCCGTGAGAACTTCCTGCTCCCTCCAGACAGATTTTGCCTCTGATTAACAGTTTGTTGAGTTTAATCCGTTACACTTACACACAGAATGTTTTTACTATTAAAACCAAAATTTTCACAGAACTTTTTTAGTTGTCTTGTTTGCATTTGTGTCCTTTTGAGTTTGAACTTTGGAACTGACTAGTAAAAGTCATTTAATTGATATTTCTTTGCTGTCGTATCTATTTACGAATTTGATTTTATGCGGTAATCCAAAATTAACTATAAGCCATGGAGTAACATCACTTTAATATTGTGGTAATTGCGTTAAGTTACTGAACACTTTTTAAAGAGCTCATTAAATACATTTTAAAAGCAGTTATCAAAATAGTCCAAGCTACACCATTTAAAGTATGACTCATTATTTAGGCTTCTCTGATCAAAGCGAAGGTGTGCAGCGTCACGCAAAGACTGTTTTAATCATAATATCATCTCAGTTTAATGTCAGACAGAAGTCACGCCCAGTCACTCCCCATTCAGCTCATCTCGCCATGATTGACAGGCGCCGTCTGACGGCGGTCTCCTCTGCTCGCTCAGAACCATCAATCACGTCGTCACATTCCACAGAAACATAGAAACATTTTTAAAAAAAGAAAAGAAGCAGCAGAATTGAACGTAACCACTGGGTCACATTATAAACAGGTTCAGTCACATGCTTCACTGAGATGTAGTGACTCAAAATGTGCTCGACCAAAATGTTGACCAGGACATTAAAGGGTTGAGTAGGACATTAAAGGAATTAGCAGAACTTTAGAGGGGTTGAGCAGAACATTAAAGGGTTTAGCAGAACATTAAAGAGTTTAGAAGGACATTAAAGGGATGGGCAGGACATTTAAGGGTTGAGCACAACATTAAAGAGTTTAGAAGGACATTAAAGAGTTTAGAAGGACATTAAAGGGATGGGCAGGACATTTAAGGGTTGAGCAGAACATTAAAGAGTTTAGAAGGACATTAAAGAGTTTAGAAGGACATTAAAGAGTTTAGAAGGACATTAAAGGGATGGGCAGGACATTTAAGGGTTGAGCAGAACATTAAAGAGTTTAGCAGGACATTAAAGGGTTGAGCAGAACATTAAAGAGTTTAGAAGGACATTAAAGGGATGGGCAGGACATTTAAGGGTTGAGCAGAACATTTAAGGGGTTGAGCAGAACATTTAAGGGGTTGAGCAGGACATTAAAGAGTTGAGCAGGACATCAAAAGGTTGAAAAGGACATCAAAAGGTTGAGCAGGACATTAAAGGGTTGAGCAGGACATCAAAAGGTTGAAAAGGACATCAAAAGGTTGAAAAGGACATTAAAGGGTTTCAAGCACAAACTTTTATCACCTTCCCATCACTCATTAAATTTCATTAATATTTTCTTGAACATTTTGGTACTATTCATACTTTTTTGGTTGGCACCTAGGTGCTGTAGTTGCCCTCAGTTTGCGGGTTACAAAATCGCGATGCATTGTGGGATATGTAGTTTATGGACACCATCCTTCTGTAAAAGCGAGATAGAACTGTTTTGTACGCAAATTACTGTAATTTGCAAAGTCTCACAGGGCGAATAAAACGATACGGGAGTTAGACCCCTTTGATTTTAAACTTTTTTCTCACCTTTCTAATAGAGTAAATGAACTTTGGACGTAGAACACAAACGACTATGAAGAAACTCCCCAGTAGCGTCATATAATACATTTTTGGTGTATTTGAATACCCAGAGGCCTAAAGACATCGCTCTGTCAGATCTGTACGTGGCGGCCGGAGCCGAGCATTACAAATGCAGCGAAGGTTATTCAGGCGCATCAGGCCCGTATAAAAAAGTGGAATTACTGACAGTAATGAGAGTATTAATAGAAGAGGTCCATCAAAGCACTAATTACAGCCATAGCTCACAGTGGCTTGGTTTAAGTGAGGCAAATGCCACAGCTGTATCCGAGGCCATCAGAGTGTTATATTTCCCGGAAGCTTCTGAGGGGCCATGAAAAAGTAATAACATAAAAGCTGCGGGTAATAATTGGCGAGGCTTTCCACGGCGTGACAAACTTTTTTAAATTATCCGGTCCCACTGGAACCTTGAGCGTATTTGTTGTTTTAGGTTCCGTCGGATGAACTTTGAGTAAAGAATAAATGGTTGATTTCCCACATAATGGGGCATTCTGGGTAAGGTTGGTAATTTGCATTGGAATTTTTACTTGACAATATTTCGGATTTCGGGTCCCTGTTCGGTCCAGACGATGATCGGTTTTATTCTTCTTCGGTGTTTATCGGTTCACCACCGTCTCTGACCAGCCAGTCGTCAGAAGTTCAGAAGGTTTGGTTCGTTCGACAAGGCGAACCAGATGAAAGTGCAAAAATGTCGCATTTTCACCCCACAGTTGAACCGAGTCGCCGGACCGTCAGGTGTAAAAAAAAGACCATAAGCAGGTCTGAGGTTTGAACAGGTCGGAGGGCAGCTGAGTTTAGCGTCTTGTGATCGTACGTCAGCATATTAGAAGAAAATGCCCATTTTCATGGTTGGGATGTTTAGATTATTGATTATTATTGTGTATTTATGACGTCTAATCCCACTAAGTATCCACATTTTTGGTTCATTTATATGTAATCTCATCATTTATATGTTTCTGTAACTTTAACAGAGTACAGTCAACTGTTTTTTGAAAAAAAATCCTAATGTCATGTAATGAAGTATTCCACTTAAAGCCCAATAGGAACACAGAGCAAGAACTGAAAAGGTCTGTGGGTTGATGTCACAATTCGTCAAAGTTAACGAAATGAAAAAAGTGACATGATCTACGACTTCTTTTTACGTTACACAACAACAACCATTGGTCCGTTATGCGGCGCCATCTGCACCGACAGAAATGCAACATAAAACGCCACTGAGTAAACTAATGAACAAATGATCCCTGCTGCCAAAACTCTTTGTGAAATGATCACGATCTTTGATGCCAGTATCGTGAAATAGTTGGATGTAATTAATGTCAACCTTGTGTATTATTCCCTGATAGAACTCTCACTCAGAGTACCCGTTTATTTTAATAGACTGATCTGAGATGTGGCGGAGCGAGGGCGCCGTAAAACGCTCCGTCAGAACCGATCTCGGATGAAGAGCATTTATAAACCTTTTGATCCACATTACAGCCTCTATGAAAAGTCTTTAGTTTGTATATTATGACGTGAACAGAACTTTGAACCGTAACAACCCTGACTAGAATGATTATTTTCAGCTACTTTTATAAACAAAAAAAAAATATATATATTTCTTTCTCTTATATATTATTGTTCTTTCAATAAAGTATCTATTTATATAATTTATCATTTATTCATCTTTTCTTTTTTTTTTATATAATATTTTTCTTGATATAATTTATCTATTTATGTAATTTATAATTTTTTCTTTATTTTTATATAATACTTTTCTTTATATAATTTATCTATATATATATAATTTATCATTTTTTTCTTTATTTTTATATAATACTTTTCTTCATATAAATTATCTATTTATATAATTTATAATTTATTCATCAATTATTTTTTATTTTTATATAATACTTTTCTTTATATAATTTATCTATTTATATAATTTATAATTTATTCATCAATTTTTTTTAATTTTTATATAATATTTGTCTTTATATAATTTATCTATTCATAAAATCTATAATTAATTTTCTTTATTTCACTTAATTCCTTTTCTTAAAACAATTGAATCTATATATTTATAATTCATTACGTATTTCTTTATTTTTCTTTATATACACATTCTATTTTTTTCTTTACATCGTATTATTTCTTCACATACTTCATTTGATTTATTTCATACAAAACACAATGTCATCAAATAATACGATGTGTTAAAAAATAATTCATGTCGTTTATATCCAGGTTATACATTTATTAAATTGTTTTTACTATTTTGTTTCTACTTTTTTGCTATTTAAAATATAATTAGTAAGTCCTCTTTAATCTTGCGGCTGTGGTGAATCAGAAATCTATCGTTTAACGCGCCTGTCAGGTGACATCTAGCTCATTAGCTCTTTTGCGTATTATCTCCATTCCGTCAGCCCGTTATTCAACCACATCATCTGATGAAGCGGGGAAACCGTGAAATAATCACATGATAAAAATAATTCTCCAAACCAGGCGGCGCAGGAATCCCTCGGCTGAAAACGACGGAGGCAGGAAGACGAGCCGAGCACAGAAAAAGGACGATCCATGCAGGACATCGATGCAAGTTATGCCGCTTTACTGTAAAGCTACAACATGTGGAATCGCTCTCTGGTTCTGATGCCAGCCAATAATCCAAAACGGTCCTGGCCCGCTGTTCTACCAACCGGAGCGCTGTGAAGACGAAGCTGCTTCGGAGGGCTGAAGACAAATCTTCTTCGTGTCAGAGCTGACAGGAGCTCAGTGTGTGATTGGCAGCTTTACAAAGAAAAACACCCCCACACACACACACACACACACACACACACACACACACACACACAAACACACAAACACACACACACCGGCGCCTTCATCCCCAACAGGGAGGGTTTATTGCTCCCCCTATTGTGTGAAATAGAATAGTATTAGACTAAAACAGGATTTACACCATAGATCTAATTGAGTCCATGCATATGCACCAAATCTGGACTGAGTCGGACCGACGGTCAGGAATGTTTTGTCCGGAAAAACTGTGTTTTTGATTTAAAAAAGCCCCTATAGCGAGTAAAAATACGAATTATTAGCTTAAAATACGACAAACTAAAAAATTTAATCTGCTTTGAGTCGATTTAAACGCAACAAAAACAACATTTGGAGGTAAATATCCCCCTAGTGTCACAAATATAGAACTGACGTTTCCCCAAATCAATCCAGTTCTTCCTCACACTAAGGTCCGTGTGGTTCTAAAATTTGAAGGGGACGTATTGAATAGATTTTGTAGTTATCGCGTTAACAGGAAGGATCTACGACGGCGATTGGCGATTACATAATATCCCAGATTTGTTGAGGGGTATAATAATTATAAAAAATTTTAGCAGACATTTCAGTGGCACAAGAATCTGGACAGCAACAACATCTCCAATACGTGTTTTCATTGGATGTGTGCATTTTCACCGTATCCTTTCATCACAGTGGAGATAGTAGTGGTAATAAACGGTTTATTACACAACGTCAGAGCGATAGCGTCTTATTTGGTGGATTTTATTCCTACCTCCAGGATAGATGCCTCTTGTTCCATTTGTTCTGAGGAGTCAGGGTGCGTTTCCTGCGGCCCATCGTCGCCTCTACCTCAGAAAAATCTGGCAGGGAACATCTGGGTGTTTTCATTAGACCCAGTGTGGCTTGATCTAAAGAGGAGACGGGAGGATATGGGTTTTTCTTTTCAGAGAAATGCTCATTCACCTCTATTGGACCGGATCGTAAATCTTGGCACCAACTTTCCCCACAAATGAAGCGTCACATACCAAAGACTCCGGTCTCTTTGAGTCCTCCGAACTTCTGCATGGCTCTGATGGCCTTAGTCAGCGCCTCCTTGGTCTGAAGCTGGCCAGTCACCGGGTCAGGAGGTGGGAGGTAACCAAACTTACTCAGCCAGTCCTGGAAGGGAAAGAGTAGACGAAGAGTTCAGGAGACTTTTCAAGAATTCAAACTATCCCGAAGCCGCTAGAGAAGGTCCGACACCTGTTCATGTTTTACTCTGAACAAATTCGGGTTCATCAAGTCCGTTTTTTTTGGCCTCTCGTTAAGCGAGAGCTGCAGCTGACGCTATGGGGACCAGTTCGTGGACGTTGCCGCGGCAACCGCCGGAAGTTGGTATGCATCCTTTTCTAACTGTGGATAAAAGTTTTCTTAAGCATTAGTCAATAACAATATTAACTAAGGTTTTACATCTTAAGTCACATGACCGCTTGACCTAGAAGTTGTAGTGAAGCGTCAATAAAAGAGATATTCGCGAAAACGCGTTTGAAAATGTCTATAATTCAGTTGTTCTACTGCTGGTCCGTCAGGTGAACATAATTAATTCTATTATTTCATTAGGGTTTTATTTGGCCTTTCATCTGATTCTTGAGGAAATGCGAGACATAATATGTGTATAACATGTTTGAGTTTGGTTAGCCTGCAAGCCTTCTAGTACCGCTATGCTAAGTAGCTTCATGCTAATGCAATTATTTCGATTTTTGCAGTGAGACGTAAAATAATATAATATTGTTCATAAACCTTGATTTCATTTTTCAGAAGTCGTATAAATACAGATAATGATGACGGTATAGATTTTTTTATGGAAGCCAAGGACGGCCATGGAGGCAGATCCTCATTATTTCTGGCCTTTATCTCCTGACAACGACAGAAATACCTTGTTATCGCGAGAAAACAAGCAACCGTTTTCGTGGACTTACCAGATAAAGAACTTTTTTATCACGACAGAACGATCAACGGTTATCTTGTGACGGTGAGATAATTTTCTCGTTACAACGAGGTAAAAGGCACCGATATTGTGGTTGCCACGGCGACACGCATACACAAACCAGAAGTTAAGCAGAGCACACAAAAATAAGAGCGTAGACGAAAAAGAGCGGATGACTTCATTTTTAAATCCGTTGATACAGTAATGGAACTCATGAAGAACAATCAGAAAATAACAGTAAACTACCGAGAACGCGAAAATATAATTGTTATCCCGACAAAACGGTGGCTTGTTTTCTGGTTTTATCGTGAAATCGGAAATCAGAATCGGAAAGAATTTATTGATTCCCACAAAGGGAAATTGGGTCGCTAACGATTCTCCATATAGTACAAATAAGAAAAACGATATATAAAAACAATATATAAAAATAGAGAGTAGAGAATATAAGACTAATATTATCATACTATGACAAATTTTAACGCAAACAGACGTGTGCATCGTAAAATTCATACAGTTAATAACTTATAAGTCTTAAAACCTGTCTATTAATTGATAGGAGTTTGATTGCCACAGGCAGGAAGGACTTCCTGGCTACTTCCTGTCTACTTCCTGCGGCGCTCCGTCGTGCATTGTGAGAAATATCGGCGGGAAAATAATGGCCGTTCTCGGCTTCCATCGATTTCTTTTTCAGCGTTTCTGACGTAATCCAAAGATTATGGCTGCAGTTTTCGGATCAGCAGTCATTAGACGAAGGTGACCACGGATCGATGACGAGGCTTTCACGTCCGGAGTGATCAAAGCCGGTGAAATCCCATCTACTCGACGACTCCTCTCGGACATTTGCCTCCTCCACCTCGGCTTCGCCATCCTCGCAGCGGTCTCTGGAACGGTTTACGGGGGGGAAATTGAATTGACCCTGAACAACATCAGATAAGGAGAGAAACAATAATTTCCCTGACAGAGTTCCAAACGGTAATAGCGGCGGTATGCAGCGGGAGGAAGGGGCCAAACTACTTAAAAGAAAGCCTCCAACTTAAATTGACTCCATGAATCAACAAAGACAGCGGTTTCCCCCAGCAAAACTTTGCCAACGCCGTTTTCCATTTGTCGTCGTTTATGCTTCCAGTGGTCAACACTGGGCACGCCAACAAAGACGGGACGAGAAACGGGAGCTCCGAGAGGATTTTATTGCTTTTAAACACACTCACGGAGAAGCTAATCTCATTTAGGGAGGAAAACAGAAGCGACTGCTGAGGTTTTTTTTTTGTTTTTATCTAAATAACTGGTCTGGAGACTTTTACTGTGTGCCTAATCTAACTTGAAACAGATTGAACCACTGAAGGCCAGCGAGGTAATCAAATGACCGTAAGTGCTTGGACTCAAATCCAACGATATGGATCCTTAGACGGATGAATGCGACATGATATATTATTATTTTAGCATAGCTGAATGCTAAGACAGAGTTACCCCTTGACTTAATGAGTGGAAACTAGCATCACGGCCATGACATCATACTTTCTAGCGTGTATATTTGACCAGATCTGTAGGACCAAACTAATGGAGATCCATCGGACGTTCAATCAGGAAGACTCTCCTCTTGCACACTCGGGCTTCAGTTACTGCTCACACGATTTTACTATCCTCACTCTTCACACATGCTCAGCCTCAGCTACCCGCTTCAAGGTCTGGAGCATCAACGGACATCATCCAATCACTGTCGCACCTTCAGCCTCATCATCACCTCATCGCCATCAGCCGCTGCCTCCGAATACGACTCTCTCTCTCTTCCTTCAACTATTTCTTTCATCTTGCTGGTTCACACGCCCTCCACCTCCGGTCCTTCAGCTTCATCATTCACCGGCCTCAGCAGACTCATCAGACACCACCACCACCAGTATCCAAACTCCAAAGGGAGGATATTCCTTGCTGCCACTCAGGAAGTTCAATCACAATCTCCCTGAAGCCCCACAGACTTTCTAATAGACTAATTATCACGCATCGTCTGATAACGTAACGTCGCTAACTCGTTCTGCTGCTGTAGCCGGGAACGGCAAAGTTGAAGGTTAAAACAACTCAGAACCCTAACGAGTTTGGCGATGGGCGCACATATTCAGTATACCTGAATATCTTTGTTTTTGTTTAGTTTTTTTATTATTCCTGTCAGAAAGTAAGCAAAGCTTTATTTTTTAAGCACCTTTGGATACAGAGGTTTCAAAGTGCTTCATTAAAAATAAGAAAAACGTAAAGAAGGACGAAGACGAGACGAAAAACAAAGTCATAAAACAAGCAAAGCCAACATCCAGATGTCAGAACACACACACACACACACACACACACACACACACACACACACACACACACACACACACACACACACACAGAGTGCATAAAGCAATTATGTTATGAAAAAGCCAGTTGATAAAATTGTTGCTTTTGTTTTTTTAAAGAGTCAACAGACGCAGCTGATCTGAGGGAAGCGGGGAGGTTGTTCCATTATTCAGGAGCGAGGGCAGCAACCCTTTGGTTCTGAGTTTGGTTTGTGTTACATTAAGCTAGAACTGGTTGGAGGACCTCAGGGTCCGGTTAGTGGTACACCGGGTCAGCAGCTCAAAGATTATTTATCCGGGTCAGCAGCTAGAGATGAAAGTAAAGGTTGGAATCTCCAAATGTTTCTAAGCTATATATCAGATAGATAGAGATAGAGAGATAGCTAGATATATATATATATTTGACAATAACATTAATACTGTCTGATAATGACCGAAACATCTCTGGGGTTTCTTTTTCGCAATGACGGATGTCTCCGATTATTTTTCATTCTGCGGCGGAGACTAACAGCTGCTTGATTATTCGTTGTAAAATTGGCTTTGAGTTCTCGTATGTGGATTTATTTCCCTCTCATTTCTCTTGTCATTCTTCCCCGGTCTGAGTCGTAGTGTCGACGTTTCCTCCGGTTTTTCATGAGTCAAACAAATGCAGGACTTCTTTGTGGAACTTTAATTTGACTTTTGAGTTACTTTACTTGTGTCACTTATATGACGTTAACTATGACTTTTTTACCTCAAAATACCAGAGCGGTTTTGATGAATCACACTGAAACTGCACTTATTATCTTGTTATTATTACTTATTATTACTACTTACTTATTATCACCAGAAATATCACATGACTTTTAAAATGATTATATATTATATGTAGTTATAGTTATATTATATTCGGCTTCGACAGATTATTTTCGTCTATTCTAGCTCCGATTTTCAACGTTAAAACAAAGTTTTTTCTTTTTCTTTAATCTCTCTTAATGATTTATAATCTGTTTTGAGCAATGCCTTAAAGTTCTTTTGCACTTTGTCGCAATGTTCTTGATCGTTTCTGTAAAAAACGCTTTGAATTGCCTTGTTGCTGAAATTTGCAGTATAACTAAAGTTGACGTTCCTGTAAGTCCAAATAGTCAAAACGAAAAGCTGATTGTATTCATTCATTCTCCGTAACCTTTTCTCTGGTTCGGGGTCACGGGGACGGGAGCCTATCCCGGCCGACGTCGGCCGAGAAGTGTGCTACACCCACGAACGGGTCGCTAGTTTATCATGGGGTTAAAACATAGACCGACAATCACTCCTATGGGCAATTTAAAGTCAACACAGCTAACGTTAGCTTTGGCCTGATATTGTGTCGCTGTGGTCATTTTCAGCAGCGTTTTATTAAGTCTATCAAAGAAATATCCTTAATTTAGATAATAATATTAGTCTAGCAGGTCTGCAATGATAACACCAAAGCGCTACAGCAGCTACTAGCTGCTAACCGCTATCCACCGCTTAAATTCACTACCTGCGAACCGCTACGAGTTTCTAACCGCTAACAGCTGTTATTTGCTGCGAACTTTAATTAGCCGCTAACGTTTATTTAGCGGCTACCGGCTGCCAACCGCCAGATAAGACAAAATACGTAATCATAAATATACGCGTGTTTGTTTACGTACTTGCGTCGTAAACAAATCCTTGTTTTCTCCTTGCGGTGAAAGTCCGACCTCTGGCTCAGCAGACATGACGCCGGAATTCTGTGACTTTAACAGGGCAAACGTTTGCTGTCATGGGATCTCGACCCGATGTCCCACCCCAGGCCCTGGGGGTGTTTAAACCACTTAGCCTCCATGCGGCTCAAACAACCTGTAGTAAAATAAATAACCTGTGCAGTCTGGGAACGTTAACGTTGGCCTCTTTTGACTTCGGTTCAACAGTTGTTGTTTTTTTTTTACAGTGCACGATTACATCCCAAAACATGAAAAAGATCAATTCAAATTCTTCAAATCTTTTTTTTAACCTCCAAAAAACCTGAAATATGAAACATAAAAAAATAAATATTTGTTTATTAATGGTCCTACTGTCCATTAATGCCTTCCACTGGTGATGCAATTACATTTAGTATACAAAACTTAAATTCTATACTTGATAAAACCTAATTTAATTGTGTTTAACCTCTGAATTTTTAATTTTTTGAAATTTTTGTTTTTACAGTGTACAAGCTTCAACTTGTTTTCACCTAAATGTCAAACATTTTCCTCTTTTAAAGGGTTTTGAATGATAATGTTTGCTGTTTGTAAATGTCGGAGGCACATTGTTGGTACTAATGAAATTTCAAAGAATTCTCTTGTTTCTCAGGTAAAATACAAAAAAATTCCACATTTTATCGTCAAGAATTTGGAAATTTTGCCTGGGGGGTCTCCTGCACATCCCCATATTTTCTTTTCCAATTTACTTCCTTTACTATTTTCTTAAGAGTCACGTTTGCATAAAATGTCATTAGGTGCAGAAAACCCTCCAGCGCTCTGCAGAACTTTCTCTTTCTTCACTTGTTTTCTTTTTGCTGAATCATTTGAATGCTGGCAGCTGCGCATTTAATCAATCTGAACAAAAAAAAAAACCCGAAACACTTCATCACCGTAACTAAGTAGATATTTATTATTCGCGTTGTGCTTTGTGGGAGACGGGGCTGAGCTGATGCGTTCACTACGGTGCAATTAGACGGACCTCCTAACCCAAAAAACCCCGCTTGTTGACGTACCACCCGCTGCAGCGACAAATCCATTTCTCCCAGCATGCAACCTGCTAGCTTCAGCTGTCTGTCTTAGAGCATTTCGTCTAACATGTCTTAACTTCAGTCTGAATTGTTTCTCGCTAGTTCCATGCTGCAGAACGCTCAGGTCTTTTTCTGAGGGTGGACTCTGTCGGCTGTCAGACATTTCACAGGTTTGTTTTTTTTCCCCAGGTGGAATTCTGAATATTCTGTTTTTTAACGGCAACGTAGCGGTTCGCACTGTTGCCTCTCCGCGAGAAGGTTCTGGGTTCAAACGGGCCTGAGGAGGTCATGTCCATGTAATGAACTGACTATACCTGTCCAGGGTGGGCCCAGCCTCCCACTCCATGTCAGCTGGGTCAGGTTCAGGAACTGCACCGGGGGAACGTTTACAGAGAACGAACGGACAGAAATACGCGAGCAGGAACATATTCATAATTTAGGATCCATGGAACAACATGTAGGAACCCCGGAGGGTTCGCAAGTTTTAATTTACTTGTTATTAATTATTGCTCTGCATGCGAGCCAATTTTAAAAAAAGAAAAATGCCCCAGGTTTTTTTTTTTTTTTTTTTTAGAGTGCATTGAGTTTACTGGATTTCTGCATTCAAATGAAGGAGGACCACAATCTGAGGTTATTTGTTCATATTGAATCCATTTTTGCAATTGGATTTCCGTAAAGTGTACTGAGCTTCAATTAAAACTTCAACTAAGCCTATTAGTGTCCCCAAAAGCAAGGGTGAATCCTTGAAAAGCCCCCAATCCCCTGTGTTGTACAAGCAATTCCCTTGATCGAACCCCTCAAATTAAATATAAAGTTATGAGTTTAGAAAAACTGGGTTTTTTTTGTGTAAAAGCCCCCCCTAGTGAGTAAAATATGAACTGCTACAGTCAAATACAACATACTCAAAGGGGAAGTCCTCAATTTATTTGAATCAAGTTTGGACTATATAGGAAGTTATGTTCGTAAAAAAACTTTGGGAGATAAAGTTCCGCCTGGTGTCAGAAATGTACAACCGACTTCTACCAAACTCAATCCAACCAATCAGATTGGGAAGTTGTCATTTTGGGCGTGTTCTTTGAAATGCACGTTCTTAAGGTAGGCTCGTCCTTCGTCACTATTATGGACGAGGAAGGCACTTCATTCATATCCTCCAGATTCAGTTTTCTGGAGGATACCTGGCACTAAACCCACATTTCATGCATTTTTTTCTATCTTGGCGGTTGTGTGAGTAAATCTGACTGGTTGTTGATGGTTTTATTAGTTAGTAATGACACTTACGGGAGATATGCGACACAGGTGATGCAACAGTGCAGCAGTAATACATCTCTGATGGTTTCAGTACGTAGATGCAAAAAGTGTTTATCACTCGTAAATTTTGAACCTCGTTTAAACCACTTTATTCCACCAGATAAACGTTACCGTCTCTTCCAGTACGGGCCGGGTACGCAGTCTGACAGCAGCCTCTAGCTGTAGAGTCACTTTGAAGTTATTCGACAGCAGATTAATTGCGAGAGTATCAGCACCGAGGGCCCAGGTGCAGGTGGAAAACCCCGACACTGGTAAAATCCAACAGCCTTTTTTTATGACACCAAAATGTAAGCAAAAAAAAAAAAAGAGTTATGTATCGGTGGAATGCTGAACATGTTGCCCCGTCGCGAGATCATCGGACCTCGGTAATCAACCTCTGCTATCTCGTTGTGACGGCGGACGTCATTAACAGTGAGCGGAAACTTAAAGTCCTTTGCATGAACCGCATTAAAGTGATTGTGTGGAACAGTTTTCTCTTTCCCTCTGTTAGGTCATATTTCTGTTTTTTTATTGCCACACCTGCAAATAAACAGCAAATGTTTCCACACACACACACACACACACACACACACACACACACACACACACACACTTCTCTAAATATTCCCTCCTCTCTCCTTCACTGTGGCTGAAACCGATGCAACTGTTGAGTTGACAAATGAGTCTCCTGTTTCAGCCTGAGCTGCAGTCGGCACCGGTGGACTCGCAGGTCAAAGGTCACCGTTGTTTAACTTGGAACTGCAAATAGAAACAACTGCATCTTGGGATTTCAAAATGGAGGAGCCACTACTCAAACCTACGAATGTACGATGTCACACTTTCACACCGCAGAATCTGTGGCTCAGTAATCCATTACTCTTGATATCTGGACTGAGATATCGTATCCTCCATCAGTGTGCAGGATTGTGTGTGTCTGTGTGTGTGTGTGTGTCTGTGTATATGTGTCTGTGTATACGTGTGCATCAGTGTGTGTATGTGTGAGTGTCTGTGTGTGTGTGTGTCTGTATTTGTGTGTCTGTGTATATGTGTCTGTGTATATGTGTGCATCAGTGTGTGTGTGTGAGTGTGTGTGTGTCTGTGTGTCTGTATGTGTGTGTGTCTGTGTATATGTGTCTGTGTATATGTGTGCATCAGTGTGTGTGTGTGTGAGTGTGTGTGTGTCTGTATGTGTGTGTGTCTGTGTATATGTGTGTGTATATGTGTGCATCAGCGTGTGTGTGTGTGAGTGTGTGTGTGTCTGTATGTGTGTGTGTCTGTGTATATGTGTCTGTATGTGTGTATGTGCATGTGTGTGTGTATGGGTCTCTGTGTGTGAGAGTATGTGTGTCTGTGTATGTGTGTGTGGGCTGTGGGTTTCTGCGACTGTGTGTATGTCTGAGGGTGTGTGTGTGTCTGTGACTGTGTGTGTGTCTGTAAGTGTGTGTATATGTGTCTATGTATATGTGTGTGTGTATGTGTCTGACTGTGTGTGTGTGTTTGTGTGTATGATATTGTTGATAGCCAAAGCTAATGACGAAAGGCACAAAACTTTTATGCGCACAAAAACATAACCACACACACACACAAACACACACACACACACACAGATTGAGTCGTGGCATCAATCAAAAGCAAAAATCCGTTCTGCTGCCACGCACGTGCTCTCATATATCCCACAATGCCTCCCTACTTAGGCGGACGAACAGCTGCAGACTCCCCTCATCTTCAGCCGCTCAAACAGGAAATGAGTCACCGGGAGAAATCGACCCTCATGACCTCAGACTCTCCAAGGGTCATGACGTCGGACAGTCTATTATAGAGATAATCTTGTTTTTCACTACCTCCAGCAGGAGGTCAGGCCGGCGGCTTCTGGGGTTTTTTCTCTCTCTGCTGCAGTAGAATCCAGGAAAATACTTCCAGACGGCGAAGATATTTGAAAACAAGAGACTCGCGTAGATTTTTAAAGATAGCATCATCTCCGTACGTTAATTAATGCCGATTAACGATGAAGGGTTCCCCTGCCTGTCGGGTACTTCCTGCTGAAAACAAAACACGCAGACTTGGGTTTCTCTTTCTTTTTGAAGTGAGGAAGACGAAGGGGAGCCTCTCAGAGAATAAAAGTAGATTTAATGAACACAGTAGAATCGATACAAAGTGATAGAAAGACACAACAACGTCAGGATCCGCAGTAAGTTGGGCCTGAAGCGACACTCGTCTTCCTGGGGTCCACATGAAGTCCATATGCATAAACTCTATTCCTGTATTGGGGGGGGGAGAGAGGGAGGGAGGGAGAGAGAGGGAGAGAGAGGGAGAGAGGGAGGGAGAGAGAGGGAGAGAGGGAGAGAGAGGGAGAGAGAGGGATGAGAGAGATGAGAGAGATGAGAGAGATGAGAGAGATGATACATAGATGATAGATAGATGATAGATAGATGATAGATTGATAATAGATTGATGATAGATTGATAATAGATTGATAATAGATTGATAATAGATTGATAATAGATTGATAATAGATTGATAATAGATAAATAGATAGATAATAGATTGATAATAGATTGATAATAGATTGATAATAGATTGATAATAGATAGATAATAGATAGATAATAGATAGATAATAGATAGATAATAGATAGATAGATTTGTATATGTGTATAAACATATGCATATATCTATTATTCTTCCCATAATGCATCCTGGCGTAACCCTCCTGAGTGATCCAGTCAGGCCGATGAAGTAGAAGAACGAAGGCCTTACATTTCAATGTAGAAGAAAGTTAAAAAAGAAAAGAAAAGAAAGTGGTCCAGAATCCACATTTGGATCTGGATCAAGCCCACCATCACCGGAGATCTACTTCGGCACAAAATGTCATCAAAATACAAAAACATTACCAGATATTTTGCGGTCAAACCTTTTAAAAAAAAAGGAAGAGAGAGAGAATTGGAGGAAACAAACATGGATGACCACACGACCTTCCCTGACAATGACTGGCAGAAGTAACAACGAAGCGGTTGATGGTACTGACCCAAAAATGAGATGATGCATTTGTAAATATCACGTCTGAGAACATGGTCGCAGCCACGTTCTGTTCACTTCTCTCTCCTATTGCACTGAATATCCATTCCAGGGCTGTTACATTAACAGAGTGTTGCATTGTGGGTTGTTTGTCTTAATCCTGCTAGGCTTGCAGATTAACTCATTTCTGTTAAATTGTGCGTCTTTTGCAGTTAGTCAGCCTCGGATAAGTGTTTGACGGCTCCGGTAACGTGTTCTGCTGCTAGAGGGAATAACAAAACACGTCTGAGTACAAATTAATCACAGGCACAATGTCTGTACTGTAGAACCGGGCCGGCACCGAACCATCGGTGAAGAGCCAAGACGTATCGTCAACAGAGGCAGGAGCTGGAAATGGGACTGACATGTCGAAATACTTGATTTGCGTGATAACGACCCTGAGGAAGACACTCCTTCAGGACTTTTCTTCATCTTTCGTCTCGCGGCGCTGAAAAACTTTAAATGGATCTAAAATATCATAATTCTTCATTATAGCCCCGAAAAGATTCCTTCATCTTAACCTCGATAACTCAAAATCATTTTGATGGATCATTTCCAGATTTTACGCTCACATAGAACTTAGTGGCAGGAAGAACTGGATTGATTTCGGCAGTTGTTCGTTGGATATTTCCAACAGTAGGGGGCGCTCTTATCTCCACTGGAAAGTCAGGCCATAATTTCATAACAGTTGGTCCAAAGTCGGTGCCTAAGAATCGATGGGAGATCTTTCTTGTCATATAATTTTACTCACTAGGTGGAGCTTTTATGGACTAAAAATACAAACATAACTTCTGAACCTTTGGTCCAATTCAGTCCAAATTTGCCGCCGATGAATCGCCCTTAGAAGAACTATTTGTACATATCACATGTTACTCCGATAGTTCATATTTAATTCACTAGGAGGAGCTGTTTTACTTAATAATATATATAATAATAATACATTTGATTTATATTCACTGTTACTGACAGCCTAGGCCTACTGTTTGTTTTTTTGTCTTTTTTATATAATGGGTTCCCTCCAAATGAAGGTTACTCTAAGGGTGATGTTTTTTTCTGCTTTGGTATACAAGTGGTAAGATAGTATTACATAGTTATTAAACGGAACGCCGCATAGGGAGTGTGAGGAAACATTTTCACTTTAAAAACTTCTCCGAGGAAAAATACACCCAACCAGACATTCAGCCTGAATGACGGATTTAATCGAACAGGAAATTGCTGCAGGATCACAGACAAAAGAATTGAGGTTTAATCCACGTCTGGAAATCATCCGTCGACTCTGATGCATTCGCTTCGCCTTTATTTCCCTGCAATGAATTGCCTTGCTCTCCATCTTACACCCGTGAACGTGAAACGTCGGGGTTCACGGTTTGCACTTTTATTTTTGCTAAAATCCCACGAGTAAAAGTAAGTTTTACGTATAGAGTGAGATCAAGCGATTTTAAGCCATGCAAAGCAATATGGAGCAGCATAAAGTGAAATAGAGCGTCTTCTAGCGATAATAAAACATAAAGTGATATAGAGCGGTATAGAGTTAAATAAAGCAACTTAAAAAATGTAAAGCAATATAGAGCGGAGTAAAGTGATATAGAGCGGCATGAAGCAATTTAGAGTGACATTAAGTGATATAGAGCGAAATACAGCGACATTAAGTGATATGGGGGGACAGAGCGACAGAGCGATGTTAAGCAATATAGAGCAGCATAGTGTGATTATAGAGTGGCATATTACTATGTGCAACTCGTTATTGACTTAGACTGACAAAGAGCTATAGAGGGGCATAGACCAATATAAAAGGATATTAAGAAATAAAGAGCGACAGAAAGAGGTATAGAGGGGCAAAAAGTTATATAGAGCGGCATAACGCGATAGAGAGGGACATAAAGTGATATTGAGCAGCATTAGGCGATAGAAAGCAGCACAATTTGATATACATTGGCATTAAGGGACATAGAGTCGTATAGAGCGGCATAAAGCGACATAGTGATAAGGCGATAAGGAGCAGCATAAAGCGATATAGAGCGACATGAAGTGATGCATAGTGACAAAGTGATATAAAGCAATATATAGCAACATAAAGTTATATAAAGCGATATGGGGCAACATATAGTGATATAAAGCAGGCAACAACAAATATCCCTCTCAAAGTCATCCTACCTATGAGCAAACAGACGCCAGAAACCCCCGTGAACAAGCGAGTGCAATTATTCATTATCGGTGTGTACCCACCCCTAGAGACACGCCCACCACCCAAGTGCCAATACAGTGCTCGTATACAAAACAAGCACATGAACCAGAAAGGGACTTAGAAATTTTGGGTCCTACAAAATCTATACCACATTATCAAATAAAGCTCTAGCGAAAGTTCAGTCAGGAAGATCATCCTCTTGCACACTCAGGCCAGAGTCATCCCTCTCATACCACTCTGTCATTCACACTTTTCATGCCCGCCCAGTGATGAGTCACAGCTTCAGTCTGAGATGTCAGATGAGACCCTCTCTCATCCATCTTTGTATGACGGAGGAGCGAATTTCAAGTTTTTCAAGTGAGTCACGAACCTCTTCCAAAACAAGTAACATGATCGCAAAGGAGCAACAACTTTTTATCCGAATGAACTTATATATTTTATTCTCCTGATTGAATTATATTTGTTTCATCTAGAGTCCAGTTTATGTTTTTATTAGCCGTATGTCTTGCATTGTAATTAGCATTAAATTAGCATTAACATAGTGCAATAAATGCTATTTTTTTTTCAATTGGTTTGGTGAGAGACAGAGTTTAGCAAAAGTTGCGAAACTTTTATGGCAGAGAGTATAAAAGTAGTGAACCACAGAACTACACAGAAGCCTTCCATGTTGTTTTTCAGAGAATCTCGTACTATGTATCAAAGGGTTGCTCCTCTCAACAGGAAATACCACTGTTGTTAGTAGATCAATGACCAAAGCTTTGGGTTCTGATCCGGTGACCATGAGCAAAAAACCTCACCTTAAAAGAAAGCCAACCAGCCTTTCAACCCAAAACTTTTTTTGATGTGTCCAAAACTCACACGGGCTTTGATTTCCACAACAACAGTATCATCATGGGGGTTTCTGGCCCCAGAGCTCCAGAAGGGGAGGGGAGTATGACCCAATATCAGTTCTGAAACGTGCACGGGTCAGAAGAAAAATATCTACTCACAGGAAAACAATAAAGAACTAGATCCCTCAACTTTATACTATTCTTACTTTTTTTTGTTGTTGAAAATTTCAACTTGCAGGAAACAGACTGAATGAATAAATTCCAAATTGAACAGATACACTTTTATTAGTTCGCCAGTTTAACCCAAAAAATGTTTATGACTATGTAATAAAGTATTACAATCATTATCATCATTATTATATATACTGGTGTATGTCATCAGTGTAGGAGAAAACCACATAATAAACACAAACGATGAAAATGCTAGTAGTTAACGCTCACAGCTGCTGAGCTAGCACGTTTTCGTAAGCTAGGCTAAAGGTCCAGCGTATTTATTGCTGCCACTGGGGGGCGTATAGTTACGTGTCCGTAACGGGGAAAGATCTATCCGCATCTCCTCGCCTGCCGGAAAGGTTCCAATGGAATTCAGCACGTTCTTTGTCAGGGCACACAGATCCTGATTTATCTATATCTGGGGCACTAATGGCGGGCGCTCCCGCATCTGTAGTCATTCTACGTGTCGGAAGTGTCCTTGAACGAGATACTGAATCCTAAATATCTTCTTTTTTTTTTTTTTTTTCCAACCGCTCTATGAGCGATAGTGTGAATCTGAACTCTGAGTGGTCGGTCAGACTGGTAAGATGTTCTATTAAGTACAGCCCGTTTACCATCTGTCAACACAAATTGGGTTCTCGCATTAGCGGGAGCATGTGTGTCCTTGGAATGAGAAATTTTATGTTTTTTTTTTTCTTTTCTTTCCCTTATTATTGTGAGTGCATTGAATTGATAATTCCCGTAGGGATGTTCCAGCAAATGTCCAAACCACCTGAAGTGGCTCCATTAAACACGGCCCAGCAGAGTTCCCCTCCAAACGTCTAGGCTCCTCCCCCTATACATGCTTGCGCCATACACGCACACACCAAGCATGTGCTAACATGGCTACAAACATCTCCAAAGTAAACCAGAGAACGTAAAGCTTACAACAACAGTAAGGACAAAATAAGCTGCTGTGTGAAAAAAAAAACATTCGGCACATCAAACTTCACATCACACACTTCAAATCTAATCATCCTGAGGAACGTAGCAAGTTTTTACAAGCTAAAGTCGGCAGCAAGGCTAATGCTAGCGAGAGCAGAGCCAACATAAGACGTATAATAGACGGAACGACGCTCACAACGTTTTATTTTCGCCTTTAAATCTCATATTATTGGTTAGAGAAACGCACCTCGAGGAGAACGGAGGATAAATTAATTTGAACACACACACAATGCCGACCAGCCTCACTTCCACTGTACTCCTTTCAAAATAAGAGCACTTAAAATACACTAGTCATTATGGTTTTAAAACTTTAAAGAAACAAAAATGGAATTTGTCCTAGAAATTTGAATTTAGTGGACGTCTTTTATGAATCCTATTGTTTTAAGATCCATAAAATCCACCAAGATGGGCTTTTCTTTTTCTAGATGAAAGAACCCCAGAGTAAGTCTTTGTCTTGGCAGAATTTATGCTGGAAGTAGCTCAGACTGAGCTCTCCAATTTGGACCTCGATTGCTGTAGCAACTCGCATACTAAAAGAATTCTGTCATCTTGGTAAGACAAGTGTTTACCTCGAGTCCAAACAGGAAATTAGCCGCTGCTCTGGTTTTCAAGGAAACAAGAAGAAAAGAAAATTGTCATATTCTGAGTTTTTTTTCTTCTTCTGATGTATTTCTTGAAGATACTTTAACATAAGACTTGATATTAATTAGGGCGGATGGCTGGTTAGGAAAAAAAACATTTGAAATATTGGAAAAGATCCAGATAAAGAGGAAGATCTGGGAATTTGGTTTCATTTTCTTCTTCATTGGTGCATTTATGTCCATTTCCATTAAATCTACCTGATAGTCCTGGAATTAAACTTAGTACAAAAGGGGCATAAACCTTTGGGAAAAAAACAATCAAACTATATGGTGGATGTAGATTAAGGGGTGGAGTCAGAATTATTTTCCACTTTTGAAAAAGAAATTCCAAAATAATGTCATAAATTGTCTGTTACGCTTTCATTGATCGACATTGATTGATTGCTATGAAACTGTGTGGAAGAGAAAAAAAAAGAACTAGTGAATATTTTGTAGTGGATCCACTGGTTCCATGATTTTTCTTGAGGGCTTTTATTTCACGTCAAATTTAATTGACAGATCTGAATGATACATTTGTCAGATACTTTCTTTGGGAACGGGCAAATCAATTTTGGGAAGAATCTGCGAAGAAGAATAAGAAATGCTGACTGTTCTGGAACAACTAACTCTGTATAGCCATGTATATGTGTGTATATATCCCCTAAGAGCTCCCGGTCCCCTGCGTTGTACTCCACCTGATTGAATTCCTCAAATTAAATGTGACGTTATGTCAGAAAAAGAGCGTTTTTTTTTTAAATATGCCCCTAATGAGAAAAATATGATATTTATATATCTATATCTATATAGATATATCTATATATATGACGAATCTGCCCAAATCGATTCATATGTAACAAATTTGAACTAAACTGGACCAACGACTAGGAAACAATGTTAAAAAACTTTAATGTTTTTCTTTAAAGTAAAGTCTCCTAGTAGGTAAAGTACGAACTAAGAAGAGAAAAACATGTTATATAAAATATAGGTTTCCTCGAGTTAATACATATACACCAAACCTGGACTACTTCAAAAAAGTTAGGTAGGTATGTCACAATCTGTGTTCTTGTCACGCTTTGATTTTGACAAATACTTTGGGCATATTTCATCAATCAAAAGAAAAAGGAAGGTATGTCAACAAAACAGAGTTTTTCCTTAAAAAGCGTCCCCAAGCGACTAAAATATGCACTTTTAGAGTAAAATATGATGTAAACAGGACAGATGTCCTCGAGTCCATTCATATTCACCCAATTTGGACAAAGGGGACAAACAGTTGAGAAATTATGTCCCAAAAACTGTTGAAGATAAAGTTCCCCCCAATGTCAGAAATATACAACGGACCTTTCCCAAAATCAATCCAGTTCTTTCTCTCACTAAGGTCTACGTGGGTCTAAAATTTGAAAATGATCCATGAAATAGATTTTGAGTTATCGCGTAAAAAGGAAGGAGGGAATGCTCAGGGTTGCAGTCTTCCGAGGTTCTTGTTTTGTTCTTGCTGTTATTATTTATTGTGTTTTGCAGAGTATGAAGTGAAAAGGGAAGAGAGAGAGACAACGGGATAAAAGGATCAGAAAGACCTTCATGTTACGACTTGGACCACCTCCTTGTAAAGGAATGAAACCTCATTCAGAAAGGGACTTATCTTTGGGAAAGGGTCGTTTACACGCAGCATTTTCTTTACGATTAATCGTCTTTTCCGACTCAATTCAGAATTAGGCTGTCCGTGTAAACCCAACTACTGATGCAGGCGGATGGCACATTCTCCACACTTCTGAAACACCGAGTCACTTCCCCTCAGGATGTGTTCTTCTGGCACCAGCCCGACTCGTTGAAGGGAGTCAGAACATTACGATGGATGTGTTTATTCTGACAGTTTACATTCACTCTGAGGTGTGAATGTTATTTCCTCGACGCTCGTAAAGGTAAATCTGTCCTAATTTGCATGTTTGTGAGTGTGAGACTCTTGTCGGGGGGATTATGATGTGACTTGAAGTGAAACATAATCCCTAGTTCGGGTAGAGCTAGTGACGTGACGAAAGCCCAAGTCTCGGCTCCTGAGGAAGGTGGAGAGGCGGAGATTTTAGGACTACAAAGAGGAAGTGGTGCAGGCAGAGAGGGGGGGCAGCGGGAGTCAGAAATATAAGGAGGCGCGAGAGAGAAACACAAATATTTCAGGGGGAGAAAAGTGATGTAGAAAATGGAAAAACAAAAACGGACAGAATGAACATTGGGAAGGAGGGAAGAAAGAAATTGGGCTGATGTGAAAGTAAGAAGTTTAGTTCGGGGAAAGTATTTGGCTCAATTCTGAAAAAAAAGGAAAAAGAAAAGAAAAGGTTATTGGGAGAAAAAAGACCTGCGCTCACGTCCCCCGCAAGGGTAACTCCCCGAAAAGTCCCCAATCCCCTGCGTTGTACCAGCGATGCCCCTGAGTAACTCCTCAAGTCAAAACTATGAAGTTATATCAACAGTATTTCATTAAAAAAAGTCCCTGAAGTGAGTAAAATATAAATTATATGAAATTATGGGTACGATAGATTTCAAGGAAACGACTCGTACGCACCAAATTTGGACTAAATCGGAACGATAGTTGAGAAATTACGGCCCAAAAACTTGTGGAGATTAAGCTCCCTATACATCCGATCTCTCCCAAAATCAATCCGGTTCTTCCTCACACTAATATCTATGCGGCTCTTAAATTTGAAAACAAAACAATCGCGTTATAACGAAGTATCTGTGGCGGCGATGATGAGTCCTTAATATATCCCACTTTTCGGGGCATTAAGTAGTTGGGAGGAATGAAGAAGACATTTATCAAGCACATGTTTATAAGCACATTGTAATTAGTTTACTGTATATTATTGTTTTAGATTAGATGCACAAGATGTACGTTTAATATTTATGATGTTTAAGGCAAATAAGCAGAAATCATGAATCCGACACCTTTATATTCCCCGAATAAGTGAATTTTGAATGTTGCATCCGTTTATTCTTACCAGCTTTCTATTTTTTTTTATGCATGGATAAATTTCCGTTATAAACTCGGCAACCTTTATTTGTGTCAAATTACTCCAGTCACACTTTTTTGGCAACAACTCTAAATTGTGTCGACTAAACGTGAATTTTTTATGCAGCTGAGCAGGAAAATATTTCCATCAGGCTGGAAATATTTTATCGTAAGCAATGATGAGGAGGAAAAAGTAAAGGAGAGCGCAAATTATGCTGCGTTTAAGTGTCAAGAGGAAAAAACGGCTCCTTTAAAACAAAAGCAATTTCAGCAAACACCTGGGGAACCGACACGGCGCCGGGTTCAGCGGGTTTGTCCACGCGAGCAGCGACAGCGACGTTTACAGTAAACACCGGTGAGGGGTTGGAAACTGTCCAGGGACCGCCCGCCATCTTTAAACACTAGGCCTACGCTGTCGTCACAGGAAAGCCCTCAAATCTCCTGCGTTGTAAAAGCGACCCCCCTCCCCCCGATTTAACTCCTCAAATCTCAATCTGTTATCTTTAAAAAAAGAAAGATGAAAAAAGTTCCCCCTAGTTAGTATAATACTAATTATTAGCGTAAAAAAAAATCTGTATACAAGATAGATATCCTTGAGTCCATTCATATGCACCAAATGCAAAACAATACAAATTGAATTTACGGTGAATTTACTGGAAAACAGGGTTTTTCATAACAAAAGCTCCCCCTAGTGAGTAAAATATGAACTACTAGAGTCAAATATGATATTTACGGAGACGGAGCTCTTCAAGTCAATTCATATTCAGCAAATTTGGACTAAATCAGATGTAAG
Source organism: Lophius americanus (assembly GCA_037951165.1). Taxonomy (NCBI): domain Eukaryota; kingdom Metazoa; phylum Chordata; class Actinopteri; order Lophiiformes; family Lophiidae; genus Lophius; species Lophius americanus. The sequence goes on along the minus strand of JBBDHG010000128.1, from coordinate 956,169 downwards.
GTTATAAAGTTCCGTCTGTAAAACAGTGTTATTTGTTTAAAAAACAAAAGAAAAAGAAAATGAAGGCGTTTCCATAATAACCCGGACTTTTCGGCGATACAATCACAATAAATCCTTTTCCAGCATTTTGCTCTGGATTATAAACCATCTCTCTTTGGTAGATAATATTCAATTTAACCAGATTCTCATCAAACTAGAGCCCAACTATAATATCCCCAGCCTTCACAAACCTTCTGTTAAGATTTAAAAAGTACTTTAAGCTGGTTCAAAGTAACGCATGAAAATAAAACATAACGTGAGCGTTAAACTTTAACGTCGTTTTTTTTTCACGTCCCTGTATTCAAACTGGCTGGTTCTCAGACGTACGCACCCTCACTCGAACGCACGCATCCCTAAGAAGTGAAGAAGAGGCCCACGTTTATTCCATTACCGATCGCATCAACGCCGTTTAAACCATTTAAAATGTCAGACTGGGTTTCCGAAACGGAGCGAGGGGAGGAGCGAGGAATGATAAGAGGCTGGAAAAGGGATGAGGAGGAGAAAGCGGGGGGGGGGGGGCCCCCCTTAAATATATATCCGTCAGAGATTTAAGATAAACAACGTGACGGAACTAATTAGGACGTTCCGCAGTAAGTGGAGCTTAATTTTTTACCATTATAAGTTTCAATGGCTCCACTGAGGGGGGAAGGAGGGGGAAAAAAAAGCCCCTCAAACCTCTCTCTCTCTCTCTCTCTCTCTCTCTCTCTCTCTCTCTCTCTCTCTCTCTCTCTCTCTCTCTCTCTCTCTCTCTCTCTCTCTCTCTCTCTCTCTCTCTCTCTCTCTCTCTCTCTCTCTCTCTCTCTCTCTCTCTCTCTCTCGAAATGTGGCATGGCAGGCAGCCAAAGCCCACAAGGACAGAATCGGGCCCGCCCTGTGTCCCCTTCGCGGCGAGGCTGGAGGAGAACGAGGTGAAGGCGTATGCAAATATACGCACATCTGACAGACATTAACTATCACAGATTTATTTTCAACCGGCTACATTTCCCAGAAAATAAAGGCGGGCCCCGAATTAATATTCTACCAGCGGAAAGTTCGAGACATTCGTGAGCAAATGTGTCCATCATCTCAGACATCATCTTTGAGGAATTTTCAAACCGCCGCCACAATCGGGGGTCGCTGGCCGTGGCATAATTGCTTTTTTCTGTGGTTCGGGTTTTCATTTGTTGTTCTTCTCTGTGACTTCAAGGACACGAATGGAATCAATCAAATCTGCGTCAAACACAGAAACGGGGGACGAGATCCATCCCACACACGTTTGTTATTTTACGTATGTTTTTAGAAGGATTACACGTGTCGGTATTTGATTTTTTTTTTCACACCTTGGAGGTAGTGAACATGAAAGCTTGACAGCAAAACCCCCCCCAACCTCCTGCATTCCCCTGATTGTACTCCTCAAAAATGAAATGGGGGAAGTTAGGTCTGTTTTCACAGAAAAATAAACAGCTCCCCCTAGTGATTACATTATGAACAGTTACAGTAAAAGACGATGTTAAAAAGATTACAGTTAAAAATACTGGAAAAGGACTTATTGTGATTATATCGCCGAAAAGTCCTGGATATTACGGAAACGCCTTCATTTTCTTTTAAAACAAATAACACGGTTTTAAAGACGGAACTTCATAACCTTCCATCTGATTTAGTCCAAATTTGCTGAATATGAATTGACTTGAAGAGCTTTCGTCTCCTAAATGTAGTATTTGACTCTAGTAGTTCATATTTTACTCACTAGGGGGAAGCTGTTATTACGAAAAACACTGTTTTTCAGACAGAATTTTCCTGACCTTCAAGTTAGCTATTGTGTCAACGCGAAGGACGCAGCGGCGTCAACGATGACCTTTATTTGTCAACATAGGCATTTCTTTCAAACACCATAGCGTCTCTCTAGTGTTGAGCTGGCTGACCAGAATGTCTTCTCGTTTGTGCGGACATTCCTGAAACATACATGTTGTGTGTGTGTGCCGCTCTATTTATAGAGCGGAAGCTAAAAGAGCACAGCCCCGGCTCTTAACGTGAACCCGGCTGTAAGGTTAAAGCCGGTGGAGACGGCGCCGCGCCCGCTCACGAGCGCTGCTTAAAAATTCAGCAGACTGTTAACGGCACATTACGTTCCAGTACGAACGCCGGACGGAGAGAAAGTGGGCCTAATTGCCGGTGATAGCTGGATGGAGATGTAACTTATCTCAGCATCCCGCCCCCCCCGGCCCCCCTGTCCCGTCTTCTTCTCTTAGTTTCACTTAGACCTTGAGAGGAATGAGATCAGGATTCCATAACGGGTCTTCGAAGCGTCCTCATCCGTTCCCCTGTCATATTTTTTCATTTTTTATTAACTGCTCTGCTGCGACTTATTAAGAGAATACAAATGCCGCTCGGAGACGAGCTATGACATCATCGGACACACAATTCCCTGCACACACACATTTCTCTGCGACACACGAGAAAACTGATATGCACATTCACAAACACACACACACACACACAAAACCACATTTATTATAAATCTGCCAGTTCCTGCAGGCAATTTCAGACGAGTAAACCGGGGTTTTCTTGATCGTGCCATTAAAGCCGTCTAGCGGCGGCCCGGCTGGCAGCGCTGCAGATTATTTTGGGCCCCAGCATCAACGCCAGCGCAAAAAACCAGAAACCGCCGTAATTATAAGATCTGCTCGGCCCCTTTTGAGTGGCAACGGCAACCCAAGACCTTGATCTGGCCCAAGACAAGAGGGGGGGGGGGGCGGGGCTCCCGGATTCAAAAATAGAACTGTCCACATGGAGTTGATTTGAGGTTTTCTATACGGGGCGGCCCGGCCCTGGCCTGCAGAAGCAATGAAGTCACTTCAAGCCGGTGGAAAGAGGCGATATCGCGTGCAGCTCTGTTGTGGTGGAGAGCACTCGCTCGCTCGCCCTCAGTATTAAACCCAACGCCGTTATGCGAACGGGCATGAAGGAGGTTTTGGGACTACAGATGGCCCGTTTGGATAGCCACGCTTTTACTTTGAAAAGAAAGAGCAAAATAAGCCGACAAGGTGGAAACCTTGAGTTCTTGAGTCGCGGCGAATCGGTTGAAACTCAGTACTTTTACAAAATAACAGAGCATGGGGAGAATTTATCACTGTGTTTGACACATTTCACAAACAGAAAAGGTTGAAGTTAGACCTCAGTGCGAGGAAGAACTGTAGTGATTTTGGGAAGGGTCGGTTGTATATTTCCGACACTAGGGTGGGGGGGTCTCCAAAAGTTTTCGGGCCATAATTTCTTAACCGATGGTCCAATTTAGTCAAAATTGTATCAACCCGAGGAGATGGTGCCAGGAGTTATCTGTGACGGATGAGCAGCAGCGAGAGTGAAGGGAAAGGTTTCCGAGATAATGGATGGTTTGGAGACGCTGGTTCTGACCAGAAGACAGGAAGTAGAGGTGAAGATGTTCAGATGTTGTCTGGGAGTGAGGAGGATGGACAGGCTTAGAAAGGAGGACATCAGATCGACAAACCAGGTGAGACGTCCCGGATACAAAGTCAGAGAGACCAGATGGTTTGGACAGGTGAAGAGGAGGGATAGTGGAAGGATGCTGGAGATGAAGCTAGCAGGCGGGAAAAAGAGACCAAAGAGGAGGTTTCTGGATGTGGTGAGAGAGGACATGGAGTTGGTTGGGGTGACAGAAGACAGGACAAGATGGAAACAAATGAGCCACGTTTGCTTCACGTTAACTAGTTAATATTTTACTCTCTAGGGGGCGCTTTTTACACAAACACTTTTTTTTTTTTATGATTTGATGACGATCAGAATATATGAAACATACCGACCATTACTGGTTTTCATATAATGCTGAAACACATTACACATTTCCCCGGGGCACCGTGTCATCACCTCTGACGTAATGTTAATGTTACTGTATAAACGCTGCCACCCCCCCCCCCCCCCCCTCCATGCAGCGGCGAAAGCCAGCAAAGTGTCGGGGGCCTTAAAAACCTTGCCGAAATGATCTCTCAGGATAAGATTAAAAACTCTGACAATCTCTTCCAAAAAAACGTACAACCCCCCCAGGGGAACTTGTATACTCAACAGGGCTGCAATGACGGATTGGAGAGTGAACCCAAGCACCGCTTGGGCTCCGCAGTGGATCCCCCTCGTCCTGGGAGGCGGGCAATTCCATTCTGAACTGTCTCCTGTAAGCTGCCTGTCAATCATTCTACCCTACTGGGTCGTCAGCTCCCACCTGACAACCCGAGAAAAATGTCCTTCTCCCTGGACATAAATCACAGACGGGAGTGAGGTAGCCATAATAGTGAAGGATCCAGCATGCACTGCAGTGAGCGCAAATAACAGCTCAATCAGAGAAGACGGATAATAAAGACCAATGATTGATTACAAGCCGCGACGATAACGAGTCAATTAGAAAGACTTTGGCGCTCACACTCTTAGAGGGGATTGAGATCAAAGGGTCTCCTGCCTGTGCAGCGGCGTGGAATACCCCCCCCCCCCTCCCCTTTGGAGTTTGGATAGTGGCGGTGGTGGTGGTGGTGGCTGATGACTCTGCTGAGCCTGATGAATGGTGATGCTAGGCGGAGGTGGGGAGGGGCTATTTTTTGAGTTCAACCTATTATTACCAGTTTTTAAAATCATCAAAAAAAAATACTGTTTTTAAAGTGTATATTTGTGCATTTGCTGTTTTATTTTTTAGGTTTTGAAGGTCAAACCATGAAATTAAGTTTTGTGTAAGAGACTTGAAGAATTACAAATGTGGAAATTTTACAGTTTTTATTCTTTTGGGGTCCAAACATACACTGTAAAACAAAAAAATAGTGTATGAACTTCAAGAAATTACTGCATCTACACTGTAAAAAGAGATTTGTTGTGGAAGAAAGCGAAATTCCAGCTTAGAAAATTCTTCAAATCTCTTTCAAAAGACTTTTTGAAATGGTTTCCCGCTTAAAAAAAAGAAAGTTTTAAATACGAAACATTGAAAATAAAGTTTATCATAAAGTTTATTATTGATATTTGATTCTAATGTCATTTTATTCCCGCAGCATTTTAAGAAAAGCAAAACACATTGGTGATTACAAATACTCAAAGCTTAAATTAAAGACTCATGAATATTTTACTTCGTCGTTTGTTACCAGTCAGCAATTTTTCTTGTATTTTTAAAGTAAACAAATTTTTCTTTAAGGTCACTATAGTGACTTAAATCAAATGAAGCATTTTTTTTTTTGAGTCCAACTTATTAATTTAAGATAAAAACACTTCAGCTTGTGACACCCAATTAAATTGAGTTAATCAAACAAATCTCTTTTTACAGTGTATCAGGAATAAAAACGAGCTTTTTAATACGCTTTCAAGAAACTCCAGCCCCCACTATCATATTCACCACTTTTTCTTTCCAGATTGCACATAATCTATTTGTTTTCATCATTTCTTCCGCGTTTCCCTTCTCACGGCTTCGGCGTTTTGCGGCGCAGCAATTCCTCCTTCACGCCTCCCCTTGAATGTCACTCCCTCCGTTTTCCCCCTTTGAGCCCGATCTTCTCCTGCCGCTAGAAGAAAAGCGCGGAGAGGCTGGATTTTTGAAGCTGGTGAAAATTTGCACTCATTCGAGGCAAAGAGCGCGCTAATGAGAGGCGCCGGTGTTAGCGCCAGCGCCAGGCGGGCTAGTTGAAGGAGAAGCCGCGAAGTCTCGGTGGGGAGGAAGAGCGCTGAGAGGTAGCTGGAGGAAGTTTTTCTCCTCTTTCCCTCTTCATCCCACACGAGACCAGATGGGATTCTCATGGAGGGAAACAATGAATAGGAATGAGAATTAGAAAACAGCCTGACCGGGTGTGGATGTCGCGTCAGACATTAGGCCAAAAACGACTTGCAGCGCAACAACAATGACTCTAATTAAAGTTTCCACATTCGTAAAGATCAGATGCAGCTTCTTTTTTTCCCACCCCCGTTTTTTAAAAAAATAAAAAAATTTTTAACCTGATTAGCTAGTAATTAAGATTTTTTTTCTACTTAAAATCATCAGCTTATCCACTCACATCGATCGCATCACAGCTTATAGTTTCCTAGAAAATTCCAGTTGTTCTGTAACCATGAAGTGTAAAAAAAGTTTTTTTTTTAAGAAAGACCACATTGAACTTTTTACTCCAAAATAGAAAGAAACAAGTTTTTCAGTAGAAAATGTTGAGTGGATGCTAATTGCTTAAGTTATTTATAGACATCTGCTCACAAAAATTCAATCCGGCTAATGGTACCATCAACCTCACTCATGGTCGAGTATCGCTAGGCATTCTGGGAAATAATTCCATTCATTTCAAGTCTGGCATTCTTGTTATACAATTGCTTAATATCTTTATGAGTTTTAAAGATTTAAATGTAAAAAGTCATAACACACATGGTGGTTTAATAGTTAAACGTTTTAATAGTTGAATGTTTTTCTATGGCTTCAAGTTATTTTATAATAACTGGCCCGCTGGCATGCAGCACAGAAACCACAGATACTACAAATCCCAGAATGCACCACCTACTGCAACGGTCTACTTTTACTGTTGTATTGCGGGGGAAGAAAGAAACGGTTACCGATTGATTTTAGGCATTTTGTATCTTGATAAATATTGTTTTCTGGATGTTATCGATGTCGGTGAATCAAAACCTTTCATTGGAAATCGTCCTGTGAAAATATGTTGAGAGAGAGGAAGACTTCAAAATAAGAAATGCTGATCTATTTTGAATTGAATCTGTAATTTCAGTGTTTTATTTTCCGTTGGTTTGTCAAGGATTCTATTAAATGAGTGAATAAAATAAGAATACACCTCAGATCAAACATGGCCGATCTGAGGACTCCATCTTTAATTCTGGACCCCCCCCTCCGGGATTAAGTTTGCCACCCCCCGGCTTAAATTACGAATTTATAGAAAGGTGAGGACAGAAGAAGAATAAAAGAAGAATAAACACAAGCAGGATAACAATAATTTAGTCATAATTACATTAAACCCATTTTGTAGCGAATCCACCAAAAATGCTGAAACAGCGAAATCGTTGTTCTGCAGCGATACATCCGACTAGATAAGAACCCGAACATGAAACCAGATGATATTTGCGGTCCAGTTAATTACGCTCGCAGTGTGCGGCCGGTTAGGAGGAGATAAACACCGTCTGCGCTCCAGCTGGACTCAAAACCCAGTAATGTGGCGCGGCGGCTCAGAGGTGTGACGGGAGCGGTGGAGCTGCAGATAAAGACATGGGTTCTGCGGGTCGACGGTTAGTTTTGTGAAAGCCGGTCCCGAACGCACAGCAGATACGAAACGCAACGCCGCAGACGGGGACGGGAGAATCCTTTCAAACCCAAAACAACCAATTATCCACCTGCTCTCAACAGCTGAGAGCAAAATCATCGGTGCGGGGGACGCCTTATTTAAAAGTCAATCAGGCGGTCACCCGGGGGGGAGGAGGGGGGGTGATGGGGGCCCATCTGGCGATCCAAAACCCCTTTTACACACTCACACCCAACGCCACTCCGTTAAAGGAGTGTGTGTATATTGTGTGTGTGTACCTTTGACATTTCGGTCAAAATGGACTGTTTTCCATAAATTTTACGTGTCATGATGCTAGAAGTGATTTTAATTGGTACTTTTTCTTTTGGGTCATTTCATGGTAAATTCAAGATATTAAATGAATAAAACTTTTAAGTCTCTAAAGTCATCATCCTCAGCAGAATTTCTAGAGTCCATTTCTTTAAAAGTGGAAGGCTGCTCTCCAGAACAGGAGCTCAGAGGAACCAGCTGAACCTGAAGGTATAAAGTAAACCTACAGTAACCGGACCGTTTCCTCAGAAGCAGGCAGAACCGGACCAGGAAGAAAACCCCGCGGACGTTTGGACCTGTCGCAGCGGGAGGAACACTTCCATCGAGTGTTTGGCGAGAACAAGAGCAGGACCTCTAGAGTTTAGAGCGCAGCCATCATTCGTTCGGACGGGTTTCCTGCTCTGGCGTGACGTCACAGCTCGCTGCTGGGCCGCCGGTCCGTTCTGCACTGACGTCGGATGTGGGGGGAAAGAAGAACTTCTGAACGAGGTTAGAGCAGCCGTGTGTTTGGTTTATCCTCCCTCACACATCCAGGAACCTCCTCTTCCTCTTTTTCTTCTGCCTGACAGCTCCATCTCCAGCATCCTTCTACCAATAGATCCACTGACCCTCCTCTTCACATCTCCAAACCACCTCAGTCGGTCCCCTCCCACTTTGTCTCCAGGACGTCTAACCTGGATCGCCCCTCCGATGTCCTCCTTTCTAATCCTGTCCTTCCTCCTCACTCCCACACGACATCTGAACGTCTTCATCTCTGCGTCCTGTCATCTGGTCGGTGCCGCCGTCCCTAAACCATCCAGCAGAGCTGCTTTCACCACCATGTTGGAAACCGTTCCATTAACTCCTGCTGCTGCTACTCTTCTGTCACAGATAACTCCTTACACCCTAATGTTGCCAGTACCGTACATAGAAGAATAGCACAAGTAGCAATCTTCTTCTTCTTTTTTAACCAAAGCGTGAACACATTACTATATTGGAGAACAGAAACTGGGTCTAAGGTCTCCAGCTCCCTTCAGCTGATCTGTTTCTCTTGTTTGTGGGTTTTGCAAAAGCTTGAGGAGCAACTTTAGTATCAAAGACGTTAGTATTTCTTTCTCCCTCCATGCGGACCGAGCTGCCAGGAGACAAACAAACATCCTCATAATCGCAGATACTCGGATCCAAATTGTCCCTCAACTGCAGTAGTTTGTGGAGGACGGTCACGTCGGGCTGACTGAGCATTTGAAAGCCATCCTACGGTTCTGTGAACCTGAAAAACAGATTTTATGGTCCTCGCGTATAAGTTCACTCTTGAAACAACCTCCTAATTAACTGATGCGCTTCAGCGGCTCCAGTACCACAGTCCAGTCGCTTAAATGTCCATTCAAACAACACCTGAAGTCCACTCGCCGCGGTCCAACGACGCCTGGAAAAGATTCTGTGTGGCTTTTCTTTTTTTCCCCCCAAGTTTTCCAAGTGGACACCCAGTACTTATTTGTGGAAAAGCTGGGAGCTCCCGACTTATGTGGTGCATTTATTACTTTATTATCTTATCTAAATATACCATAAAATGTTTTTAAATGGTAAATAGAAATCTGACTTGAGGAGAAAAAAAAAGAACGAGTTTGTGATGAAATTTTTGTTTTTCATTGAAAACGGTCGATTTTATTTTGATTTACTTTTAGATTAACTATTTTTTTTAATTATTTTACTTTTTGTTTTGGTGGAATGGAGTTACATAATTCCTCGCACGCTTTCATATGCCAATGAAAAAAAAAAAAATCCTATTTATGGAATAGAACTTTCTCAATAGCCTAGATAAAGCCTCCTCCTCTTCGGCCCCTTTGACCTGTGGTGTCCCCCAGGGCTCCATCCTTGGCCCCTTACTCTTTATAAAGCATATACCTGCTGCCACTGGGTCACATTATAAACAGGTTCTGTCACATCATCCAATCATAAAGAGACTCAAAACATGCTCAAATATGGAGATCTTTTGAAATTTCAATTAGAAAGACTATCCTCCTGTACACTCGAGCCACAGTTACGGCTCCTCCCACTCTACTATACCCACCTTTCACTCATCTTCAGTCTCACTTGGCTGCATCACAGTCTGGGGCATTAATTAATATCAGCAGATCTCATTCAGGTAGCCTCTACCGTCCAATCACTGTGTCACACCTGCAGGATTAGCCAATCACCATCGAATCTAGTTCTCACATGCTGCTGGTTCGCTCCGCCTCCACATTTCAGCCTATTCCTAACAGATCCATCAGCCTTATCGTTCATCAGCCCCAGCAGAGTCATCAGCCACCACCACCACCACCCAGATTCCAGAGGGTGGATATTCCATGCTGCTGCATTATCTGGCAGTAGTAAGCTACGAGAGTTAGGAGATTGAATATGTGATATACAGATAACATATAATTAACTAGATAATTAGATTCAGTAATGGAGGCCCGACCCAGTAGAACTTCATTTCTAGCTACCTCCACGAGGTAAGCTGATTTGAATCTGCTCTGGGCAGAAGTTAATGGGAAGGACTGACCTATCACCTGCACACAAAGCTGGACTGGGCATAGGCTAAAACCTGGAGTTCTAAAAGTGAGGTTGTGCTATTCAACATAAGGAGATGTGATGAAAATGTGGTTTCATTGGATTGGTTGATCATGATCAGCTGCTTCATCTCATCAACAAGATTTTTAACTTAGGCTTCGGTGTCCTACTGGAGCATGACAGAAAAGAAGGGAAATAACCTTCATGTGCTGAAAGTAAGCCAGTTTGACATTTATCATTGCTGGATAGCTTCAAATAGGAAGCATCAGCATGCAGCAGGTGGAGGTTGAGGTTCTAGCAAGGTGAACGCAGTCATTCAGTGGAAGCCACCGGAGCTGTTATTTTCACAACCTGCAGGAAATCCAGAACCAGAGTGGAGAGGACCACCAAAGTCAGGAAAACTACACAGTGGGAATAAAACGACACCGCAGTAATAACCGGTGGTGAGGCTGAAGTACGTCCAACAGTAACAATGAGAAGAAGAAAAAAAAAACCTCCAGATCTCCGTGTAGAAGATTTCGAACTTACCACCCCGGTGTCCAACTGCTCGCTGGAGCGAGAAGGAGCCGCTCCAGCCAGAGGTCCAAACCACAGCATGAGCGCCAGCAGCGGCATCTCCGGACACTTATTCCTCATCCACAGACCAGCGAGCAGAGAAATCATCACGTCCGACGACAGGCTGCTCCTGCAGGGGCTTCACACCTCCGCCCGCGCGGCCGCATCCACGGGATAAATCACGCGCAGACACCCCTGAAGAACGCGCCCGCATAAGTCTACCTCACTGTTGAGCGCAAGGACATAAAACACATCAAAGCCCCCGAGGACGGGGGGGGAGATTTGCAACTTTGTTTCAGAGGATTCTTAAATCAAGTCCATCGGAGGTGGTTTCTCCTGGCAGCGGGGCGCGCGGCTACCGTTTCCCTGATCGCGCAGCCTGGAGCACCGGAGGATCTGAGCAGCTGCTTGCGGTTCAGTCCCGAGCAGCGGCAGAGACCCCTCTGACGCACACCGAGAGAGAGAGAAAGAGAGAGAGAGCAACAGAGGGAGAGAGAGAGAGGGGCAAAGAGGGAGACAGAGAGAGGGAGAGAGAGAGAGAGGGGGGAGAGCGAGAGAGCGCGAGAGAGGGGGGGAGAGAGAGAGAGACAGAGGGAGAGCGAGAGAGCGACAGAGAGAGAGAGAGACAGAGGGAGAGATATAGAAAGAGAGGGGGGGAGAGAGAGAGAGCGACAGAGAGAGAGAGCAACAGAGGGAGAGAGAGAGAGAGAAAGAGAGAGAGAGCGACAGAGAGAGAGAGAGAGCAACAGAGGGAGAGAGAGAGAGAAAGAGAGAGAGACAGAGGGAGAGAGACAGAGAGAGAAAGAGAGAGACGTTTTGAGCGAGAGAAAGAGAGAGAGGGTTTGAGCGAGAGAAAGAGAGAGAGGGTTTGAGCGAGAGAAAGAGAGAGAGAGGGTTTGAGCGAGAGAAAGAGAGAGAGGGTTTGAGCGAGAGAAAGAGAGAGAGAGAGAGGGTTTGAGCGAGAGAAAGAGAGAGAGGTTTGAGCGAGAGAAAGAGAGAGAGGGTTTGAGCGAGAGAAAGAGAGAGAGAGGTTTGGAGCGTGTCTCCAGCCTGCTTAGACACCAGTGAATTCATGACGCGCGTGAAGCACAACGTGAGAGTCTGAAGGGTTGAGGGCAGAGACACAAAACACAATTTGTAAGCAGTGCTCAATTAGTTGTTAGGCCTCTAGATATGTGTGTTAAGTGGGTTTGACGTGCTGTGGTGTCAGTCCAGATCTGAAAAAGTAGCAGACAGCAAGGGTAGGAATACCCCCCCCCCCCCCAGTGATTCATGTACAATTACTGACTGAACACCTCAACTTAAATAATGTTGATTATAATAACTTATATTTGTTTACAAATGTGAGGTTTTGTCATAAAAACAGTGATTTTTAGTAAAAAATATTTTAAAAAAAAGAAAAAAAATCACCCTCACCCCCTAGGGGGTAAACTATAAACTGTTAGAATAAAATATAATCTGTTCAAGGTAGATCCTTCCAGTTATTTTGGTTGAAAATAAAAAAAAAAGCTCCCCCTAGTGGGTAAAGTATGAACTATTACAGTGAAACATGATGTGTACAACACAGAACTCCTCAAGTCGATTCATAGGCATCACATTCAGACCAACGGTTGAGAAATTATGGGGTTTGGGGGGAAACACTCCCGCTGTCAGGGACGACATCATCGGTCCGGCGTGGATTTTCAATCGCCGCTGTCGCCACAGATCCTTCCTGTTCTTCATGTTTTCAGCGGCTACACTTCAACCAAGAAACTTTTCATCTGTCTTTTCCCCAAACTTCTCTCTCACTTAATGCGGTTGCTTTTGTTGAAAGTCCGATTTGGTTTTCATTCCTCTCATATTTACCCCCCCCACCACCCCTATTTATCTGAGGAATTATGCCTGACTAATACTTTATAAAAAATAACCCAAAATAGCTTCTTTTATTTTTTGTAGCTATGCCCGCGCCCCCCAGCGGAGATACATTCATAAACAGGAAGAATTTAATATATCTAAAGCAAGAGGGACTTTTTAATTGCTAGTCTTTATGTTCTTCTGTCAATGGTCACCACTTGGGTCCACGCTGAAATATCTTTATTGCCGTTTAATGGATTGCCATTAAATTTAGAGCGCACACCCCAGCAACCCCTCACGACGTACGGCAAAAACTTTGCTGATCCTCTTGACTTTTTATGGCGCCGTGGTCAGGTCGTACTTTCATTTGTTCAGAACTGGATTTACGCTCCCACTTGACATTTACTCAGCGGTATTTTCTGCTAGCCTGCGGCTTTTTGCTCGTTGCTAGGACGCCGAGATTCTGGACTAAGACGGAGGGCCGATTGGGCGACATCAGCATGTTAGCATAGCGCTTAGATTCTACGAGTAAGGAACTCGAGGAGATAAATTAGGAGTCAGGTTAAAGGATCTCGTCTCCACAAATGGATCAAATTTGCGCAGGTTTGCGGAGAAACTTCGGGGAAAGTATTTTTATATCATTCATATTCTTCATTTTCATTAGTCTTGGTACATTTCCTTCGGATCAGCAAATGCAGATTTGATGCACGTTATGACAAGGTGACATCCGGTCTCACATTATAACGTGAAAACTATCATGATAAAACGTGAACACTTTTTATTTTATAACGTGAAAAATATGTTAAAACGGTGGAAACTTTCTTTCACGTTAAAACGCGAAAATAATCATAAAAACTTGAAAACTATCAAGTTATAACCTGCAAACGATCATGTAAAAATGTGAAAACTTTAAATTTTATTACGTGAAAATTATCATGATAAAACGTAAGTAACGAAAATAAACGAAAATTATCATGAAAACTTTCTTTAGCCTCAAAATGTGAAAATGATCGTGTAAAACGGTGGAAAAACTTTCATGTTAAAACATGAAAGTGAAAACTATGACGTTAAAAACGTGAAAACTCTCGTTAAAACGCAAAAACTCTCGTTAAAACGTGAAAACTTTCTTTCACTTTTTAACGTTAAAACTATGCTGTTAAAACGTGAAAACTATGTAAAAACTCTTGTTAAAACGTGAAAATGACTTATTAGTAAACTTATTACGTTAACTTAATTTTCTGGCGTGAGGGCAATCGCTACCGTACAAATTAAAAAGGGAAGTTATGTCGGAAAAACAGTTTTTTATAAAGAAGGTCCCCCTCGTGAATAAAATATGATATATATATATATATATATATATATATATATATATATATATATATATATATATATATATATATATATATATGCCAACTTTTCGACTATGTGATTCCCTTTTAAATCTGGAGCTGAGTCCATACTAACCGCCTAACATAGTTAATATTTGCGTATTTATTTGTATCATAACCGACCTTTTCATGAACGCAAGCTCGATACAATGGCGAAGGTTAAAGAAGGAGGGAGTCATTTTTCAGTCCCCAAACTTTGAATGAATCCTCCAGACGACAGACTCTCCTTATTTGCTCTTTTCCTGCACCGCCAGAGAGATTTCCCAGACTTTTTTGGAAAGGTCATTCAATTACTTTTGGACGGACAAACCTCGGGTCGGTACAAACACACAACCCCGTTCGTCACAGAAGGACGTCAATCAAATCCAAATCCTACTTCCGCCGATACCGAAGCGCAATCAAGCGTTCAAAGGGGTTAAATTAAAGCCAATTAAATACAAACGCATATATATAAGCGGTAGCTAGGTGACCAACGTCGAACGTCTCCGAAATGTAAAGAGGTTTTTTTTTTATTTGAATTTTTATTTTGACGCCCTCATTACGCTTCTATTTCCGCCATATTGGAGAAAACATCAGAGGAATGCAGAAAAAACGTTTCCTGAGCTGCAGAGATAATTACAACGAGGAGCACTTGTATCGCTCCCGTAGCTTTCTTCTTCTTCTTCTTCTTCTTCTTCTTCATCTTCCCAGAAACAATTTGCGTACTACTTCATTTATTTATTCTGCGTTTCATAATATTAAAAATCCAGCGGATTACGACGAAACAAACAATAATGACTAACGATGGCTTAGAGCTACTTTCCCCGCCGTTTAATGGACTGACTGGGTTCAGGATTCAGGAAGTAAAAGAGTCAAATCCTTTCAAATCCACTTTCCCCCCCCCCCCCCCCACACATCAGTCGTTCATCCCTGGTGAGGCCAGAAATTCAAGAATATGCAAAATATGGATTTTATTTTTTTTTTCTCCGCAGAACAGAACTACGTTCTTGTGTCTCAGCGCCAAACATTTCCCGACTTGAGCTAGGTATCCGAGTATTGGCTTCCGTGTCGTCTTTAGTTTCTCATTTTTCTATTGACGGGAGGTTAAAACATCCTTTTTCTCATCTCAGCTTGCTCTCCACATTTTGTGTTTTTAATCATCGTGGCAAGTTCTTTCCCGGAGAAGTAAAGCTCATTTTTATTCGCTCGTATAACAATGACGGGCCTGGAACGAATCGGGTTCACTGTAAATTTGCTGAGGCAAATAATAACCTCTTGGAAACCACAAGTTCAAAGCTCCAGCCTGGATGAATATTGTTAATATATAGTCACGCCGGTGTAGAATAGTATTAGAAAAGGGATTAAATGAGATGTTCTTTGAACGTGACGGACAATCGCAGGTTATTTAATTAAAGGCTTATGAATTATTATCAGAGGAAACAGCCTTGATTCAATCTCTTTGCTGATTTTGGATACAACTTTATGAAAGAGAGGCTTCTTTCTTCTTCTTCTTCTATTCTATCCGTTTCCCTGTCCTCAGCATCTTCCCGTTTCAAACCGACCAATTGCGTCTGGTTTCAGTTTTCGGAGGTGTTCGTGGTAAGACCAACTGTTACGATCCTGACGGTGACATCATTGAACACTGAACCCAGCTGAAGACATGCAATTGTGAAATACTTTGATGAAATATCTACTATAACTGTCCTGATACACCTCTGCTGAATGTTGCATTCAGTGCCTATAAACAATGTGGTTAATCTGAGATGTTGAACAGGCAGCGGGTTTCTACGTAGGATCTAGATACCGGCTGGTTGTAGGTTCCTGTCCTTGTTGGACACATTGGATTTTATCATGACATTCAACAAGGTTGTTCTTGTTTTGGTGGAAACAAATGTGGATCAACCTTACATAATTGGAGGGATGTGCAGCAGGTGGGGAAAGTTTGGACCGGGACCACATACCACTCCTGAAGGACATACACCCTGGATTACAGAGGATAAAACTCGCCATGGACTCTGCATGCTTGCCCCCCCCCCTCTGTTGAAGATACGGCGCAACAAAAAGCAAAAACAAACAGACTAACGTTCAGCTCTAATCCGAAAGACGTCTCATGTGTCTTCTGCGACGGTCCGCAGGGGCAAACACCCTGCCACTCAAGAAAACACATGCAAAGACACAAAACACCCAGCAAAATAAGAGAAACATCTTTGTCAATACGACAACACATGGACTAGAAAAACCCCAACACAAAGAAAGCGTTTAGAAAAGACAATTAAAAGCGATTTAGTCTGAATTCGGTGCATTTGAACCGACTGAAACGATGAATGTTTGTTTTTTTCAGAATTTGCTTGAGTTTTGTCTATTTGCAAGGGTTTTCTTAAATTGCAGCACATTTGCCCCTGTCGACCAATGTAGTCCTCCCTGACTGAAATGACTAAGTCACCCACATACAATGAAATACGAGCGAAGGGCGCTTTGTTCTGCTTTGCCATATTGAAATCTATATTGTTTTTTTTTTGTAAAGCCTTTTTATCATTTGCGTTTTTTACATGTAAGGTACTAGCTATCACTGTTTGGTGGATTATGGACCCTGCGCTAACACTGACGTCACATGTTTACCCCCCCAACAGGACCCCTGCTCCTGAGCACTTCTACACTTAAACCTGCAGCTGTGAGGGGCGCTCCATTTTAAGAGGGGGGGGGGTATAAATAGGTAATCTGTGTACATTCTTGCCATCAGTAGGAAGCAGTCGCTATGGCTGCTAGTAAACATTCTCCGCACATCTTGGGCGTGTCTTTAGCGACTACGTCTGAGTTGCGTACTTTTATGCGAGTCACGTCCGTTCAAGTAATAAAGTCACGGTGAATTTTAAAATTCAATATACATATTCCTGACAGCCACTCTAAATAATTAGCTCATTTGCATGTTGGCATTAGCGGCTGTCGCAATATGTTGGGATGGTAGACTTGTTATTTATACCCTATTGTTGTTTTGTTCATATGACGGTTGTAATTCAAGACGAGAGCCGGGGTTTAATGGTCTAGACCCCCCCCCCTCCCTACATGTTATGACTGTTGACTTATGTCTTGGTTTATTCTGTTTTGGTTCTCTGGTTTATTCTGTTTTGGTTCTCTGGTTTTATTTTGAAGGTTTATTTTCATTCTCATCGTCCTGCTCTGTGTGTCCTCTTTTACTTTGAAAGTGTTTTTCTTTGTTGTTTTGATTAGCTTCACACTTCCTGTCCTGATTTCTTTGCTCTTTCTTTGTTCTAGAACCTCATTTTGCCTTTCTGTGTCCGTGTCTTTCTGTGTTGTTTCTATTCCCCTTCCCGCGTGATTGTTCATCACGTTCACCTGTGTCTCATTGTCCCTTCACCTAAGTGTATATAGTCAGTGCTCACCTTTCCCCCTGGGCCAGTTCTTTGTTGATGTCTCGTCGTCGCACGTCCTAGCCATTACGCTAGCGTTTTACCGTATAAGTATTTCATTGCGGACTTTCTCGTTACTGAACTATTTTCTGACTCTGCCTCTGAATTCTGTGGGATTCTGGATGGTTCGCCTGATTGGACTGCTCACCTGCTCTTTGACCACTGCCCGTTTGTAAATCCTGATTTCATAATTGTGGACCTTGAGTTCAATACTTTAACGGAACCGGCTCTGCCCCCTGTCGTGGGTCTGCACTCTGGTCCTAAACTCTGCCCCGGCCTTGAATTCTGACCCCATTTGCTTCACGAGGCCCGTTTAGTAAATTTCAGTGTAAGTTTCATGAATTGATGATTGAAAACATATTTCATAACAAATCAAACACGATTGGTTCAGAGCCTTCGGCAAGGATCATCATTCTTACCCCACTACAATTACATTCCAATTTAATTTCTCAGAATTCAAAAAAAAAGGAACCATTAACAAAATCCCGGCGCCACGTTCATCACAACTGAATGGGACTCTCTCAAACCCGCGCTCGCCACTGTCTTCGTGATATGCTCCTACTCTTCTAACTCATTTTATCCTTCACTTTTAACAACCCTCAGAGTCAACTCTGTTCATCTGTGTCTGTCCTCCTGTAGCCTCGATATTCTATTCCCTCTTTTTTTCTTTTCTTTTTTAAAAAGAAGTCCTGCTATTTTTTATATCGTGGCTCTTTTCAAGGCCATTATATATAATAGCTGCTATTAACGCTGCTATTCTCAATATGATAAAAAAAATTATCCCTCACCTCCTGCTGCTTGTTTCAAACCACTCTTACAAAAATACGTACCTTTATCCATTGGTACATCTCCAAAGTCCTTGAGTGGCCCGTCGCTCACCGTCTCATTTAAGTTAATATTGAAAGAAACAATAACTAGTTTTCATCAGACACCAAGAGCCTTTCTTAACATCCCTTTGCAGATTGATAAAGGGGAACCATCTATCCTCCATATTTTGGTATATGGGGCGCCTCAAGGTTCGGTTCTTGACCACATCCTATTTTCTTTCTACATGTTTCCCCTTGGCCACATAATCAGCCACTTTGCTTGTATAGAGAAACATTCGCTATGCAGATGATACGCAGTTGTACATAACCATGAATCCAGGAATTAGAGCAACGTTCCATGACTATCAGATTTGATTTTACGATTTGATTTATTTCTCCCGTTCCCATACACGCACATTTATATTTACACACATGTATATGTACATACGTACAACAAACCAACGTTCATATACACAAATATACAAACATGTGTAGTCTTTTTTTGTTTGACCGAGGTGGTGTCGGCTGAAGCTATAGCTTAAGTGACTTTTATCGAAAATATATTAATAATAATATTTATAAATTCGGTGGACATAACTTCATATTTAATTTGAGGAGTTCAATCAGGGGGGGCTTCTACAACGCAGGGGAATGGGGACATTCAGGGGATACAACCGCTGCTGTCGGGGGATTTCAGCATAGGTCTGGTTCGGTTCTGTACGGTAATGCGTGCGAGTCCGGCCCGGTTTGTAACGGTTAACATTGGGGTGGTGGGCTGAGTGGGGCTCTGGTTCAGCAGTAAGAGGAGATGGGGTGGATACTTGTCGGTCTCTTTCTGCGAGTCATTTTTCTGTTAGTCTCTGGGTCGGGGCTTGACTCGGATCCGTATCTAACTATCCAACTAGGCCCGGCTGTACCATTTTGCCAGACGCCTTTGCAATGATTAATTCCTGTACAGCATTGCGCCGCCGCAGGATAATGTGGCCCGCGTGATCTCCAACACCGGAGTGGTGCTGTGACCCTGACACATAATAAAGATCTGCAACACAGGGGGGGCGCAGTCAAGTGTTTCAGTCGCTCCACTGTCCCCCTTTATGCTTATTAACTCTGCCGTTCATCTGCTCCTCTCACTTCCAGGACATCACCCGTTGTCAGCGGGAGGATCAGTCCTTAATCCGAAAGTTAACCCTTAAATTTCCTCACCAAGAGAAGAAAACTGTGAAAAAATAAACTTATTCCTCTTGCATATTTCATTTCTTTGGGTCTTTTATTACTTTAATATCTCAGCCACTCTAAATTTACCATTTAAATGACAAATCGCTTGGTCAAGCATGTTTTTAAACAACAACGAAAATATGATTTTAATTCGATTTGCTCAACTGAAAATATGCTCAACCTCTTTCTTGTTGCAACATGTGACTGAACCTGTTTACAACATGACCAAGTGGCAGCATGTACATGCTAAAGAGTAAAGGGCTCAAGGATGGAGCCCTGAGGGACACCACAGGTCAAACGGACCATTGGTGAGAAGGCTAGAAACATGGCTGTTGAGAAAGTCCTATTCAATAAGTAGGATTTTTAAGTACCAGAAGGCATCTATGAGGGAGTCATTCTGATTTTTACACTTTAAACGCTGTTCTGAGGTGTTGGGGTCAAAATTTTGAAAATTGAAATTGAATTTTATTCCCACTAAAGTAGACTAGTCATTAATTTGTACGGAATAAAATGTAGGTTTTCATTAGTTGTAATTCCAAAGGTGGGTTGGATACATTCCTACCAAAAAAAGAAAAGAAAAGCCTAATAACAGACAAATCGTTTTCTACAAACATGTTTTACCAAACGTTTGTGCTAATTGACTATTTGTCATTAAATACAAAATTATTTTATGAAATAATAAACCTGATTTTTTTTTTTTACTGTTTAAAAACATGCTGGACCAAACAATTTATCACTTTAATGGTAAATTTAAGTGTCACAGATATTATAATAAACGTCCCAAAAAAATAAAACACATGCAAAGAAATTTGTTTTCCATAGTTTTTTTCTTCTTCTTCCTTTTTTGGACATTAAACGGTTAAAGGACATCACCTCTAACGAAAGAATCTTTCCTTCCTGGAAATTTTCATCATTTCATTTATAGGCAGCCATTGGCGATATGAAGGCCCGGAACGATGATGAAGACGAGTTGTGTTCGTATTTACTTCTGCTGAAATGCATTTTAGGACATGAAATGTTGAACATCTCCCTCCCTCACGTTCTTTCTTTATGGATGTTGTTTTCATGTCTAATGTGCCTTTGCAGCAAACACTGAGAACTTAAAAGCATATATATAAAAATAAAAGAAAGAAAGAAGGAGGAAGAAGAAGAATCAAGGCCGTCACATTGAGAAAACATCCATCGTCATCGTCGTAGCTCGACCTTCACATTAACAGGAACTGACATCACATTGAAATAAATAAATAAAAACGAGCATTAAGCTAATAATCGTTGCTAAACCATCCTCGTGCAGAAGATTAGTCTTTCTGACATGGGATTTCATTCTTGCGTTAATCTTCCTCCAGTAAATGCACGGAAATTCGTTTGCGGAGACCTTCCTTCTCAGAAGAGCTGGCAGATTTGTATTTATTTTTTATTGGGGACTAAATGCAAACACAAGAGACCTTCTGTGACCCAAAAATGTACTTCAATTCTGCCAGTAAGCGTCTCTCTCACGACGACGAAGACGAGTGTTGGACAGATTTCTCAGGTCCCTCTGCATCAACAGGAACGACTGGACGAGATTAGGAAAGAGCTCAGGTGGACAGATCAGTCACACAGAGGACACTCGGCCTCCGCTGTCGTCCCAGACTCAGCAAAAAAGCCCCCCATCCCCTGCATTGTACAGGCGATGGAACTCCTCAAATTAAAAGTGAACTGTTTTGTTTTTTTTCTTTTCATAGCATTGTCGTTCCCACGCCTTATTAAGTCGTGGTCCAGAGATAATAATGATTTTCTCTTCAATCCCACCAGAGGGGTTCCGTACGTTCAAACACAGCTGTTGTAAAAAAGTTTTTCGGCGGTTCCGTGTTTGTCCAGTTAGGAGCTCTCCAAGGTCCACCTGCCTCTCGCTCGCTCGGTGTCAGCGACACTGCAAAGGTAAGCATTGACAGAACATTTGTGTTGCGAGACCGCTGCCGGATCCAATTCAGTCCCGGTTCCCCTTGGAGGCGCCGACTCCAAGGGGAACCGGGACTCAGTTGTTCTAGACCACTGTGAGCAACATCGACATCAGAGTGTGTAGAACCACTTGGCGTACATTGGAGAAAGTTGCCCAAGGGGCAATTGTGTCCAAACGATGATGTGTTTTTGAAGTATATTATTTGGGACCTTTATTTACCTGGAACATTTGCAGCCTACTGCTCGAAACACGTGTAAAGAGAATCCTTCAGTTCCAGTTCTCTCCTGCACGAAGCAATTTCATGGCGACCTCCTCCTGCGGTACGGAGGAAGTATCGGTCCAAAATGTCAAGGGAGAAGACGAGCCGAGGACGGAAAGGTTCACGACACAACATTAATGGTTTATTCAGGGCCGACTAGAACGGCGTTGACGGAGCCCACAGGTGAGTCACTCGACATCGCCGTCGTTATGGACCGTATGACCTCGTTGAGAAAAAATGCCACGATTGCCAAAATCCAATAAAAAGGAGAAAAATATTACAAAAACAATCCAAATCCCTTGATGAAGAGGGTAACCCAGAAAATGACAATACGTCGTTTCCGCTTATAGACCGTGATCCAGGACGGCGAGGATTAGAGGACCGGCGCCTACACGAATGAGAGGGACTACAGATGACAGGTAGCTACTGACTCATCCTGCGGTAATTATGCCACGACGGCTTCATTTGGTTCTTGGCTTAATTTCAGATGACAAGGTATTAGAGAGGATGAAGGACTCGAGAGATCGTGGGAAGAAACTACCGCCTGAACACCGAGCCTCCGCATCCAGCTGCCCGAGTTCAGATCCTAATTGGGTGTAAACATCAGGAAATGGACTAGAAGGAGAAGACGGTGTATCGGCGGCTCTATGAAACTACTTCCTCTTACATAACTCTCTCTCTCTCTCCCTTTTACTGTATGTGTTTTCCAGCGAGTTCAATATGAACCATTACAGCATTTCTATGCTAAAGAGTAAGTGGGGCGAGGACGGAGCCCTGTGGCACACCCCGGGTCAAAGGGGCCCACTGAGGAGGAGGCCTTCATCATGACTATTGAGAGAGATCAGTTTGATAAATTGGATTTTTTTTTTTTTAGCATATTAAAGCACGCGACGACTTCCTGAACCGAATTATGTAACTTGATTTGACAAAAAGATAAATTCTAATTATGTTTTTTTTTTTTTTAAGAAAAATCAACTATTTTCAATGAAACAAAAAAAGTTCATCACGAAACAAATTTATACGTGTGACTTTGAAAAAAGAAAATCAGTTTAAAAACAAGCTTGAACAAATTAATTGACATTTTATGGTAAATTTAGATTTTAAACTAATAAAATAAATCAAATAGTTTCCATTCATCCATTCATTTATGAATTATTACGAGCCTCAGAAATCTTCCATAAACTCTCTCACTAAGCGACATCGACTCAACTTATCGGAAACAGCTGTCTGACACGCAGACGATCCGCACTCACGTTCATAAGGTGGCGCTGGTGCTACGATGAGCTTGGCGCCGACCCCCAGCATGGCGCCCAGAAAAAGAATATACGACAGAGGAAGTGGACAGGAAGTGACTTTTCGTCCAACTACGTTGAACTCTTTCAAAGTTGCGATGACTACATGATTCTCCGATGTTTACCGCTACTGTTTTGAAGTAGCCATATTTAAAATGCGTCAATGTCACCAAAATCTCATCATCTCTAGGATATGATAAAAACGTACCTCTGGGTAAAATATCATACCAATCCGTCAATTCTACTTTAACCCCGCCCCCCCCCATTATCTTGCTAACAAACAGACAAAAGAAAAAGTGTGTCCTTGAAGAACAAAAAACAAAAACGTGAGTAAATAAAGATCCTCTGAAAGGTTTAGCCCGTTTAAGTTCATTCAATAGAGGGTTGTGTTACATTAACAGTTCCGCTTCAACAACAACAACAACAACAACAAAAGAGGTAAATATTAGTCTAAGAATGTCAGATTTTCGCCCAAGAATTTCTCTCACCAGCCGTTTCACAAAGAAAAGCTCTGATTGGCTGGGATTGGCTCTTTATGTAACAACAAAGTGGACAGAATCCAAACTTTATGCTAAGACTTTATTAACGCGACCGGTCTTAACCTTTCACTGATGACTTATTCATGAGAACATACTCCAGATGAACGCGGCCGGCATTCAAAGGAAACATTCCTCCCCAGTTCCCTCATTCCACTGGTAAATTAACATTAATGGAATCATCAGGGTGCGAGTAAACAAACTTCACAGCGGTCCTCCAGAGGACTTTGTGCGGTGCCGTTCCTCCGCCGACGCTACTTGGCCCGATAACTTCTTTTTTGGGGGGGGGATTAGAATCAGCAATCAACACTGCAGCTCACTTGCATGTGAGTGTGTCCGTGAGTGTGTGTGTGTGTCCGTGAGTGTGTGTCCGTGAGTGTGTGTCCGTGAGTGTGTGTCCGTGAGTGTGTGTCCGTGAGTGTGTGTGTGTCCCTGAGTGTGTGTCCGAGAGTGTGTGTCCGTGAGTGTGTTTGTGTCCCCGAGTGTGTGTCCGTGAGTGTGTGTCCGTGAGTGTGTGTCCGAGAGTGTGTGTCCGTGAGTGTGTGTGTGTCCCCGAGTGTGTGTCCGTGAGTGTGTGTCCGTGAGTGTGTGTGTGTCCCTGAGTGTGTGTCCGTGAGTGTGTGTCCGTGAGTGTGTGTGTGTCCCTGAGTGTGTGTCCGTGAGTGTGTGTCCGTGAGTGTGTGTCCGTGAGTGTGTGTGTGTGTCCCTGAGTGTGTGTCCGTGAGTGTGTGTGTGTCCCTGAGTGTGTGTCCGTGAGTGTGTGTCCGTGAGTGTGTGTGTGTCCCTGAGTGTGTGTCCGTGAGTGTGTGTCCGTGAGTGTGTGTGTGTCCCTGAGTGTGTGTCCGTGAGTGTGTGTGTGTCCCTGAGTGTGTGTCCGTGAGTGTGTGTCCGTGAGTGTGTGTGTGTCCCTGAGTGTGTGTCCGTGAGTGTGTGTCCGTGAGTGTGTGTGTGTCCCTGAGTGTGTGTCCGTGAGTGTGTGTCCGTGAGTGTGTGTGTGTCCCCGAGTTTGTGTCCGTGAGTGTGTGTCCGTGAGTGTGTGTGTGTCCCTGAGTGTGTGTCCGTGAGTGTGTGTCCGTGAGTGTGTGTCCGTGAGTGTGTGTCCGTGAGTGTGTGTCCGTGAGTGTGTGTCCGTGAGTGTGTGTCCGTGAGTGTGTGTGTGTCCCTGAGTGTGTGTCCGTGAGTGTGTGTCCGTGAGTGTGTGTGTCCCTGAGTGTGTGTCCGTGAGTGTGTGTCCGTGAGTGTGTGTCCCCGAGTGTGTGTCCCTGAGTGTGCGTCCGTGAGTGTGTGTCCGTGAGTGTGTGTCCGTGAGTGTGTGTGTGTCCCTGAGTGTGTGTCCCTGAGTGTGCTTCCCTGAGTGTGTGTCCGTAGGTGTAAATCCGCGAGAGTGTGTGTCCTCGAATGTGTGTATCCACGAGTGTGCGATCCACGAGTGTGTGTATCCACGAGTGTGTGTATCCACGAGTGTGTGGTCACACACACCCAATAAACTCGTAGACGATGAACTCTGTCCATAACATTTAAAGCCTATTAAGTATTTATCCCTTTTAAGTAAAATCTAGAAAAATATTTTTACTCCTACTTGTGTACGGAAGTTCATTCACCAAATAAACAAACATAAAAACAAACACTTTCTCTCGTAATTACGAGTTCCTTTTCTTGTAATGGATCCGGATCTCGTAACTACGTGGAGGTAAATACCTCGCCGTCCAGATCATCAGACCGAACTACCTTCAAGGCCGCAAGGTCAAAAACCAAAAAAGCATTCCATGAGGAAAACCAATCCAAGTCAAAAAAATGAGTCCATAGCCATAAAACTCACCAAACGGAAAACTAGTAAAAGCACAGAGAGTGTAAACCTCCACAGAGGCAAAACATTTCTCTAGGTAACCGAAACATTCCTCCTTTAATGTCTGAGTTATTGTCATTCCCTAAATCTACAGACAACCCCAACAAAATCTCTGAGTATCTCTCAAATACTCCGTAGCCGCTCGTGTCCTGCGCCTTCCACTTCAGCGTCTCTGTTGAGCCCACCGAGCCCCCGGCTCGGCACCCCAAAGGAACGTCAAAAGAACAAAAGCGGCAAGAGCCTCGTTTTCATGTCACTACTCCAAATGGCTTAGTAATTTATTATTTCCCATAATATTGCTCAAAAACAAACAGACAAATGTACGGGAGAGAAAACCTGAACTCCTCGGAGGAGGTAAATAAAAACCCACACTGGGAAACTTACCTGGGAAAACTGGGAAAATGGCTGGAACAGGTGATATCCATGCGGCGAACAAGAACAAACTGGAACAGAAGGAGACCAGAGACTAAAAACACCGGGGGAAAGAGATGATGAGACGCAGCTGGACGAAGGACACAGGTGAAGATGATGATGTCAATCACTCAGGAGGAGAAGAGGAGGAAACAGGGAGAGGAAGAAGGAGGAATGAAGAAATCAAACACAAGCACTCAACAGAGGGAATAGTAGGAGGGAGTAGATCACAATCACAGGAAGTGTGAAGTCAGAGGGAGTGATAGAAACACACTTTCAAAATAAAACAGGAAACTGCAAAAACAAAAAACAGGAACAGGAATTTCAAACATAAACACCAGAGACTATAATCATGATGACACGATGAGAACTAAATGATGAAAATAAGACGTGAGAATTAATAACTAAATTCAGACATGTCACGTTACAAACTTTTTTTATTTTTTTTATAGTTTTTGGTTGAAAATGAACCAAACCTGCAGCAATTATGTCTGATGTGACAACAGGAAGTTCTTCATCAGACGTGAGAGGATGGTTAACCAGGTGAACGCAGGGACCAGGTATACAGGAGCTTATTGACGGAAGGCTGGCAGACCTTTCAAACATCTGTACTCAGACTGTTAAGTAATCTGAATTTATGTAAATTAGAAAAAAATAAAAGTCGTAGATATTATAAAATCGTCATCGCGTCCGCTTTTAGATCCTTCCTTGTTAAGGTGATAACTCACAGAATCATTTCATGGATCATTTTTCATATGTTATACACAAATAGACTGTCGTGAGAGGAAGCACTGGATTGATTTTGAGAAAGGTCGGTTGTATATTTCCGACACTAGGGGGAGCTCCGTACGCAAAAGTTTTCTAAAAATAACTTTTCAGCCATTAATATGATTCAGTCCGATTTCGGAGACTATCAATCGTATCGAGTAGAGGAATCTCGTACACTTTGTGTTCTTTCATTTAAAAAGTTCATATTTTACTCACTAGGGGGAGTTTTTTTACGAAAAAAAACTTTTATGGACATAACTTCCTAACCGTTGGTCCGATTTAGTCCAGATTTGTTTTATACGAATCAACTCGATGAGATCTATCTTTTATAAAGAACATTTTACTCGAATAGTTCATATTTTACTCTCAAGGGGGAGCTCTTTTACCAAAAAACTCTGTTTTATGGACATAGCTTGCTGTAGGGTTTTGATCAGTGCTTTCCAAAAACGTATTCTCTCTCCCTTGATTGAATACCTTTCCTTCAATGGGAGGTATTTGAGTCGGATATAGCTCCTTTCAATATTCGTGGCATGTGATTGAAAAATTAGCCTTTTTCTTTCCCTGTAAAGCAATCTTCCCTTCATTTCCGCACATAATACTTATCATTTTCCCTCAGTCATGTTTCCGTAAATTACACTTGATTGAAGCAACCGGCGATCGAAAATAATACAACATCCTTCTGAGTTCACTCTCTGAAATTACACCGACATATGGGGAATTGTACGAAGTGAAAAGCAATCTCCTTAAAACAAAAACAAAAAAAGTCGATTCCGAAAGCCGTGTGAGGAAGGGTGGATTTTCACGAATGAATACGAAGATAATTAAAATATAAACACCCACAATGCCCTCTCAGAAGCTCGGTCAATTACTTAACATTTTTTAGAGGTTTTCCTCTAATTGCTTTCTTTGTGCAGCTCAATTACACCGACGAACTTCGTCCTGTTTTAAGTCGTATATCAGGAGTGGAGTACACATGAATCCCTAAAAAAAAAGTCCCCGATCCCCTGCGTTTTAAAAGCAATCCCCCCTGATTGAATTCCTCAAATTAAATGTGAAGTTATACCAACCGTATATCTTGTAAAAAATAACAAAGCTCACCCTAAAATATTAAGTATTACAGTGAAATATGATGTTTACATGATAGTTCTCCTCAAGTTGATTCACGTGCATCGAAATTGTGATTAATCAGGCAAAAGATTGAAAAATTCTGGTCCAAAAACCTCTGGAGATGAAGCGCCCCCTACTGTCAGAAATATATATAACCGACCTTTCCCAAATCAATCCAGTTCTTCCTCTCAATAAGGTCTATTTGGGAATAAAATTTGAAAATGATCCATGAAATAGTCTGGTGTTTTTCATAAAAAAAATAAATAAATAAATAAACTCCCCCTATTGAGTAAAATATGAACTCTTAGAGTAAAATAACAAGATATATTTCCTTGAGTTTTTTTGTAAAAAGCTCCCTAGTGTGTAAAATATAAAATATTAAATCAAAACGCAACAAATACAAGATAAACCTCATCGAGTGGATTCATTTGCATCAAATTTTAGACTAAATCCGACAAACTTTAAAGAGAGAAATTATCTCCTTGGGTCAGATATAATACTTACATGAATAATAAAAATCAATTTTGGACTAAAAGTATATTTATGTAACGAGGTGCTCCCAACAGTCACTGATAAATCTTCTACACAGATGTAATTGTCGTTTTAACCCATAATAAGCTAAGATTAGCCACATCACAACTTTTGAAACCCTTATAAATGGTTTATAATTAGGTTATACATCAAGACGTAAACTCTTATAACTCATTAGTTAATGTTTATACACTGATTATAACAAAAATCTCAACTTTTCAATGTGGGTCACTATTTGGCAATATCAGGTGAGTAGTACAGATAAGTGTGCTCACTATTTGGCAAGCATCCGGTTTGTCATAGCTTTTATATCTCATGAGTAATAGCAGCTTAATAATAATTTGTAATTTATTTACAATTCAATTAGAAGACCACATATAAGGCTTCTATAAATCTTTAATAAAGGCCGTCCTACAGAAAAGTGTTTGGTTTCAATTGTAATATTTGGACTTATTGTATTTATTCATCCCAAACTGGAAAATTTAATTCAGTTGTATGTTGCAATACAAATACACACACATACACAAAAAATGTAATATATTGATATATATAAAGAGAGAATAGAAATAGAAAACAGACAAAACAAAAGTTGTATTCAGAGAAACAGCATGTCTTTTATTATATCTCACCTGATTTTACCGCAAACTTTCAACAAATTACTGCAAAACAAGGAACAAGGAACAACAAATCTGTTGTTATTATAATGGTATTTACTATACAATATAATCACATAAACATATATAAATATATATATATATATATATATATATATATACATATATGTATATATATATAATTTTTATTTATTATAATAATATTTTCCGTTGTATAGGAAAAGCTGCAGAGCTGATTTATTTTCACAAAAAAGAAGTAATATATTGTAAGATAAATGTAACATGTGCGTGTGTTTGTATGTAACAGTGTGTTTGTGTGTAACTGTGTGTTTGTATGTAACTGTGTGTTTGTATGTAACTGCGTGTTTGTATGTAACTGCGTGTTTGTATGTAACTGTGTGTTTGTATGTAACTGTGTGTTTGTATGTAACTGTGTGTTTGTATGTAACTGTGTGTTTGTATGTAACTGTGTGTTTGTATGTAACTGCGTGTTTGTATGTAACTGTGTGTTTGTATGTAACAGTGTGTTTGTATGTAACTGTGTGTTTGTATGTAACTGTGTGTTTGTATGTAACTGTTTGTTTGTATGTAACTGTGTGTTTGTATGTAACTGTGTGTTTGTATGTAACAGTGTGTTTGTATGTAACAGTGTGTTTGTATGTAACTGTGTGTTTGTATGTAACTGTGTGTTTGTGTGTAACTGTGTGTTTGTATGTAACTGTGTGTTTGTGTGTAACTGTGTTTGTATGTAACTGTGTGTTTGTATGTAACTGTGTGTTTGTATGTAACTGTGTGTTTGTGTGTAACTGTGTTTGTATGTAACTGTGTGTTTGTATGTAACTGTGTGTTTGTATGTAACTGTGTGTTTGTATGTAACTGTGTGTTTGTATGTAACAGTGTGTTTGTATGTAACAGTGTGTTTGTATGTAACTGTGTGTTTGTATGTAACAGTGTGTTTGTATGTAACAGTGTGTTTGTATATAACAGTGTGTTTGTATGTAACTGTGTGTTTGTATGTAACTGTGTGTTTGTATGTAACTGTGTGTTTGTATGTAACTGTGTGTTTGTGTGTAACTGTGTGTTTGTGTGTAACTGTGTGTTTGTATGTAACTGTGTGTTTGTATGTAACTGTGTGTTTGTGTGTAACTGTGTGTTTGTATGTAACTGTGTTTGTTTGTAACTGTGTGTTTGTGTGTGTATGTGTACGTATGTGTTTGTATGTAACTGTGTGTGTGGGTGTTTGTCTGTGTGTTTGTGTGTGTGTGTTTGTGTGTGTGCCTGTGTTTGATCTTCTTTGTATGTGTGTCTTTGTATGTATGTGTGTGTCTGTGTCTGTGTATGTGTGAGTGTATTTGTGTGTGTGTGTTTGATCTTGTTTGTATGTATTTGTTTGTGTTTGTCTGTGTGTGTGTGTGTGTGTGTGTGTGTGTGTGTTTGTCTGTGTGTGTGTGTGTGTTTGTGCGTGCGTGCGTGTGTGTGTGTGTGTGTGTGGGGGGAATCCATATCAATCATAACATATGGACTATTTTCTTTCCCTCGCACAATTAGGCGTCTCGTGGGGGATTGTAAGAGACGCCTTCTTCTCCAGATCGTCTTCTCATGTCGCCATCATCACTTAAAAAGAAAATCAATTGCAATTTAAGGAGAAAGACTCGAACGTCTTCGGCTAAAATTGTTCAGAACGACTAGAGGTGAGTCGTGAAAGGATCAAATAAATACAGGAGGTGAGGGAGGAGGTGAATGGAATCTTTAACATTTCTAAGCCCTGGGTTTGAGTAAATCAGGAGATATGAGAGGATGATGAGCGGCGGGAGGAAGATCCTGAACACCAGCTGATATTCTCTCATGGTCAGACCTTAACAAAATAATATGGGGGGGGATGACATCATCAGCAGTGATGGATAATGCTCCTTCTAGGTGACCTGCGGTGTCCCTCAGGGCTCCATCCCTGGCCCCTTACTCTTTAGCGTTAACATGCTGCCACTGGGTCGTATTATAAACAGGTTCCGTCAACATTTTTCAATAAACTATTTCAAAAATGCGGACTCAAAATGAATTAATGGGTTAATGTCTTTCTGCCGCGGCGGTTTTCTCATTTCAAGACACATTTGTTTCAAAGACCGTTAACCTCGATCATTTCCGCCGTTGCTGATGTAACGGTATCATAGATCAGAGCCGCTTTAAAGTGTTTGTGTCACCAACATCACCAGAAACCCACACACAGCTACCAGAACCAGACGCGACCCGGCTTGTATATCAAGTTGACGAGCGAAGCCGCGTTTGACATTTTCTACATGGCGGCGCCCAAATAGATGAAATCTCCGGCTCTGAGGCCTCCGAGGACAGAAGATGAAGGGATGTGATCAGAGCGTCGGTGATCACAGCCGCGGGTAGCGGGGGTGACTCAGAGGAATGGCGGCAGGCAGCGAGGCAGGAGAAAAAGGACGAAGGCTGCCGAATTCATCAGAGGCAGTGGGCGAAACGGCAGCTAGCTCTGTAGGAGGAACACTTCATCTCGACGTATCTCAAGACGCTCCGTATGCGATGAACGTGTAATAAGGACGCGGCGTGAAGCGTGCACGATGCATCACGCCTTCTACCTCACAAACACAGTCTCAGAGGACTGGCTTCTTCTTGTGCGGGGTTGCAGACAGGGTGCCCCTCCACTCTTTTGTAGATTTCCCCCAGATTGCTGCTAATGACGTCTGACTTCCAGGAATGTCGGTCCGTCACTGAAGTTGTGTCTTTTTTTTTTTTTTTTCATGTTTAAAAGTCAGCGAATTTGCTGATTTCATCCTCCGGTGGACCGGTGGATCCACGCGTGAGGGCGACGGAGACATCGGTCCACCGCCTACTCATGATTGATGATGAGAAAAAAAAAAAAAAAAATAGAAGCCACATTCCTTCCTCTGCATGGAGGCCGGCGCCGGAGAGAGAGGAGGAGCAGCTGAATAATCCGGTGGAGACAGATGAGACAGGATGGATGTCCCGCAGTACAGCTAAACGGGCTCCAGTACATAAGAAGCGCTGGAGTGGTCAGAGTCGGGGGGGGGTTTTCACGCAGATAAGGTTGGACTGACGTATCTCGATATCGTCATTTTCTATTTTTACTAGAAAGCACTCAGAGGACATAATATAATAAATAATATCTTCCCTCAGGATTTAAATTGACACCCTTATGCATCATGGGTAGTTTATTATTATCTAACATATGTCCCCTGGGAAGGTACTTATTATACTTTTAGTTTTCTTAACTGCTTTAGGTTGTTCCTTTGGAATATAAAATTGACTTAAAAATGGACTAACTGTGCACAAAATTTCAAATAAATATTTTTTGGTGATTTAAAAAACAAAACAAAAAAAATTTCTTAAAAAAAACGCAGTCAAAATCCATCATGAAATCTGATTCCGGTTCTTGCTACGCTAAAATCCTGTTGGGTCCATGTTGGGGTACCAGACTGCATATCCCCATGAAATCCAAATCCATCCTCTGGTTTTTCCGTAAACCTGCTAACAAACAAACAAAGTTTAAACATTACCTCCCTGGCGGTGGTAAATATATATAAATATATACAACAGAACCAGACAAAGAACTCAGAAGCGGGAGCCGCAACGGTACCCTGGGTTTGTGAAAATATCCGCAGAAATATCCATTAATGTGTTCGTTATTGCCAGCCTCTAAATCTACCGACAACTCCAACAAACTCTCTGAGTATCTCTCAAATACTCTGCAGTCGCTTGTCTACTGCGCCATCCACTTCAGTGTCCCTGTTCAGCTCATTGAGCCCTAAAGCTCAAACCCCTAGCGAACATCAAAGGACTCAAAGGAACTATTTAAACTGAGCCCCAAGCTCCACCCCCAAAGAAACATCATAGGCATTGAAGGAACAAAGGCAACAATTGCCACTTTGTGACGTCACTACTTCAAACAGCTCATTGTTTTATTTTATTTTATTTTAGAAAACTGTAACCCACATCACCAAAATCAAATCACCTGTAGGATATGTCGAAACGTACCTCTGGGTAAACTTTCATGTAGATCCATTTCGGTTGTTTCTCCCGTAATCCTGCTCACAAAATCAGTATTAGCGTCTTCCGGAAACAGGAACGTTGTCTCTTCTATACTTGAGGGTTATTTTTTTCTGTTACGTGTCGTTTCCTGCTCTATAACGCTGTGCGTGTCACGTTTTTGCTTTCATTGTGCATGCATACATATTTCCTTTTATAGAATCTTTGCACCCATAACTCATCAATTTCCAGAGTTCCGGAGGAAATGTCCATTCATACTCCAATAACCATTTCCAAGAGGATCACAGATGACAAAGATCCTCTCCGAAACATCTATTAGGCTGTGACCAATTTTTCTTCTTTCATTTTGTTCGCCGCAGCCAATTCGATCTGGGTGCCGACGCAACCCACAAACACGGAAACACCGGCCCGGCGCATCTATTATTCAAGGAGGCATGTGTGAGCAGCTGTTTCTAGCCTCATTAGACAGAGATCACACCGAGACCGATGATACAACGACTGATCGGATGCTCGCTCTTTGTGCGAGCATCGGGGCGGCTGGCAACGTCTCGGAAGAAATGTAATGTGCGAGGTAATGAACGGGAATGCTAACACATGTATGATGTAACCACTTCAATTTTATGCTACATGCACAAAAAGCGTCGATAGCACAACTAAGGGCTGTCTTTATGGACATGTCTGGATAATCACTGTTCCGCAGGCATCACTGCGGAAACGATTATGATCTCGGCCAAGGAGGTCGTGTCTTCACTCCTGTGCGTTTGTTTGTTAGTGAGCAGCATTACGGAAAAAAACGACACGATGGATTTGCATGAAACTTGACCCAGAGGTAGAACAGAGTAGGGCTGAACAGAGATGCTGAAGTGGAAGGTGCAGGAGACGATTGGCTACACAGTATCTGGTAGATACTCAGAGAGTTTGTTGCTTTTGTTGCTAGATTTAGGCAATTACTTTAACATTAATGGAGAAAAGTGCACGAATTTCTCCTAAACCTTGGGTGCTGTCGTGCCTTGGCAGAGGTTTGCGTTCTCTGAGTGATTCTTCTCGTTTAGTGAGCAGCTTAAACCTGCTGCACTGCTGACAAATAGGTGCACAGAATAAGCAAAGAGTTTTTCTTTTGTTTTTCCTAAAGGGTGCAAAATGCGGGGCGCTCGGCTCAATTCCCCTTTGTCCCTTGAAACAAGCGTTAGCAGATGACTAATACAAAGAAAAGCCCCCCCCCCCCAACCCCCCCACCTCAACCCACCCCTGAACAGTCAATCTCCTAATGCCCTGCCTTGCCACTTGCTTAGATCTAGATGCTAATTAAGGGAGTGCTATGACAGGGTTAGCCAGTTCATCCACAGGGCATATAAATCTAATTTGTTTTCTTTTAAGCGGCAGCATCATTACGGCAATCTCTACAACGTCCACGTGAATTCCTTCAGATCTGTGTGTAGCTGCTTCCACACAGATGTGAGTGTCTCCGTGCAGAATACTTTGTTCTATACAGTGTGTTTACCTTTGTGTGTGTGAGTGTGTGTGCGTCAGTGTGTTCCTGTTCAGAGACCATTTGGGCGTCGCACATTAGTGTGCCTCGTTCGGCTCGGCTGCACAAGGGACCCGACCCATTAACCCGATTAATTTGGGAGAATGGATTAAAATGGAAGGATGGGTGATGGCGGAGGGGACGGCGTTCGGGACAAACAGATCTTGATGGAAAAAGAGAGAAAGAGATGATGGAGATCCTTGGTTTGGGAAGTGAAAGCAAAGGGTCTCTAAAATTGGAAACGTTTCCAATGTTGTCCAATAGGTTTTTTTTGAAAAGTTGGATTGTTTGTAAGTCGTTGAGGAAATGATTCTAACTTGAATAATAACCCTTTAATTCACTGCTCAGGTGGTTGAGCACATTTTCAGTCACTGTTTATGATTGAATAATGTGACTGAACCTGTTTATAATACGACCCAGTGGCAGCTTGTATATGCAGAAGAATAAGGGCCCAAGGATGGACCCCTGGGGGACACCACAGGTCAAAGGGGCCACCGAGGACGAGGTTTATGTCCATTGAAAATTCAGTATTCAGTAAGTAGGACTTTTTTTTAAATTTATTTATCTCACTTTATCTTTATGTGTGTGTGTGTGTGTGTGTGTTTTTGGCATGTGTGTGTGTGTATTTAAAAGTGTAGTCTGAATTTACAGATCCCAGGGGGTTGGGAGGGGTCTCACTCAAAGGAAAGTAAACATTTTTTCAGTGTTAATAGATCAGCAGGAGTTACGTTTTTGTAACTTTTAATGTTTACGATGAGGGACGAACTGATTTGACCTAAATTATCGGAAAGTAGAAATAAAAACTTGAGCACACAAAAAAAAGCGTGTGAGGACGTACTGAAGAGAATTATGTAACATGATTCAACGGAAGTCTAATGAGGATCCAAGAGCTTTAAAAACTACACCATGATTTACCGAAAGGTTCAGCTAATCTCATTAAAATTAACTATTTTCCACGAAATACAACAATTTTTATCATGAAATAATTTCATAAGTCTCGACTTAGCTTGACCCAACAAAAGTGTCTTTTTTTACGATAAAATAAGAGAGTCTAAGATATTGAATAAATAAATCAAAACAGAAATTAAGTATGAATAGAAATAATTTAGTTTTCTTGGTGAGGCCATAAAAACCTTTTTTTATTCTTATATTCTTAATGCTGCTAGTGGATTTTCTTTTGAACTCGTCATCACCGGGTGCTGGCGTCGGCCCAGAAAATGGTTTTTCCACCTCTCCATCGCCCGGCTAAGGCCACAGAAACATCCGCAGTCAAATTTATACCAGAGCCTGAGCCGTTTAGGAAAATGTCCCTGAGCTGATGGAGACGATGATCCTCCAATAAAGTAGGACAAAAAAAATAGTTATTTCTCTGGATTCTCATTCATACTTATTCCAATCCTCCCTTATATTCATGCAGCCAGACAGTTTGTATGATGATTGTTAGCGAGTCGGGATAATAACTCTCGCCCGGTCCCGCAATGTTAAAAACCATCGCCACCGTAATGACTAACTGTCAAGTATGTTCATGATGTAGTTTGGGGGGGGGGGGGGGGGGGGGGGGGGGGGGGGGGGGAAGAGGAAAAGAAGATAGCCCAGAGCAGGTTTTTAATAATTGTGCTCCACTGATGCTCAGTTATGAATAAATCAGTGGATTTTTCTGGGACACTTGTGTTTAATGGAAAAGCTAAATTGAGCGTCATGCGGAGACGACAGGAGATGAACTCAGGTTATATATGAGGTCTTTGTTTTCTCCAGTCATTTTCCCTCTGATGCCTTTTGTCTTTACGTGGGTTCCATTTACCCATCCTACGCCGGGAAACTGATGACATATCGATACGCTGATTGTCGGCGTGAGTGAAATGCGGAGCCATGAACCCCGTAAAAAGGCACCAGTGTAAATTTTCCACCCAGCATGCTGTCACAGGGAAGCTCCTTCTTTCATGAATCTCCAGGTTCATGTCAGGGTTAATGAAAATTAGGTCATTTTATGGCCGGCTGTGGGAGCCGAATCCGTTGGCCGATCGTTACGCTGCATCGGCGCTAATCGTTGTTTGTGCGTCTAGCTGTGTTGTATTTGTGTTTTGTTTTTGAGACCGATTGTTATAAATCATCCCAGCCGCCATTGTTTTTTTACACACAGCTTCATCGTAAAAATCATTATGATTTAGGCTGAGAGCACGTCGAGGGGCCGCACATCACTCAGACTGGCCACGTCCCATTTTATTTACTGAGTGTATGGATGTCGGAAATAAAACAGGGGAATTAAGAAAATGCTCAAATTATAGATTGAATTCGAAAGGGATGAGAATAATTGACTTTTATGTCGCCCTCTCACGGAACAACTTCCCATGAAAAGGTTTTTTTATGCACAGGCGTCAGCAACCGCCAGAAAAAAATAAAACATTTTAAAGGTTGCATCCACAATCGTTCTGTTTTCCATTAACAACAACAGAGAGGAACTTTAAACGACCGCTCGTCTAATAGCTGGGCTGATTTATCCGTTTCTTTCTCCTGCCACGGTAAAACAGCAAAAGTAGACCGTCGTTCCTCCTACTATCTGTTCCTGCAGCCAGGAGCAGCTTCACCTCAGAAAAAGGTGCATGAACAGCCTCCAGGTGTAATTCCCATTAATCATTAGCAACTTAATGTTTTCTTTTGTTTTTAACGTAGCAGCACTGACACATGTTGAACGGCTGGAGGACGTAAACGCGCCACGACAGTTCTCCTAACGTATACGGTCATTATTAAGCGTTTTAAATTTTTTCTACTCATCCATATCCTTTCAGGGGCTGCGTAGCATCTCTACTAGGGATAAGCTGGGAGGAGAGCTGGTACTCTCGATTGACGGAGTGCCTTCTGGGATTTTTAGAATCTGTGGTGTTTGTGCTGTATACCAGCAGGCCAGTCATTTTAAATAAATTAGTTACTGTATAAGTTTTGAAGGCAAATGGAAATCCAGGAGGACAAAAATACAATCAGCTTGGCAAAACTGCTGGACAGACTCTGAATGTTTCTTCTGTGGATCCTGTTGGACTCTGGATGTGTCTTCTGTGGATCCTGTTGGACTCTGCATGTGTCTTTCTGTGGATCCTGTTGGAGAGACTCTGGATGTGTTTTCTGTGGATCCTGTTGGACTCTGGATGTGTCTTTCTGTGGATCCTGCTGGAGAGACTCTGGATGTGTCTTTCTGTGGATCCTGTGGGACAGACTCTGGATGTGTTTTCTGTGGATCCTGTTGGAGAGACTCTGGATGTGTCTTTCTGTGGATCCTGTTGGACTCTGGATGTGTCTTCTGTGGATCCTGTTGGACTCTGGATGTGTCTTCTGTGGATCCTGTGGGACTCTGGATGTGTCGTCTGTGGATCCTCTGGCTCAGTTCTCCCTCCCTCTCTTCAGCAGCAAAGAAACCCTTTAAGCATCACCGCCTCTGTCTGTGTCTGTCCACTAGTTAGTAACCTACTGACTACTGACATACACCAACTTCCCATCTACCCCATATTTCACTTTACACACTCGGCTGCTTCGGACATAAGTGCTGTTTTATACCGCCGCCTAATTTCATCAATCAAGAAGAGATATATCTGCTGCTACTGCTTGTACTTGATGACACTGCAGCACAAGATTTATGTAGTATTCCATTAATGTGCTTTAACCAGGCTTTTAGTGAAATTAAATTTAGTTGTTTTGTTTTTTTTTAAAGAAAAGTCAAATGTAATGGCAGGTACTTTTGTCGGTAAAGATGCGATCATGTCGTTGTCCTACCGTAGCGCCGATTACTCATTTTGAAAAATAGATTTATTTTTTTGTTGTCATATGCTGTGACTACTAGCTCCGGGGTTTCCCAGGATGAGCCGGAGCGTGTTGCTGGGGAGAGTGGGGGTCTGGCTTACCCTGTATGGATGGGTGGATGGACGATTTTTTGTTGCCCTAATAAACTTGTACCATGCTGTGAAAAAGTATTGGACCCCTCTCCTTGTGTTTTATTTTGTTGAGTACATCGGATACTTTCATAACTTTAAAGCACTGGCAAAAATACTTTTTACGTGTCGCCATAGCAGCTTGTTTTCTCATGATAAACGAGATCATTTTCTCATTATCACAAGAATGCAGTCGCTCATTTTGTCGCGATATCACGAGATAACGGCCCAAAAATAATGATCTGCCTCCATGGCCGTTCTCGGCTTCCATAGTATTAAGTACAAATCCTGGTAAAGAAGATGTATTCTGCATAACACCACCTTCTTTGGATGAAAATAAGCAGCGTAGAACAGAACCGAACTGAAATAACAGGAGAAACCAGGCGAGTGTTTACTGTGACGTCATCTCCCCTGAACTGTAATGAGATCTTCCTCTTCGATTGAAAGGAACGAGGCAAAACTTAAATATTAATAGATCACAGCAGTCGGCAGGTCAGCCGTCAAAACATTGAACAAGGACACTTGTGGCTTTCTCTCTTGGAAACACGGAGGGGTCAGTGTCACGGTTCTGTTGTTGCTCGGCCTTCATCGGGTGCCTGATTCTCATCTGGGCCAGAAAACCGTGAACTGTCAGTTGTGCTTTGTCAAAGCCAGATTAAACGCAGACCACTGCTGGGGAGGGGGACCCAGCCGGGTCATCATGCCAGCCGGTCAGAAACAAGCTGAGACAGTTGGTGACCTCTCTCTTTGTTAGATGGGGGGGCTGGCCTTCGATATGGAATAAAGCGGAGGACCGCTGCTCCGGTGTGGCCGGCGGGGAAGAAGGGATTATTGTAGAGAGGAAGATTCTACTGTGGAAAAACATCTGAGTTGAGAATCATAGTTGGTGTGTCAGTGACTGAATTTCCCGTAGATGTGCACAAACAGAACCCAAACAAAAAATACCACCAATTAAACATGAGGAGAATTGGACCGACTGCAGAGGGAAACCACAGTTGTGACTTTTTTTTTTCCCCCCACGGTTTGTATTTATTTAACTACTTTCCAAATGAAATGAGAAAAAGTTCTTATATCACGATTTTATTAACATCGTAAAATGAATTAAAATTCCAAATCAAACATTTCACGAAAAATTCAGTACCTGATCATCTTTATACCTCCTCAAAACGGACCCAAGGTTCTGCTTTTTGTTATAAAGGAGATTGAATGAAAGTTCAGGCAGACAGACTATCCTCTTGCACACTCGGGGTCACGGTTACTTCTCATTCCATTCTATTATTAACACATTTTACTCGTACATCGCTGCTAAGTCCGTGCAGATCTATCAGTTTTTCAGCCTCAGCAGAGTCATCAGCCACCACCACCACCACCGCCAGTCTCCAGACTCCAATGGGGAGATATTCAATGCTGCCTTCGAGACCCTTGGATTTCAATCCCCCCCCAAAAGTCCAAACATCAAAGACTTTCTTATAGATTAATTGTCGAACAATATCTGTTTTAAAAAAGTATTCATCTTTTCTTCATTCTCTGTCTGCTCTGATTGAAATGTTATATGTTTGGTCTGATTAGTTTTGGTTTCACGTTGCCGTTTTGTAGGCGGACTGAAGATTTTTTCATGACAAACATCAGTCAGTCTTCGATCGGCTTTCAGATCTGCGTGCTTCAATTTATTCGTACCCAAAGGTGAGACGTTTTTACACCTTTAACTTTAAAATATTTTCTATATATATATCGGTTTCTCTAGTCGGCTAAAACTTCCCGCATTTGGTCCAAGGGCTCAAACAATCCAAAAAGTTTTCACTGTAGCCTCACACTGTAATGCCTTGTGTGTGGTCTGAAATCGTCCCACCATGCTCCTGTCTGAGCAAACCGAACAACAAATCTAACGTCAGTATCCAGCATTAGTAATTTATTGGCTCCAACAATCGACTCAGCTGACAAGGTGATGAAGTGTGCAAAAGTGTCAGAGTCTTCCAAAGGGACTGTTTGCATCCTCACAGCCTCAGGTTTCCCACTGATGGTAAGTCACATTTGGCCCAGTTGCTCTTAATAAGACCCAAAGAGGAGGATCTATCTATCTATCTATCTATACGTATACTCAAAAAACATTCAGGAATAATATTTAAAATATATGGATTCTTATTACATGTAAAATTCATAATCTATTTGGATTAAATAATATGAATATGAATTTGAATAAAAACTAATAAACTTTTAATGTGATGTATTTTTTTTCCAATAAAAAAGTTGAAATTATACTTATATAATATTTCTAGTATAACTTAGGTGTTTTCAATATATTTCCCATTAAAACAACATAATTTCCTGTTAATTCTATACAAACCAAACTCATACATTTTTAACTTATTGAATCTTGCTTGTTCTACAATAAAAATTATTTAAACCTTCTTCGTATTTTTTAACTGATGTAATTTGATAATTTTCACAAAAAAAAAATTCATGCCGATTCTATTAAATTTGAATAAGTAAATTCTTAAGACATAATTACTGACATAAAAGCAAACTGATGCAAGCACTAAAACTTTAAATATGCAATTCTTCTATTTTTTTTAATACCGTTTAATCTTCTCACCAAGGAAAAAAAAAACTAAATCTCTGCATATTTTATTTCATCTATTGATTTAATATCTTAAAGACTTTAAATGTACCATAACATTACGAAAGATTTGGTAAAGCTTGTTTTTTAAACAGCACAAAAATCAGACTTTCCTGGAAAATAGTCAGTTTTAATTCACTCTTACTACCTTCATTATGAAGTGAAATATATATATAATGTAAATATAAATATATATATATATATATATATATATATATATATATATATATGAATATATATATAATTAGTTTGGTAAAGCATGTCTTTAGAGAACTATTTGACTTTTAATCGACTGTTTAGTACCTCCTTACATACTAATAAAGGCCTACAGAATCCTACCTATCGAATGGGACATTCTCAGTAGTCACGGGTAATGCCTCCTGCTTGTTGGTCCCCTTTGACCTGTGGTGTCCCCCAGGGCTCCATCATTGGCCCCTTTGCTCTTCAGCGTATACATGCTGCCACTAGGTCACATTATAAACAGGTTTAGCACATTTATCACAAAGAAATAGAGACCCAAAGTGCTCAAACTAACAGTTGAGAAGATTAAAGAGTTAAAGTCATGTGATCTGTGATTTCTTACTTCTTCATTTCTCTAGCAATCACAACAATAATAATCTCCAGATGTTGGCGTGTCCTTTCCAGGAAGGAATGCAGACGGAAATGCTTGCAGATATTAAAAGTTCCATCTATGTACCCTTTGTCAGTTTGGCCGTGTTGACATGCACAGCTAACCAGAGTGTGAAAGGAAAACAGGACGGTCAAAATAAAGGTGAACTTCACGTCCATTTCTGGCTGTCATATGAAGGCTGGCCTCCTATAATGTTGATATCCTGGAGATGTTGGCTGTGACATTTCCCCTCTTCTACCACTAATATCAGGGAAAAACGTCCAGAAGTGATGACAGTCTTCACAAAGCTCTGTGTGAACATCCAAATCAAGAATATCTGTTTCCATTATGAAGGGATCTGGACTCATTGTGAGGGAGAGCTTCTTCGTTCCACTGGGTTTTTTTTTTTTTACTCAAATGAATCCATCCCTCATCGGCGGCGGACAATAAGGGATTGGAAAAAGCCCACTTTATCAAAGGAAGCAGCTGTAGAAGCAGATGAAAAGGAAAAATCATAATCAAATGCTTTTCACACAGGATTGGCGAAGGGGGACGGCAGAAATTCTGACCCATGTGACATACAGTACTGTTTCAAGGCAAGGGAAGGCACTCGCAGATGGAAGGGAATGAACGCCAGAAATCAGTCCTATTGTGATCCCAAAGACCAGGAGCCATCAGGATAAAGATCATTTAACAAGCAGGATGTCCCTGTCCAGTGCTGAATGTTTAGGAAATATCTCTCTCGTGAGGAAGAACTGATTCTGATGGATTCTGAGAGTGATTTTGGGAAAGGTTGGGTGTATATTGTCCTCACCAAGAAAAGAAAAGATATGGAAAAGTAGGGGACATTATGGAATCATCCCTAAAAGATCCTTTGTGCTAGCGCAATAACTCAAAAACTCTTTCATGGATCCTTTTCAGATTTAATACCAACATAGAACTTAGTGTAAGGAAGAACAGGAATCATTTTGGCAAAGGTTGGGTGTATATTGTCTTCACCAAGAAAAGAAAAGATATGGAAAAGTAGGGGACATTATGGAATCATCCCTCAAAGATCCTTTGTGTTAACGCAATAACTCAAAAAGTCTTTCATGGATCCTTTTCAAATTTCATGACCACATAGATCTTAGTGCGAGAAGAAACTGGATTGATTTTGAGAGCAGTCGGCTGTATTTTTCTCACACTAGGTGGAGCTTTGTGTCCATTGTCAGGCTAATATTTTGCAATCGTTGGCCCGGTTTGGTCCAAATTTGGTAAATATGGATCAAATCAAGGAGATATATCTTATATTCATCCTGATGTCATTGTTCGTATTTTACTCACCAGGGCGAGTTTTTTCATGAAAATACTTTTTTGAAAACTTCTTAACGATTGGCCCGATTTACTAAAACTTTTATCTCGCAGAAATATATCATACTTTACCTTGGAAGTTCACATTTTACTCACTAGAGAGCTTTTTACACAAAAACTTGGTTTCTCTGACAAAACTTCCTCACCGTTGGAGCGATTTACTTCAGATGTGGTGAATACGAATCAACTTTAGGAAATCTGTCAAATCTGAGGAGCGTTTTTTTTTTTTTTTTTACAAAAACATGACTTTAAATTTAATTTTAAGGAGTTCAATCAAGGGAAATACTTGTACAACGCAGGGGATTGGGAACTTTTTGTTAGACTTTTTTTTAGCGGTTTTATGAAGCCCCGTAATCCTCTTCATAACGTTCAACAACAGTACCACAAAATGCAAAAGAACATTAAAAAAAAGTGAAATCAAAGCTAGAATAGAAGAAATTCAACTGTCTAAGCCGTTTTGACCTCAGACGTGATTCTGTGTTCTCCTCAAAGGTAACTAAGAAAGTTAAAAAATGTAAAGATTTAACAAAGGAAGCAGCGGACAAGAAGGTTTAAAGAATAGAACCAGGAGGATGGAACCAATCATCCATCGATCAGAGGCTTTGTTTGTTTTCTGAATGTGCATTCAAGCGAGAATCCATATATGAAATATAAATATCAAATACCGGTCTACAGTAAAGTTTTGTAGAAGAGCAGTAATTGGCCGAATCTGAACAACCGACCGATATAATTCACAATGTGGTATTGTAACTGTTATTGTACGAATACTATAATCATTAGTTCTCATTTCTTTCTTCCCTTCTCTACATTTCCTCGAGGACAGGAAACAATGCTCTCTTGATGCAACGTAAAAGGCCTCCGTCACGCGCCGCAACAAGTAGCAATATCCTCTCCATCGTAATCCACCTCCAGCAATATCGTTAAGAGCCTGCGAACGATAAATCTTACAGTCGCACGATTCATTCGTGAAATTGCTTGAAGTGATATTTTTAAAATGCCGCCGACATGAGGAACGATAAAACGTGTCATTTTGTCATATTTTAAACGCCATTGACATTTTCTATTAGGAGCTGGAAGATTGTTACCAACTAGGAAACACAAAGGAAAGGGAGAGAGAGAGAGAGAGAGAGAGAGAGAGAGAGAGAGAGAGAGAGAGAGAGAGAGAGAGAGAGAGAGAGGACGAATGGGAAAGAACAGCCAGACAGAAATTAAACTACAAAAGAAATCTTTAATATAGGGTTTACAATACAGACCTACACTAGCTTCGCACTTAATACTGCAAAAACAGAAAGTCATAATCACATGGGAGAAAATAAGAGGAAGCAGATCGGAGACTCCGTACCGCATGAATTATTTACCCTACT
This sequence comes from Lophius americanus, assembly GCA_037951165.1. Lineage (NCBI taxonomy): Eukaryota > Metazoa > Chordata > Actinopteri > Lophiiformes > Lophiidae > Lophius > Lophius americanus. Next base: position 912,114 of record JBBDHG010000128.1, on the reverse strand, counting down.
TATGATTCTGTGCGGTTGAAACACAGCAACCCGGCAGGTGTTGAGCTGTTCTCTGTCAGGTCGGAAAACAGACGTTCCTGCTTTAAGGTGAGCTTCGGCGTTTGTTCTTCCTAACAACGCTGCTGGCCTGAGATAAAAACACAGCTATAAGGAAGCTGCCGAGGCTCCGGGCGAAATGAATCCGAGACGAACGCCGGGAGAGGGAACATCAGAGCGACACGAAGGTGAAGACAGACCGGAGGAAGACTTTATGTTTCAAGCCATATTAACACATTTGGACCTGGTTTCAGGACATCTAAGCATCACACAGTTGTGTGTCTGGTTTTGGGACATCTAAGGATGTGTTAGAATTATAGACGTTACTGTATGATGTGTAGAATTGTCAGATTCTAATTAGGATATTAGAAGCTGGTCGTGGAATGGAATCTCACGTTTTTAATCAGGGTGATTGCTTGTACAATGCAGGGGATTGGAGGCTTTTTGGGGACAAACGCTTCCTGTGGGGATTACAGCGTAGGCCAAGTTACTTTCCTACATTACCGTAACAACAGAAATCGACAGATTTTTAGGCTTTAATTCAATTTGAATATCAGTATGCACAAAAAAACTGTGAATTCATCGACAGAAACAAAACAGAACCGGTCCAACGGATCATCAGTAAGATTTTATTTTTCAAGGAAATTAAAGTAACCCTGCTTGGGAAAATATAAAGTTAAATTATCTTTAAACTAAAAAAGGATTTCCGGCTGAAAGCCTCAGAAATCAAACAAGATTTGTGGAACATTTTCATTCAGGCCCAAATAAATTCCGCGTTTGACGGACCGTCAGAACATGAAGCATTATAAGTTTAACAGCTCATTGTTTTATTTACTGGATGATGATTTCATCGACATGACATTTCGGCGTCCCCCGACTGAGCTTGCGTAACGCGATAAATTTGAAATGCAACCTTGCTCCAATTCAGTTTTCGCTCAGGAAGAAGTCCTCGCCTTGGCAGCATTAATGGCGTGACAGAATCTGCTGCTGTCGTTCGCCGCTTCTGCCGCCGGGAGAATAAATAACAAGGTGGGGGTGGTGGAATAAAAACGGCAATGAAAAATCACAGCAGGAATTGGAGGCGCGAGCTGAAAAACAGCAAAATAGTCCGAAAGGCTTTTTAAAAAAAAAAGAAGAAGGAAATCGAATGAAACGGGATCACATCGATCTGTTGATGGGATTCTCAACGTCGTGAAGTAAATAAAGAGCTGCTTGAGATTAGATGAGCGCAGACACACAGGTTCGTCCACAACACTTAGAATTTGGCCCGTGGCCAGAAGACAATAAGCTGAGTATTCAGCTTCCACTGAACGGCTGCTGCTGCTGCAGGGAATCAGAATCTCAATCTGAGTCTCACTTAAAAAAAAAAAGCTCCCCTTGTGAGTAGAATATGATATACACTAGAACTATTGGAGTGAAATATAATGTATAATAGATAGAATTCTTCGAGTCGATCCCTGTGCACCGAATTTGGACCAAATCGGACCGACGGTTGAGAAATAATGGCCTGACAATGGAGCTAAAGCTCCCTCTAGTGTCAGAAATATACAACTGACCACTCCCAAAAGAAATCCTGTTGTTCTTCGGACTAAGGTCTATGTCGGTATAAAGTTTGGAAATGATCCATGAAATGGTTTTTGAGTTATCGCGTTAACACGATGGATCTGCAGAGAGCCAATTCCGGAATCACATTGCCTCAACATCCACAAAAGAAAAGGTAAAAAGCTGATTATGTGGTTTGTGTTTTTGCTCTACCGAGCAGGTTAAGGGAAAGTTTCCATTTTAACGATGTATCTGATACACTGAAGAGAAAAAGAACGCAGCAGCGAGAAAGTAGATTTTAAAAACTGATCTACGTTCAGAGAGTCGGACAAGTTCATGACTTAAACTGATAATAACTGGACTGGATTCTTGCTGCAGAGAAATAGCATTAATTATTTATTACTGCGCCTCGTTTTAACGTGTTTCACCCAAAATGTGACGGAGAGGCTAAAAGTAGAAACTAAACGACTGAGCAAATTGAATAACTAATAGGGAAAAATAAAACAGCGGGGTGCAAACGGGACATGAAATTAGCCTTTTAAATGCCCCATTAAAATCTTTATTCTTAATTTGCTTTGCAAATCCACTTATTTAGTTCTATTTTGCATTTTCAAGTCGATATTATGATAAGGTTATTTATTCACGTATGAAATGTGCTTTTTAAAACAATATACTCACTGTTTTAGGTTTTAGGTTTTTTATATTCCTTTGAAAAAAAAGTATTTTTTTGAAAGATTAATATTGAATTTGTGGATATTCTCTTTTCAATTTCCCCCAAAGAGGGTCCTCAGTTTCTGTTTTTTGGGGAAAGTTTAAACTTAAAGTCGTTTACAACATGGAAGTGGTTTTGGGGTGGAATCAGATCTAGTTTTTAGAGCCTTAAATGTCTTAGTTTCCTTCTACTGGCTCTGTTTATTAATTAATATTACTTTGTAATTTAGTATTAAATATTAAAAGCACTGTTTTCTAATGTGCAATTAGCGAGTAGTTGGAACAAGTTTACGGCTTACGGCTTTATTTTTATCGTCGGATATATTATGGAATCATCATCTCGTCTCTTGGGAAGTTTGTGTTATTTGTGTGAGGAACAACTGGATTGATTTTGGGCAAAGTCAGTTGTATATTTCGGACACTAGGGGGAGTTTTATCTCCAAAATTATTGATCCGATTTAGTCCACTTTGATGCATTTGAATTGAGTCAAGGGGATCTATCTTGTATACATCCTGTTTTACTTTCATCATTTATATTTACTCACTAGGGGGAGCTTCTTTTTTTTTTTTTGTTGAAAAACAAAGTTTTAACGGACATAACTCAAAAATCGTTTCATGGATCATTTTCAAACTTTATACCCTAGTAGACATTTGTGCGAGGAAGAACTGGACTAAATTCCCAGGTATTGTTCCAAATAAGGTGGACATGAATCGTCTTGAGGCGATCATCATATTTTAGTCTAGTAGTTCAAATTTTACTCACTATGCAAAGTAAGGAGCGATATTTTTAAACTCGGTACCCAGATAGACCTTGGTGTGAAGAAGAACCCGATTGATTTTGGGAAAGGTTGGTTTTATAATTCTGACACTTTCGGGAGCTTCATCTTTGAATGTTTTCGGGCCATAATTTCCCCCTAGTGAGTAAAACCTGAGGAGATTTATCCAGTTTATATCACATTTTACTGTAATCGTTTATATTTTACTCACAAGGGGTAACTTTTTTTTCTTTTTCATAAAAAAAAAGAATAGAACTTCCAGAAAGACAGAACTTCCCATTTAATCTGAGGATTACAATCAGGGGGATTGCTTGTACAACGCAGGGGGTTGCGGGTTTTGTGGGGACATATAGGCCTAGTAGTTTTAGATGTAGATATAGATAATAATCAATGTTTTCTTTGCAATGAAAACAAAAAATATTATTTACATATGAATGACAAAATGAATTAAAAAAAGTATTGTAATGTTCTTTTAAAAGTAATTTAAAATGAATCTTGTATCCATTTGATTATTTGCTCTTTGTACAGACACTGACAGACACAGATCCTGTACTTCCTGTCATGGGGTTTCTGGCCAAATACCTCGAATAAAACCACCTTAAAACGTTCCCCGAGTGTTGCTCTCGACCACCTTCACAATAAAAGCTCGGCGAAACGGAGTACACTATAAATACACAGATTACTCATTTTAAGTAAAATGAAAAAAAACCAGATGATGTTTGAAAGGATCTGATTTTCAGGATCAAAGTGTTGCAGATATCATTTTTTCGTAGAGTGCAACAAAGCCGCGTTGGATCTGATCCAAGGCTACAATGCTGAAATTCACGTATTACACAAATAAATGCACTCACAGACAGGATAGTGATAGAAATCAATGAGTTTGGACACAGCATTGGACTTGAAGCGGACCGGGTCGTATTTCTCATTTAGCTCATAGAGAGGTGGAGCGCCGTCTCCACCTGATAACTTCTTGCTCCTCCAACCTTTACATGTTCGTAACAGATTTTTCAAAATGTGAAATAATAAGGTTAGTTCTGAAATTGAAAACACCAACCAGCACCATAGCTGCCGTCCCCGACAGCAAGAATATATATCCCCAGAAAGTCCCCAATTCCCTGCGTTGTACAAGCAATCCCTTTGATTGAACTATTTCTTAGAAATCTGAAGTTTGTCTGAATCATAAAAAAAAAAGACCCTAACCCTAGAGAGATATGAGAGTAAAATACATTTATCTACAAGATAAATCTCTTGGAGTTGATTCTTATGCACCAAATCTGGACTAACTTGAACCAAGTTATATCTGGACTAACTGAAACAGTTTTTTCAGTTATGTCTGAAAAACCGTTTTACGTAAAAAATCTCGCCCTAGTGAGTAAAAAAATATACAACCAAACTTTGCCAAAATCAATCCAGTTCTTCCTCCCACTAAGGTTTACACGGGTTAGGGGTTGTTGGTTGAATTGTTAAGGTAAAATAAGATACATTCAAAATAGATCTCCTGTAGTCGATTCATATGCACCGAATTTGGACTAACTTGAAAAACGATCGAGAAGTAAAGTCCAAAAGAACAGTTTTCGTAAAAAGCCCCCCACTTGTAAAATACAACCAGCCTTTCCCAAAATGAATCCAGTTCTTCATCGCACTGGGGTGTACGTGTGCATAACATTTTGAGACGATCCATGTCGTAGTTATTGAGATATCGTTCTAGCACGAAGGATCTGTTGGGAACTTAGCGGGAGCGATGACGACTCCAAAACGCCCCTGACTTATCGGGGATATAATAAATACAAATGTTTACTCTTCTAGGTGTTTCGTAATCCCCGATTCGTTGACAGTGTTGTGTCAGCAGGCAGCATTAAGAAGACAGATGCGAGGCGGACGGAAATGCTGACGTAGAGATCGGGTTCTGTGTCCGGCACAGATTTGGACTAACTTATGCCAGTGCCAGAGAGAAGGAGCCTTACTAAAGCGTCATCAATCATGGACAATGGCCGCCGTCCCCTGCACACGGCGCCTTCACAGAAGAAATCCTCCGTCCCTCCGACCATAAGACTCTTCGGCGTCTCCCAGCAGTGGCGAGGTGGAACTGATGAATGAACGCTCACCTTCATCCTGTCACAAATGCTGAATATGGACTCGACACGGTGGATCTGAACAGGTTTCATTTGGTGTGACCCGGCTGATGAGGGGATGGGGAGCTAACATAAAAAAATAAAAGATTTTTTATTGGTGTGAATAAAGTTATGGACTTCTCCGGAGTTGTGCTACGCGAGGAAATCAAATAGAAAAGCGAGGCAAAGAAAACAACGATCCGTCTGATGCTGTTTAAAACAAAGAATATAATAAAAACCAAAATAGGATTTTCACGAAACTAGGACCGGTCTTCAGCTGGATGAAATACACAAGGATATTAAAAACACAACACCCCCCCCCCCCCCCCCCACTAATGACTGATGCAAATGCCCCTCAATCAATTTCAAACCTAATATTTTGCCGACTCTCAGCCACCGTGGCATAATAAGGTTCTGATGGTCCTTCATCCTCCTCATATTGTAGATACACACTGCCTCTTCCTCTTCCTCTAAGTGCCGAGCGGCTACCCAAGCCTGTCGAGACTTTCCCGTTGTGCTTTTCCTCTTTGTTCTCCGGACACTTTTTAACCAAGTGTCCTTTCTTACCGCAGGTATGACTAATAGAAGTTAGTTGTGGGTATCTTGTGCACCCCCACACACTCGACCCTCCATCCGCTTCATCCCTTTTCCTGCCTTTACCTGCCTCGTACCGCAGTTGATGTACTGCTTCCACCTTACCTTTACAAATGTCCCCCGGCATTATTAGCAGTCATTTCCATACCTCGAGAAATGCCATGGGCTTTCTTGAAGGTTAGCAGTGGGGCATTCTCCTAGGGGGTGCTGTTGTAAATCCTCCCCGTTAATGCCACGTACCAGTCTGTCAGGTAGAATGTCGACCGAAACTGAAGTGGATAGGAAATTTGAACCATTGGACTCTTACAGGGTTTTTGGATCGTGATGGTTCTCCATCGGTTGGACCAGTTCATTACACGGAAGGCCTCCAGGCTTCCATGGTGTGACCAAGCTCCTTATTAGTTTTTGCTATTTCTTAGCCTCCTCCATAATGTCATTAGTAAGGAAATTGTGTACCAACCCCTGTCTCATAGTCTGTCCAGATTTCATTTTTTATTCTATAGGCCAACATGCCCCATAGCCAGAAACATTTATAATGACCCTTCATAGCAACTCATGACATCCTGATGGACGGATAAAGTGCTACAAAATAGATTGGTGGGCTAAAACCAAAAACCACCTGCGTCAAACAAAGGACTAGCCAAGTTCTATAACTTTTTTCTATCATGTTGGATCAACCGGATTCACCTTAAACTTTGTTTATACTTGATGAACTCACAGTTTCTATAAAAACTATATTTTAGCTATGAGAAAAAAAAACATATCACATTTGCTGCATACTCAGTAGATATGATGTTTTCTCTCCAGTTTGTTTCTTCTCTCTCTGTCTTCTGTGTATGCCAGAGGAAGATAGGAGGCAGCCTGAAGCAGATTATTCTGTCAGCCAGAAGCAGAGGAACATTCAGGAGGAACTGGGCTTCACAGGAGAGGATCCCAGACCCCCTCTTATTACAGCCACAATGAAGAAGTCATGGGAGTCTGACCAAGCGAAAACGTTCACATTGTTGCTTGGTCAGACTCGTAATGATGATGAAGCCTCATCAGAGTCATTGTCTGCCATAGCTGAGGAGGAAGAGATGAAAAGATACCAGGAGGACACATCGCCGGCACTCACAGAAGACCCATTAAGCTGGTGCGAGTCACATGAGCGGCTCTGTATTTTCCTGGCCAAGCTAGGAAGAATATACCTTTGTATCCAAAATACAAGCGTCTCAGTTAAGAGAGTCATGAGACAAATGGGCGTTCTTCTCAGAACATATTGATCAGCTCCTCTTTCTGGGGGAAAAAAAAATGCTCAAATTAGCTTTACTGTCTAAATGGTTGTGAGCTTTTTTAACCCACATGCCAACATCCAATGAAAGAACATTACGCCTCCGCATCCGCCGCCACGTCCACTGTAGATCATTCATTTTAACGCGATAATTCAAAAAAACTAATGCCTGGAGGATGAATTTTATATACTAGGGGACGCTTTATCCCCAAAAGTTTCCTCAAATCCTCAACCGTAAGTCCAATTTAGAACAGATTTGGTGCATATGAATCGACTTGAAGAGATCTATCTTGTATACATCGTATTTTACTTTAATAGTACTCACTAGAAGTGGCTCTTAACAAAAAAAAAAACTGTTTTTTGGGAAATAAACCCTTATCCTTGTTCCCATTTAGTCCAATTTCTGTATGTATTGTGAACTCGAGGATATACAGCTGGTAAATATCATATAATATAATATAATAGATTTTACTCTAGCGAAAAAAGATTTTCCGCACTTGGACGAGCTGTTTTTACAAAAAAACAACGACATAGTTTCCACGCAATAACTCATTTCATGGAACATTGTAAAATTTCGTATCCACATAGACATCAGTATGTGGAACTAGGGGGACCTTTATCGCCATTATCTTTTGGGCCATAATTTATAACAACCGCGTTAAAGGTAATTGGACCGAAAGCCAGATACTGGCAAAGGCAATGGAAAGCCGAATCTTGTAGTACGACTGAGTTGAGGTCAGGAAAATCTTGTGGCGAAGCGGAGAGGAGATTAGTGATGCAGTTTAGTTGAGAGCAGTAATTAGTCAGTCGGGTACTGACTTTGACGACGGTTGAAGGCAGGCTGAGATCCAAGGCATGAACGAGAGAGTAATGGTGGAGTGGCTAGGCAAAGGTGAGCAGGCTGGTCAGGTGGTGTTTTTTCCACTTGGGAGACTGAACCATGTGACGAGGAGTGGATGTTTGGACCGGCGTTAATGCCTCTGAACTTGATGAAGAAATGGAGACAGGTGTGTTGATACCGGCCTAGACCACCTGTGAAGTAGAGTTAATAGCAGGCAAACAAAACAAAACCACCTCCACCAGGAAAAGAGGAAGGAGCGTCGAGGCGAACCAACCAGTTTGTTGGGGGGGTTACAGTTAGTCTTTCATCAAAGTTGAATCCAAAACGTCTATTAGATGTCCGGCGACCAGTAACAGGGAATGGAACCGAAGGGCTTACGTCTTCTTTCATGGTGGGCCGCCAGAACTTTGGGGAGCTTTATGTTTTTTTTTAATGCTTTAGACATAATGTGGCTTTAAGTTTGATGATTTCAATCAGCAGGAATGTTTGCAAAAAGCAGCGGATTGGGGACTTTTCTGGGATATTCCCTTGACCTTGTCGGGAACAAAAGCATAGGTCTAGTTTAAGTCTCACAGTATCAGTCCAACGGTATCAGTCGGTGTAAACGGTATCAGTCTAACGGTATCCAACCATCCATCCATCCAACCATCCATCCATCCATCAATCCAACCATCCATCCATCCAACCATCCATCCATCCATCAATCCGGCCCTTAATCAGGTGTAAAAGATGGTAATTAATTCACTCAGTCAGTCTGGCTGCTGCCCGTCCAATATCCCTGCCCTCCTGAACAGTATAAGACATATTTAGGCAGCGAATGTCCCTGAGCTTCAGTCCTTCTCCTTTCCACCGGTAACTGATCATGTCGGCTTGTCTGAAGGAAGCAGCAGAGCAGAACAAACGGCGAAAAGTTTGAGTGTTGTGGGGAAATCGCAAGTAGACAAAGTTGAGACGCGCAGGTTTTTCCACGTTCTCGGAAGCTGAAGAACCCACAGAGGAACACGCAGGAGCTAATAACTAATTAGACACAGCTGCTGGAGTGAGCAGGGTAGACGCCGGCATGTGGGACGACATCTGTCGGGCAGGTAAGGAGACAAGGGATGTGCAAAAGGAACTACGAACAACTTCTTTTGAGCGAGAGACCAAAGGCTGTGAAGAATGAAGATACTTTTAATTGTTAGGATGTCTAACACTTTGCTTTGCATTCATTTGTCTGGTACCTATGGTTTAAAAATTCTAAATATACACGATTATGTCCCAAAAACTCCTAGAACCTCAATGTCCTTTGCATTTTCTAGATTTCATTTAGTTTTGGATGGATTTGTTTAACAGCAAAGTTTGCATGGTTCCCTTCCTGAACATGAACTATGGTCTATAATGTCATCAACAACAGCAAGGGTATAATCTTGGAAAGTCCCTAATCCCCTGTGTTGTACAAGCAACCCCCCCCCCCCCCCCCCCCCCCCCCCTGATTGTAACTGTGTAATATTCCTACAAAGAATCAGAAGTACTGAACAAAAACAAATGAAATATATTCAGGTTTATCAAAAACATCTCTCTCTGACTTAACTTAAACTTATTTTTTCACAATAGATTTCGACCCCCTTGAGTCCTGGCTAAGGCAAGGGTTTAGGGCTAACCCCAAACCTTTTTATATCACGTTAAACTAGTCCTAAACTGTTGTCCCGGTCAGCAAGGGTATATCCCCCAAAAGTACCCTATCCCCCGTGTTGTACAAGCAATCCCCCCTGATTGAACTCCTCAAAATGAATTAGAGGAGCTCAAAGAAGTGCCATGAAGTAAGAAAGATATACTTTTTTAGGGTGAAATATGATATATGCAAGATAGAAATCCTCCAGTCGATTCATATTTACCAAATTTGGAATACATGGGACCAATAGTTAAGAAGTTATGTCAGAAAATCTGTATTTTTCATAAAAACTTCCCTCTAGTGAGTTAAATATAATTAAAAAAATAAATAAAACACAATGTTTTACATTGTATGTTGTTTTACACACAAGATAGATCTTGTAAGTGAATTCATATCCACCAAATTTGGACTAGATCGGACAAATCTTGAGAAATTATGTCTCGAAAACTCCCCCTAGTGTTGGATACATAGAACCAAACTTTCCCAAAATCAATCCAGTTCATCCTCACACTAAAGTCTATATGGGAATACAATTTGAAAGTGATCCATGAAACAGTTTTGAGTTATCGCACTAACACGAAAGGATCTGCGTTGGACGCGATGGCAAGGACGATCCCATAATATCCCCTGACTTTCAGGGCGATAATATTAAGTTGCCTTCATTTCACAAACACCTTAGCCACAGTCAGAAGAACTGAAGATGATGTTGAAGCCGAGGAAGAGGCAGACTAAATCCGAGCTGATATTAAAGCAGTAGAAAAATCGTCCCCGGAGAGAGAAAAAAATGACGAGGCTCTTTTAGTCTTTATTAAAAAGGAGGAAGAAGAAATGACAGGCTGGCAGACAGGGAGGCTGATAAATGGGTAGAGAGGCATGAGAGACAAAGAGAGGAATGTCTCTCGCGCTTCACCCTTTATTTCTGACTGTCTCATATACCGTGCTTTTAACTCAAGTGACCCCGTCTGTAGAATCCATTCAACGGCTCATCAGTGCAGTGAACCCGACGTTGACCATGACATCTTACTCAACTCTGGAAAAGTTTGTCGCAGTCGGTCTGACTTTGTGTTTAATTGGTTTTGAATTCACAGGAAGACGTCTTTTACCTGAGAAATATGACCTTGATGATCATTAATGTGACACTGACATGAATGTCACCGTTAGAAAGCATAACTGTATAGATATGCAGACGATGTGCAGCTTTATATCGCCGAATCACACTGCAGCTATAGATTTCCCCCACTGCCAGTCTTTTATTTTATATATCCTAGTAGTAGCAGATGCTTTTTTAACAATCTGCGAGTTATTTGGTTTGTCGTAAAGCAGTTTGAGCTGCATTTCCTGTTTGAAAAGTGCTCTACAAATAAAGATTATAGTTATTATTATTTACCCATGTCAACATAATGATGAATATTGAAGTGAGAGGAGACACAGGAGGTCAGATAAACTATATGACATCATTAAATTGAAGCCTTTAAGCTTCAAGGATTCGCAAATCCAGAATCCTTAATTGAAAAACTTTGTTTCACTGTTGTGTCACGATTTATAAAAGCCCAATTTAAGTACCAACCAATTCATAGTACATCACCGACCATTCAGATCCTTTATTGGTTCAATGTAGTTTTGTGCATTCTAGTTTATTTTTCCCTTTTCAGCAAAAAAGGTTCATAACATCACCCTTTTCTGTCTTCTCGGGTCATTTCAGCTAACCACCAATTTCAGAAACATTTGCATCTTTCTTTCTTTACCGGATTTACGATTTCTAAAACAATTTTTCTGGTGGTCAAATATTCTTTGGAGCTTTCCTTTGACATAAATTTGGGGATGCTCTTCCTGATCTCGTGAATTTGAAATTTGAAAGTTGAGAAAAAGTGAACTTTTAACATCTGTAGAGTCCACACAAGTTCTTATCCCTCTCTAAATCCACATCATCGATCATTTTCATTACAGACTTCAGTCCCACGCTCAAACTGAACTGTGCGAGTACCGCAGCAGATAGTGGACCTTATCTTTCATCCAACCACTCTCTGTAACCGCTCACACCTTGGTCCAAGGCCGCTGGAGCATAACCCAGCTGAAATTGGGCAAGACAGTCAATCGCGGGGGTCGACACATCGTGACGAAACATCCAATCACAATCGCATTTTTTCACCTATATTGCACAGATTAGGATTGTGGGAGGAAGCTGGAGCACCCAAATGAAACCCACGCCACATAGCATTTGGAGAATATTCAACTGCCACTCAGAAAGTCCTTTGTTGGATTTATCACCAAAGTGAACCTGGTGCTCGTGTCACGCTGGTGCCAGAGATGGTTGCTGGTTGGTTCAACTGGTCCAACCAACAACCAGCCTTATAGCGGAGGTGACGTAGGCAGCAAGAAAAATCTGAACACAAGTGGTCCGCTGCACACATTTGGAGACGCATGATGGACACGGGTGTAAACGGCGATGTGTCCCGCCCAAAAATCATATTTAAACCAAGTCTGAACAGGGTCTTAGAAAAACCACTTGTTTAACTCAAACAGATGCAAAAGAAGGATTTTTATAAAAATGGATGCAAAACAATAAATGTGAAACTCTTATCTTCGCTCATCAGCCGATAACGCTAAAACTAACAATGCGAGACAAGTTTGTATTTAATTAACACGTAGGAGACGTTAGAAAACTCGGGAACTGTAGCTGACGGTGTGAACCTTTGAAGTTAATAGCAATCTTCTGATAAGATCGAAAGAGGATGATAGTAAAAAGAAGTTAAGTGACTCACGACATCTCGGGAGATCCATCTAGTGCCGACTGGAGAGCCAACGACTTCAGAGGCTCTGGATGATTTGTCTCCGCAGGTTCAGAGGCACACGACGACAAACCGGTCATTTTCAAGGCATGATCTGCAAGAACGAATCCGGAAGATTAAACACTCAGATCTTATTAGAGCTATAGGGAATATTAAATCTTTTAATACCCGCAGGTTCCCACAAGCTAGAGGTCGTAAAAGTCTTCGGTAAAAACGCAGGAATGTGGATTTTTATGGGTGTTGACATTCGGGAAGATGATAATTATTAGTTATTGGTTTCATTTGAAAGAAGAAAAAAGGAAAATTCCCGTCTGGAGCAGATCTGTCTGTGAGGCTGCTGGACGACTCTTCTGATTTTAATCACGTCTGTTCGTTTGATCACCGGCCGCTATAAAAGCAAGAGAATTAGGTGTGACAAAAGTTCCCTGAGGATAAATGATGGGGAAAAAGAACATCATATATATCGTTTATTATGTGTCTGAGCTAATGGAGGTCACAGACTACGATTCCCAGTCGTTGCTCCATTAGTAGCCCATTTTAAGCCCGCGGGTCCGAAGATCACGCCGGTGTGATCTTCACCCGACCATGTATGATTTTGGGTTCAGTATAATAATACAGGATATTATGAAAACTATTCTGCGGATCATTTTCAGGGGGTTGGGGGGCTTTTCAGGCATAGACCCATGACGTCCGGTACGACAGTCTTTAGGCCTAGTTTAATGGGGTATATAAAGGCTTAGGGTTAACACTAACCCTAGCCTGACTCCAGATTACAGGGGGGGTTCAATTCTATTTTGTTCGAACAAATCTCAACATTTTTTGATAAACCGGAACATGATCTTCATCGTTTTAACCGGATTTTGTTTCGTACTTCTGACTTCAACATGATCCCTCCGTTCTACCCACTCATACCGCCTCCTCCTTCCCCGGACTAAGCTCAGCACCATGGGTGATCGGGCCTTATGTTCCGCTGCCCCTCGTCTGTGGAATGCCCTTTTGGTCATGTTTTTATATAGTTATTATTATATTTTTTTATTGATGCTTTTATCTGCTTTTACTTTGTAGCACTTTGAGATTTGATCCAAATTTAAAGTGCGTTATAAATTAAATGTATTATTATCATTATTATTATTAATTTCATTTAAATTACGATTAACTCCGACTAGCCCTTTGCATGGTGGCCCACATGCGCATAAAATATATAAAAGATGTCAAACCAATAGCCAACCAAATGCAAAACCAATTTTCAATTTGGAACACAAAAAATAGAAAATGTGAAAGTTTGCAATCCCTGAAACAAACCTGAAAACTTTGAGTGTGACGGAAAGGGTCGCATAATGACGATCCAAACAACATCGATGACTCATCAACCACAAAGTCGACCCCTCAGTTGGATGAATACGATTGGAATCTACAATAAATGCAGGCGGAGGTCAGGCGAGAGCGCAGGGACCGTCTACAAAGTGCAAAACGGTGAATAGGAAGTAAATAAGTGCGACAACCTCTTCTATACGCAATTACGTTCACATACCATTGGAGACAGGGATATTTTCTGTCAAGAGACAGATGAAGTATAAACAGGACAAAGTGTTCTCTTCTAAAACCTTTTCACAAAGATATTTTAGGACTCTGTTTGGCTGCAACATGTGAGTGTTTGTCTGCAGCTGGAGCCGAACTGTTTCACACCAGATGAGGCAAATCTAATCACCACCATCACCTGAGTCTGATGTGAAACAGAGCATTCTGGGTGTTTCTTCTCCCCTTCCCAGAATGAGCGCTGTCGTCATTTTTTTTTTGCTCTTCTCTCTGTCGTCATTTAGCACAATTCCCAGAACAGTTGAGTCTTTCTGCAGAATAGATGCTGCAGTTTTTATCACAAGGCCAGCAGTTAAAGGTTTTTTTAACACCGTCCCACTGCGCAGTGGAGCATCACATGCCAATATTTGAGACAACGTTTGTGCTGCTGCTGCTGTGCAAGTGTTTTTTTTTTACAAGTACCGTGTTGTGAAGGATTACTGGACCGCCCCCGGATTCCTCGTTTTCTTGCAGGTATCTCGCTCTCGACGCCGATGGAAACCAGAGGAAACATAAATGCAAGTTATGTTTGATAATAGTTTTTAATGAGGCAAAAAGTTTCTATTCAATATCTCCATAAATCACCTTGGTGGAAAAGAAAAAAACAACAACTAGTGCAACAGGACACCTAGAACAACCGGAGATCAAGGTGGTTGGAATTTGGCTCGGTCTTCTTCGCAGAACTGCTTTAATGAGATCGTCTTCTTGCTGTATGGCGAAGTTGTTTCAGCTCGCAGACTGACGACCCGACATTCTTCTGCAGAATTTTACAATAGAACCAAAGGCCCATCCCAACCCGGTGGTGTACCTGTGTGCTCCGGTGTCATGGTCGGGGTTCTTCCTGGGTCTTTGGCCTGTGTAGTGGTACCGGGGTCCCTGTGGTGCTGTGGGTTCTGTGTCCTGGAGGTTCTTGTTACACGGGTTGCTGACTGGACTATCTGGCTGCTGTTGGACGCTGGATTGGACCTTTTGCACTGGTGGCGTCTTGTTGCATGATCCTGGCCCAACACACCAGCAACTAATACGACCCGATCTTGGCGTTGATTGTGGCCACCAGTGGCTGCAGAGCCAGTTCTCCGCCCTGTGTTCGGTTCTTTGGACTCTTTAGGCTCTGGTCTGGCCGGGATATATGGAACACAAACTTCTCGTTAAAGTTAGGGCCTGGTGATTTCAACTTTCTTTGTCTCGTTTGGTCTTTTATGATTCACATGCGGTGCATCACGCCCTCATTGATGGGAAACAGGTGTCGGTTCCATATAAAGGGTAACTCTCTCAAAGAGTTCTGGTGTCGGTCACATGACCACACTCACACCTACAGAAATAGTATCCATCAAAGATGGATACTATTTCAAGATCAAACAGCAGGCATTTTAAGAAACGTTTTTTTTTTACAAATCTTGGTACAAACCACAAGTTTACGTGCAGACAGATGGAAAAACGGGTCAGTTCTGACCCGCTCTTTTGTTTTTTGGTGCTTTGTGAAACAGAAAACAACATGTCTACGTCAAATCTCACTATATTCTGTCTGTGGATTGCTGTGTTTGGTTTTAACCAGATCCAACCGAACCTAAAAATTACCCAATGGCTCAACTTTCGACTCATTAGTTCATAGAATATCAATATGTGTTCTGTCAAACATCCTCAAAGTTCTTCTGGGATGAAAGTGGCTTTCTCCTTGCTATTCTCCCAAGATGCCATCTTTGCTCGGCCCCTTTAGCAGAGTCGTGCACACTGATGTAAACTGAGGCGAGGAAGAGGAAGAGGCCCGCAGTTCATTGGATGCATCAGGGGTCATCATGAAAAATAAGATAAAATAAACATGAATATTTTTCTACTTATGAGTGCTATAATTGTAATTTCTGTAAGATTCCAGTCATTTCATTCGTTGTTTATGATCAAATCGCTGAATTTGTGTATTTCTTCTTCAGACAGAGATGCGAGGCAGCTATGAGCCGAGCCTCGTCTCAGATTAAGCAGAACCTCACAAACTGGGTCGAACCTTTTGATTTTTCCACTGTTTGACGCCGATGTAATGTTTTTTTAAAACTTTAAATCTCGCTGATCCGACATAAAACCGTAATGGAAAAAAGCACAAGGTGAGGCAGTACCTCTGCCTCACTGAAGGGGGCAGTGCCGAGCCCACGGGTTTATGCTGGTTCATTTTACAGAAAATCTGAATTAATCTACTGTTTTCTACTGAAATTCTTTAGCGGGCCCTTTCTATAAAAATTGTGATTAAAAAAAAAACAAAAACAAAAACCTGGACATTAAATGAGTATATTCTAAATACTTTAAAAAAAATTAAAAAATCCAGTTATAATAAAATCCTTTAAGAACTTGTAGTAATTTCAAATATTTCCTCCTTTCCTTGTAGAGAATAAACAATAAATTAGAATAAAATAAAAAACCCTCCTCAGCCTTTGCTAAGAGAAATGGCGGGTTTAGAATGTTATCCAGCACGAAGTCGCCTCCGGTCTTCACACTTACTTTTTACCGTCTCCTCCCCGGAGCTTTTTATTGCCCAATTGTAGCGGAGTCTGCTCAAATTAGATTAGTTCCCCGACGGATACGCATAAGAATGAACGAGCAGCGGCGTTTAGCTGTGAGCGCGGGACTGAGGCTATAACTGAGCCTGATTATGCTTTTATTAGACAATTAACGTCATTTAAAGCACGTTGGTAAGGGCTATTTTAAATCCTTCAAACTCAAAACCATTAGAGAGATGAATCTCACACGCCTGTAAGGTTATTATCGTTTTAATTAATGCGTCTTGGCGTTGTAAAATCACGTTTCCTGATTACTGATTGACTTTTATTGTACAAGTTAATATTGATTAGAATATAAACGTCATCGCTGCTTCAGGTACTTCGAGGTAACGCGATAACTAAAAAACTATTTGAAGGATTGTTTTCACATTTTAGACCCATATAGACCATAGTGCCAGGAAGAACTGGAGTGATGTTTGGACTGATTGGTAGTGTATTTCGCACACTAGGGGGAGCTTTATCTCCAAAAGTATTCGGGCCATTATTTCTCAAGCATTGGTCTGATTTATTCCAAATTGGGTTCAAATGCATCAAATAAACGACGTCTATCTTGTATACATCGTGTTTTTCTCTAATAATTCATATTTTGCTCACCAGGGGGAGCTTTTTACTAAAAAAAAAAACTTTACTTTTGGACATAACTTCCAAAGCTTTGGCCCAATTTTGTTCAAACTGTTCAAACTGAACAATTTTTATGCAATAGTTCAGATTGTATTCACTTTATTTGAGCTTTTTTACAAAACATACTGTGGAGACATTTATTTTCAGGTGTCAATGAGGGTGATTTCTTGTACAATGCAGGGGATTGGAGACTTTTAGAGGACACACAACTGCCTTCATAGATGACTGCGGCGGTCTAGTTATTAATAGAATTTTTTTTCCCAGGACCTACTGAAGTTCTTTTGATTCATTTTGTGGACTGAATGATTCAATATCACATTTATAATGGAAACATTTTTCAGTAATCTCCCAAGATGTTAAAAGTCAGAGCACGACATCATAAAGCTGCACTCTAAACATTTCTAAATCCATATAAATGCATGAAATGCTTGTGAGCTGCCGCACTTATTGTTTTAGAGCTGATGAGGAGGAGAAGAGAGGAAGGCTTTTGTGCATCGCTGTGTGTTAGAGGCGTAGTTACTCCTCAGCTGTGATTGAATCTCAAAGATCTACAGGAAATTAAAGCTGGGAAAAAGTCGAGGGATTTTATGGAAAAAACAAATTCCTGGGTAGTTTTCAAATTTTGCACAAACATATACTTTAGTAAGAGGAAGAACTGGATTGATTTTGGGAAAGGTCAGCCATAATTCACTCAACCGCTATACTTAGTCCAGATTTGATGCGTTTAAAATTGACTCAAGGATATTTTTCCGGCATACATCATGTTTTATTTCAGAAGTTCATATTTTACTCACTAGGGGGAGCGTTCTGATGGAAAACACGTGTTTTACGGACAGAACTTCCCAGCCGTTGATCCAATTCAGTCCAGATTTGGTGCATGTGAACAGACTCAATGAGATCTATCTTGTATTTATCATATTTCATTCTTAAAGTATTTATTTTACTCACTGGGGGGGGGCTTGCTTATTCTTTTTCCTTTTTTCCGTCTTTTTCCAGACATGCCTCAAAAGCTATTTGATGGATCCTTTTCAAACTTTAGATCCAAATGTTAACATTTGGTACTTATGAATGAATATTTTTTTCCCAATCATAAATACTGTGGAGAAAAAAAATACATGTACAACAAAAGGGATTTAGGGACTTTTGGGGGGTTATACCCCCGCTGTCGGGGATTCAGGTCTATTTCGGTAACTTTATTTTAAAGGTCCCATTATTTTGTTATAATCCCATTAAACGGAGAAACCGATAATAGAAAACTCGTTACGAAGCTCCTTCCTGAGGGCAGGGCAATTAAAAGCAGCTTCAAATTGGTACATGCTTAATTGATTATTTCCAATTTAGTGCGAGTGTAACCGCGGCGGTCAGTGCAAAAGCAGTTCAACCTGAACATGCAAACGCGTCAAATGTGACTTTTCTACGCTCCCGTGGAACGTAGAAAGTCACATGTGAATGTTTGAGGAGATTTGTCTTAATGAGGCCGGTAGGTAGGAACGAGGAGAGAGGGAGTAGACTCGCCTGGAGGATGATGCTTCCTCCCCTGATTGGAGTCATCAACAACAATTCTGCCTTTTTTTTTTCGTTGAGTGTGGACTAAAGGAGCGAGATTGGATGACCCCTGATGCATCCATCACCCTCCTCTGGTCAACACTCAAAGCTAAGACGCCAGAACCAGAAAGTCCGAGAGCCTCGAGTAACGGCGCCGCGGATAAAATGTCATTCGGTGGACGTAGGGCCAAAATTTGAACACGTTGATTTTCCTGGTCTATGAATGAAGCGTCATAGAAATATTATGATATGCCTGGAGAGCATTAACGAGACATGTGATGTCGTTTCCACACAGCAAAGATTTATCCCAGAAAAATGCACACAACATGAAAGGATATGTGAAATAATGTCTGGAAAAAGTGAGTAAGTGAGTAAAATATGAACTGTAGAAAAAGAAATCTTCTCCAGCCAAGTCAAAATCAACAAATTTGGACTAAATTGGACCGACGGTCAGGAGGTTTTGTCTGAAAAGTCCCTCTAGTGAGTAAAAGATGAATTGTTCAAGTAAAAAATGATGTTTACAAGATTTATCTCCTCCAGTCCATTCACACCCACAACATTTGGACTACATCGGACCCCACTGCTTGAGTTATGCCCCGAAAACATTTGGACATAAGTACCTCTTCACGCCAAAGTCTATAGGGGTATTAAATCTGGAAATGATCCACGAAACAGTTTTTGAGTTCCGTGTTTTTTTGTTTGGTTTCTGTGCCTTGTGCATATTGGCACAGACAGCCGAGATGTTTCTTGTGGATCGATGAAGGCAATGACATTCATATCTCATCATATTATTACTTCTGCTTTTATTAGTAGAAATACAAATACAGCAGGTTCGGGTCCAAGACATAAAAAAAGACTTAATTGATTGTTACACCTAAAAGAAAAACGACTAAGGAAGCAAATATTACTCGTTTGGCTCCTGCCTCACTCTGTGGTCTTTAAACTGATCCTTCTAATATGGATTTATAAATGTTTATAGTGCATTTCTACGATATCCTCCTCTGACTTTTAACATCCTGGGAGATTACTGAAACGTGTTTCCTTTTTCAAATGTGTTATTAAATCATTCAGGCCACAAAATGAATCAAAAGAAATTCAGTAGGTCCTGGACAAAAGTATATAATAATAACAAGACCCACGCTATTGTCTCGGACTGTAAGGGTATATCCCGGAAGAGTCCCCAATCCCCTGCGTTGAACTATAAATCCCCCCGATTGAAAACCTCATTATAAATGGGTCCACAGTGTTTTCTGTAAAAAAAAAAAAAAAAAAGCTCCATTAAGAAGTTATGTCTATAAAAAACAGTGCTTTTATTGTAAAGAAGCTCCCCCTAGTGAGTGAAATATGAACTTTTAGAGTAAAATATAACCAAATTTGTACTAAATCGTACCAATGCTCGAGAAACAATAGCCAGAAACCTTTTTGTGATAAAGCTCCCCCTAGTGTCAGATAATACAACCGATCTTTCCCCCAAATCAATCCTATTCTTTATTTCACAAAGGTCTTCGAGGATATAAAATCAGAAAAACAACCCATAAATGGATTTTGAGATTTTTCCCGTATTTTCTTAAAAATGTGAATAATATGAACCACTAGAGTGAAGTATGATATTTCGAAAAATCGAATTTACAAATGCCGAATTTAGACTAAATCGGACCAAGAGTTAGGAAGTTTTGTCAGAAACATATGAAATATTAAAATGAAACATGATGTACACAAGATAGATCCCCATTATATTCTTACGCACCAAATTTGGACTAAATCGGACCAACGGTTGAGAAATGATGCATTTATTAGTGAGGAAATGCTCAACCGATCTTTCCCAAAATCAATCCAATTATTCGTCATTCTCGGGTCTATGTAAGCATGAAATTTGACTATGATCCCTCTAATAGTTTTTGAGTTATTGCCCTAACAACCATTGTATTAAACATTTCAAATATGTAAATCCAATCTCCAGGTGAAACAATATGATATAGAACATTTCTATTCATAAACAAAGCTTCCGGTCATGTCGTGGGCCGTCGTTGGACTTTTTTGCCTTCAGACTTTTCCGTCTGCAGGGAACACGGCCTCGAAGCGGACACAAAGATAAGCTGCAGTACATTTCGGAGATGTTTATCGCTTCTCCGCGTCAGAGGGGCAAACAGCGGAGAAAAGCAAGTGACCCTGAAAACAGAACATGTGCAGCCCATTTCCCCAAAGAATGATGTTCTTTGAGGGAATTTCTGGTGCAAGGTCGGACATTTTGACTATAAGACAAGCGCCAGTGTGAGAAGCAGTTCGCTCGAGTAAGGGTCTGGATTCTGTACCAGTTGATCCGCTGTGGCGATCGCCAAAAACCCAAAGGATAAGAAGACGGTAAACATTTTTTCAAGGCCAGAATTGGTTTAGAATCTCAATAGAACCATCGATATCGGATTTTTCGTCACGTTAGCGTCATGGCACCAGCTTTGCACTATTTGATGGATCACCATGAGAGTTTCAAGCATGTGAAGAATCCCGGTGACTTTGGGGGTCTCCGGACCTTTTTTCTCCAGCCGCATGATGAGGTACACATTTTTGCTTTTGAGTGAATTGTCTCGACAGTTGTTGACATGACAGGAAATGTCACCCGCCACAAACAAACACTGTTTTCCGCACATAAGTTCCTAACCATTTGTCCGATTTAGTCTAAATCTGACGCATACAAATCGACTCGAGGAGATCTATTTTGTCTATATCATATTTATTGAATAGATCCTGTTTTTCTAACTAGGGGGACTTTTTTTTTTCTTCCTTTCTCTAAAAAAACACAGTTCATCCAAAACGGCCTCAACTTAAATTTGAAGAGTTCAAACAGGGGGATTGCTTTTAACAACGCAGTGAACTGGGGGCTTTTCTGGGATATAGCCTTTTCTGTCGGGGACGAGAGCGTAGGCCTAGTCTAAAACTAAATTTAGAAAAGGCAGATAATTACCTGACAAATTTTGACATCAAGATTTGCCTCACTTTTCCCCTTTTCCCTCAACACAACGTCACAGCAGGACTCAGAAATGATGGTCATTAAGTGACTGTGCAGTGGAATGCAGTCACTACCGTCCGCGTGGATCAGACACGTCTGCCTTCGGCGATCATCATCTTCACAGCAGCACTAGTTCAGCTCCTATCCATCAGCCTCGGAACATTTTCAATGTACAAGAGATTCAACCACTAATTTGCACCGTGAGTGTTTTGTGCAGTCTCACCGGTTCCGTGACCCCCGGAGGCGCACTGCTGCCGCAAAATAAAACATTCCCAGACATGTGGAGTACCCGAAAGTTTAAAATCCGCCGTCGTTCTCACGATGTTTTACACAAGTGGAGCTTTTCCTCTCTAACTCACATCGAGAATAAGAGCAGGGTCTGAGAGTTGTATCCAAGAGTTCCGGTCCTGCCTCTCCTCTCATCCCAGACAGAATATGTTGATTTTGAAACTCCTCACATTCTCAAATCCTGCCAGACTCAGATCGATTGCAGTAAATTTACCCCCCCCCCCCCCCCCCCAATCTCTCAATCACCACATATTGTGTGTTCGTACATTAGATGTCAGATGGGTGAAGAGGGTTTAAATCTTTTTTTTTGTTTTGACTGCAGGGACAAGAGACTTTGGCATATAAATCACCCAAAAAAGAAAGTAAGTTATGTCTATCGTATTTTATGTTAAAGAAAACAAAAAAAAGAAGGTAAAAAAAGAAGTTATTATCGAAATTTTTAAAAATATATAAAAAGTAAGGTATTACAGTAGGTGAGTAGGTAAAGTATTTTTAGTCAAAAAACAACATTTTCCCCTCGTGAGTAAAAATTTGAACTACTAGAGTAAAGTAAGATGTTAAAAAGATAAATTTCCTTGAGTTGATTCATAGGTACTGGATTTGGACTAAATTGGACCAACGGTTATGATGTCCAGAAAACTGAGTTTTTCATAAAAAACTCCTTCCAGTGAGTAAAATTTGAACTATAAGAGTAAAACACGATAGATAGATAGATAGATAGAGAGAGAGAGAGAGAGAGAGAGAGAGAGAGAGAGAGAGAGAGAGAGAGAGAGATAGAGAGAGAGAGAGATAGAGAGAGAGAGAGAGAGAGAGAGAGAGAGAGAGAGAGAGAGAGAGAGAGAGAGAGAGAGAGAGATAGATAGATAGATAGATAGAGAGAGATAGAGATAGAGATAGATAGATAGATAGATAGATAGATAGATAGATAGATAGATAGATAGATAGATAGATAGATAGATAGAGAGAGAGATAGAGATAGAGATAGATAGATAGATAGAGAGCTAGAGAGAGAGCTAGAGAGAGATAGAGAGAGCGAGAGAGATAGATAGATAGATCACCTCAAGTTTATTATTATGCACCTCGTTTGGACTCAATCGGACCAGAAATTATGGCCTCTCCAAAAATCAATGCAGTTCTTCCTTGCACTACGGTCTGTGTGTCTATACAATTTGAAAAGGATCCAACAAATGTTTTTTGAGTTATCGAACTCAACACGAGAGTTTAAAACGATTCCATAATATCCCCCACTATATGGAAGCTGGATTAGTGAGTGTTCTTCCTCTCTGCTGGAGAGGAGAGGAGAGGAGATGTGACAAAAGACGACAAGCGACAAAATCTGAACATGTTGTGAAATAGGATAAGTCCAGCGGAGATAAGAACACAAGCCAAGAGGCTGTGAGAGAAAAGATGAGACAGGTGTTCCATTCAGTGCAGGATAACAATAGAGCGACGGAGGGGCCGCATGCGGATCCCATCATTCAGACGCGGTGTCAAACAATGATATCAGGGGTCGGATGTGATAAAGGCTCGTTGGCAGTAAAACGTTGGTCGTGATAGATGGAGAGGGAAAGGGGCCAAACGGCAACGCTGCCAGAATCCACATCACATTGTCTGTAAATAATTTGCTCGGGGTCACCTTACCCCTGACGGCCGTGGCTGTGTTCCTGTGAATGCTGGCTACTGCGCTATATAACTGCTAATGCAGCTCCGCTCATATCAAACTCAAGAATGAATTATTCTTTAACAATATTTGGGCCGAACAGAGGGTTTGAGGATTTCACGCGAGCCGCCTCATGCGAGCCAAGGGGTTAGGAAAATGTGTATCAGCACTTGAGAGCCCAATGGAAAGGGGAATTAGCGAGCTTAAAGTCTTACGCCCGATGTGCGGTTTGTCTGAATGAAGCCTTGAGAATGATTTTGGATTTTTGAAACACGAGGCCTTGATCGATTGCCTTGGACACAAACCGCAGCAGCTCCGACAACGGTTGCATCTTAAAATGACAAACGATCCCGTTTCAATGCTGTCGTAGCAAGTTTCAAGTCCCCTCAGTCAGAAGCCCCGTTATTATCATCCTTATTGTTGTCGACGCTGAAATATGCCTCCTCAGAATGCACACGGGCGCTGGCTGCTGCTTTGCATAAAACAGACATTATGGATAAGATTGAGTTTATGAAACGCAGCGAACATCGGGACAAATATGTGAAGATATTCGGTAGGGTGTCGTTCTTTGTCATGTTATGATACAAATCCTGCCGTCGGCAGAAATGAGCCGCCGTGGACAATTTAGCGCTCGGGGTTTGTCTGCGGTTATATGTGGAGACGAGGGGATTTGCATCTAAGGACGATCCACTCACCGTCAAGACATCACAACGACAGCCAACGCTGAAGAAGGAGGAGCAGAAGAAGGTAGACCTGTGTTGTCGGTATGTTCCCCGAAAAGTCCCCACTTCCACTGCGTTGTACATGCAATCCCCCTGATTTTACTCCTCTGAGTAAGTGTGCTAAGAGTTATTTCCACAGTATATTAGGTAAAAACTATAAGATTGAACTATAAGATTATAATGTGGGTTAAATTTGATATAAACAATATAGATCTTCACCAGTTGATTCATTTGGACCAATTTTGTACAGTTTTGTAAGTCGAGAATTTATGATCCGAAAACTTTTTGAGAGGAAGCTATCCCCTGGTGCCAAAAATAATCAAACGACCTTTCCCAAAATTGGTCCAGTTCTTCCTCGCTCCAAGGTCTATGTGGGCATAAAATTTGATAATGATCCATCAATTAATTTTTGATTTGTTAAGTCCAGAAAACAGTGTTTTTCTGGTGCAACAAATTCGGACTAAATTGGACCTAATGTTTAAGGACGTTATAGCCCAAAATCTGTTTTTTTTTTAAATGCTCCCCCTACTGAGTAATATATGAACTATTAAAGTAAAACACAATATATACAAGATAGATCTCCTCGAGTCAATTCATACGCAAAATTTTTGGACTAAATCAGACGGTTGACAAATTTTACCCCGTAAAGTTTTTTAAGAAGAAGAAAGAAGAAACAATCCTTTATTAGTCACATAGAGTCATACACAGTACAACATAGTGAAATTACTTCTCTGCATTTGACCCATCCCTGAGGGAGCAGTGGGCAGCCCCTCGTGGAGCGCCCGGGGAGCTAAGGATTCAGGGTCTTGCTCAAGGACCCTACGACAAGTAGACCCTGGTGGGATTTGAACCGGCTACCTTCCGATCTTCTGATTGGGAGAAGGCCGCTCTACCCACTGAGCCACAGCCGCCTGTGATAAAACTGCCCATAGTGTAGGAAATATACAACTGACCTCTTCCAAAATCAATCCAGTTTATCCTCGTAGTAAGGTCTATGTAGGGGATAAAATTGAATTTTTGGGTTATAGCGTTAACATGAAGGGCCGCGGCGAAAGTGATTCCCTAATAATCCTGATTTTTCGGGGTTATAAATACTTTCAAATCATATATTCATCGTCTAGGTTCTGTTTCCACGGGTGCTCTTCATCTTGTATGGTTCAGAATACAGGATGTAAAGAAGAAAAGGATCCAATGCCGTGACATTTGAAACACAGATTCTGCATCAAGATCCTAAATCTGTTGAGAGATGTGGAAGTCCATTCCGATTGAGCGAGAACTTGTAGATATGAGCTTGTAGATATAAGAGGAGCTTCACTGCTCGTATAAAACACTGAAGGGAACAATGAATTTTGCGTTGGTACTAGGGATCCGGTGCCAGGTGTTGGTTTGTGACACACTATAAATTCTGTGACCAATGCAACATTCTAACTAATATACACAGCACCGTATTCACATTTGTCCTTAGTGTCTAACAGACCCTCATAATATGTGAAATTGGGGTCCCTGGATGAGATTTATGGCGCTGGCTGATTGAGCTTGTGATGAAATGGGTCCATTTTGTCGTGTATGTGTTGTCGTCTAATAGTGGAACTGACCTTGGTGGAATTCTTATGGGGAGCAAATGAATGGAAGGCGGTGCGGAAAGACGAGGAAGAACTCAATAACACAACCCAAGTGGTGTCGGTTCTGCTGCAGATGAAAGGGAATCTGATTCCCACTCTGTCCTCCTAATGAATCCCAGTTTCTCTGTTCTTCCATGCTTCATTAAATGCGTACAAACGTGCAAGATGGGAACAAATGTGGAAAGGAAAGAGATCTGAGCGATTTTAGAGGGAGAGAAATATTTCACACAGGAAGCTTTAGTGAAACTGTGTGCGATGCAGGGAGGAGAGCTTTTCTTGGGAGAATACATATGTATGTGTCTGTCCATCAGTTTGCATGAATCTGCCCGTGGGTCCCTAATGCTGTTCATTAGCAAGCTGGGTTGTGTGGAGAGGTGAACACATGCTGCCAAAAGCCCGGAGCCCGTGGTGTAAAGCCGCCTGTAAACAGCTGACAACCCTCCCCGAGGACCGGGCCTTGCTGTCGGTATAACAGAGCACGGCAGGCTCAGAGCCCGGTCAATTAAATGGCAACAATGCAGCCATCAAATCTGCACCACCAGAAATACCAGGATGCGGGGTGTCACACGCTCCCTGCACACCAGAAGACACACGGATCTCAGGAGTCGATGTCTAAAGAGGCAAACTAAGTCACAAAACTGAAGAGGGCTCGCAGCATTGGTTTCACGGCCGAAGCAATCTAGCTTTCCTAAATCCTAAACGATACCATGCGGTATGTAACAATTTAGGTAGGAATCCAGTTATAGATTATTTGGCTAATCTAGTAATCTATCGATTATCCCGGCGATTAATCCTGTAACCGAATAAGAACCCAGAACCGTACCCTCAGAGTCAATATCTAAGTCTGTCAGTCTTTATCTGACCTCTTAACCTCTCCAAATTTGAGGCAGAGTGAGCCTCTGTTCGCACTCAAAGAAAGGTTCCTCATTTTGCTCCCTTCAACCGGTGGGGTGCTCCTCCTGTCTCGGTGGGCGACAAAAGGTTGAATTGAGAGGAGATTAGGTGACGATTGATCCGGTTTGAGGTGATGGGTGATGATGATGATGGGTGAACTCACTATACCTTTAGAAGGTGGCATGGAGGCTGCCTACGACAGGAAGAAGAAGTAAAGTGACATTTCTGCAGCATGCATGGGTGCAGGATGGAGGGCATTCCCATACCTTCAGGAGGTCGGCTACAGGGCCTTCATTGGAAAAATCCATCGAACACTTCCTTTGTTGGGTCCAGGCATATTATTGATTGGTCCAGGCAAAGGTAATCCCTGAAAGAAGCGGCCGACGAGGCGGCGTTAAGGCGGAAAGATGCAAGGTGGGAACAAACAGGACGGTAGGGCAGCTGCATAGATCTGTAGGGAGAGTTCCCTACCGATGCCCCACCACCCGGAGATGTTCTGGGACTGAAGTGATGAAACTTCTAGGAGGACTGTCTCCCAGCTGATGAGCCTTCAGCTGCCCTGGGGGCAAAGATGGAGGTGGAATTGAATACCTGTGCTTCCATATAAAATAAAGTATGTAGAATTTGACACAAAACTTGTTAAGTCGAAGATGCCAGAAGATTAGGGTGTCTCAAACTTGCACACTTCCATTACTATATATTACAAACTGGTATTCTCTTACTATCCAGGTCTGATGGGAAATGATGTTTGGATGTAGCATTACAAGTTTACCATTTAAATATATGAAGTAAACAACATATCACGCTCCTGGATAGTTAGGACTTAATGCTGATTTGTCCTCCTTTTGAGATTATGTGGCGGGTTGGGTTTCGCTGCTGCCTCACTGCAAGGAAGTACCGAAGTTCGAATCTACCTCTGCAGGCCTTTTTCTGCGTGGAGAAAAACTTGAGCATTACAAACAAAAAGAGCTCCTTAGAAGCAAAGGGACAAAACATAATGTGTTAATGGTGAACTCGTGAAAATCATCAGACGTCAAAACTGAAGGTAAAGAAAAATTCAAGTGAAAGCTGAATTCCTTCCATGGGTCTTCTACCCATGTCCTGTGGCAGGAATCATTTAACATCAATCACATAGTGAGTGTTATGCCGAGAACTAATCCCAGTCCCATTTATTCCATTTAGGTCAGAGAAGCAAGTAAAGAGAAAGCTCTTAAATCTTCCCTCTGCATTTAGGAAGGAATAAACTAATTACAGGGCTGCAGCCAGAAAAGAGCCCGCAGAACCGCCGCCCATAACCTTATTTCAATAGCAGGCATATTGATTCCGCATGTCATTTATGAGTTGGGGTTTTGTTCCTTTTTCTTTTTTTTTTACTACGCCACACACGAGAGGAAATATGGGAAAGTCATGAAAGAAATAATGTACAACAGGCATTGTTTTCTTTTTTTTCCCTCCATTTTTTAGCTTGCGCAAAAAATGGAATTCTTAATGTGGTGGACAGTAAATCCTCCAGATTTAGAGAACAGATGGGGAGCGAGGAAAGAGAAAGTTGTGATTTATCGCAAATACCTCAACATTCTGGGTGACGATGCCTTGTGGTGTCTGTGAAATTCTTCTACCGGGCTGGAGATGTGTTCAGGGTGTGAGGGCGACTGCGGGGAGGAGAAATGGGTCCGGTCTGGTAAAGCTGTTGGGAGGGGGTTCTGCTTTATTACTTTAATCTGCACAAAACCCACACAACTACCTTCCCGCTTTTAAGCTGATATCTAACCTTACAGCAGAAACATCCCGATTCTTTCCGGAGACGCATGAACGGGCGTGGGAAAACCGATGCCGCTATATTCCCATTGGAAAAAAAATGAAGAGACCAGGAAGGTAATGGAGATAAAAGAGGCAATACGGGGCAATCAAAGGATTTAACTCTTATATATTTTAAAACTAGATCACAAAGAAAGACGGGGGCTAAACGTTAAATGACATCTGCTTCTCGGGTCTTTGACTGGAGAGCTTCAGCGAAACGTCCCACAGGGGAAAGCGGTGAGAGCGCAGAGCCAGCTACGAGCCCGCTGCATGTATGTATGATAATAATAATAATAATACATTTAATTTATAATGCACTTTACATTTGGATCAAATCTCAAAGTGCTACAAGGCAAAAGCAGATAAAAGCATCAATAAAAAATAAATAAATAAATAATAATAATAACTATACAAAAACATGACCAAAAGCATTAATGTTAATTACAGTTATAGGTTCTGCTAAAAAGGAAAGTTTTAAGTCCTTTTTTAAATGTGTCAGTCGTCTGTGGAGCCCTCAGATGGTCAGGGAGGGCATTCCACAGACGAGTATGTATGTATGTATACTGTCAATTATGGTTTTAAATCTTTCAAAAAATATGATGCCTCTCTTTCTCACAAACAGATTCCATCGAAAAGGCCCAGATGCTGGTTCCAAGCTGGTGCTAAAGCCAATTTTTAGGAGACCAGGGCCAGTTCTCCCTCTCTGGAAAAGCTAAGAACTGGTTCCATGTTAGGCACTGGCCTAGCACTAGCCCAAGAACCCTCAAGCTGATTACGACGGCTAGTTCGGAGCCAGAGCCAGAACAGTTCTTTGCTTTTCGACAGCCTAAGCACCAGCTCCACTGTATTACATTACACGGTGACATAATGGTGTGGCTCTGACTTGGCTCCTTGCCAATGGAAAAGCAAACAGGTTCTTAGGAGGTGCGCGAGTTGAACCAACTAAGCAGTGGCACTAGCAGAAGTACCAAACTAGCACCAGGTTATTTTTGGTGGAAAAGGGGGTAAGACAGAAAAAGTTTCAGCCACGCAGAGAAGAAGAACAAGCAAACTATGAAGGAAGTGGAAAAGGATCACTAAAGAAGCGGAGGAATGGAAGTTGGGGAGGTAACTGATTGGAAAACTTGGAAGAGAGTCTAGTAAGTACAAGTATTGTCATACAGATACACCATCTACTGTCACCATGACAACATAAGAACTTCTATCTACATGGGCCGATACATTTATAGGTGAATAGTTCTATTTTGGGTGTAGAATTACGTTGAACATTTGCTTCAAGGAGAATATTTTAATGATTGATTATTCTGCGTGGTAAAAATGTCCCATCTACTGTGTCTTCCATCGCCCCGGCGACGGATTCTGAAGGCTTAATTTCTCTACGCCTGAACTCTCCTGAACACTGCTCATTTAAGTCCCGCTTGTCAATTAACTTTTTATGTCAGAACCCCAGGGGACCTTCTGACGACAATCATTACCCCAAATAGGAATTCTATGAGTCATTTACTTTTACTCCCTTCCGTCCTGAAAAATGTTGCTAGGTTCTTGAATGTTCCTGCTTTTCCTTTCTTCTTGCAGCGGTCAGCAGTCAATTTGTGCGCTCGAAAATGACAAGAGTACAAATTTACATAAAGCCAATAAATCAAATCTGTGAGTGTATACATTTAAAATCCATGGGAAAGTTTCCTGTCTTTTCCGTATCGGAATGGCTACCTTTGGACCCACAGGGCCCCGACATCATAGACAACTACAGAACCTTCAGGGGATACATATCGTCATCGATACTCACTAAAACCTGAAAAATGAGAAGCTGTTCTACAAGCTATGCTGAAACGAGTCACCACTGTGTCAAGAAATACTGAATCATCACTTCCATCAATTCCATTATTACACAATCACATAAGGCACCTGGGAACGCCTCAGGATCCCCCAGCATGAGCTGGAGAGTGTTGCTGTGGAGAGGGAGGTCTGTACTTGTGAATGTGGGCACGAGTGGATTTTTGTCAGATGGTAAAAAGGTTTGAAGAAAATGCAAATCCAAATATCAAGAACATAATCGGAGAAAAGACGGAACCTTGACGGTGTTCCAACACTCGCTGAAAATGTGTCTGACTTTCTGCCGAGGACATGGAAACAACTATCACTTTGGTTATATAGGAACAGGAAGCTTGTAGCAATCACAGTCTTTTTAACATTGTTTTGGTAAAATGGTTTCCAGTAAAATTAATTAATTCGTCGTAGAAGAGGATCAAAGGTGATCTAGATGTTCCATCTGTGCCCGGAACTAAAATTGAATCAACACTTCCTTGATGCAACATCCACTTCTACACAAAAACTGAATCCACATCTATTCATTCATAAGACTGACATATTTTGCAGAGAAACAGAAAAACAAAAATTGGTGATCTAATGAAGTCATGATAATTATGCTTATTCTCTTTGTTTAAATCCCACTATTTATTTGTTCTTCTTAAGCACACAGTGATGAAGGCTTTGAGAGCCAATCCAAGCATCTCCTTTGTCTCGTACATGAAATACACAGGGTGGCCATTTTCCCTTCAGTATCTCACCTGTCACACTCCCCCGCAGGTAGCGCATCCAAATCTGTGCGTGGACTTTGCTAATTGATTTCACACTCAAAGAGAAAGAATAAACCGAGACATGGAAATGGAGTCTTCAGTTCTGGAATGAGGCTGAACACACTCAGCTAGAAGTTCAAGCCCTCCAGACTCCAGTAATCCAGACACTGGGGTAGGATAACATTTGCATATCATTCTCGTTGAGCACCAGTGAGCCGCATTAAGACATCATGTCTCCTATTGGGTGTTTCGGTCTCAGCAGTAACCATGTGACCGTAGTCAGAATATGCACAACAGAAACCGGCATCGTATATAGATAGAGTATTTCGATGAACAATAGAGTTTGGGTAAATGAACTGTCCCTACTTTCTGCTGTATCTGCACCTTATTTCAACTTTTCCCTCCCGTCAAACATTTTTTTTTTTCTTCTTGTGATTGTTACAGTTGACTGACCGAGCCTAAATCTGTGGGTTGATGTACGAGCCGAGTCTGACACGATAAGGTTGCTACTGCATTTATTGCCGGAGGTGTAAATTTCCCTTTTGCTCAGTGAAAGTCCGATTTCAAGAGGTGGGGCCACCATCATGATTTGTGACATCATAAATAGTTTGGGAGCCATTCCCGGCCCATTATTCAGGCTGATGTAGAACCTTGGAGCACAGACAAACACACACACACACACACACACACACACACACACACACACACACACACACACTGGGCTTAGGAGTAGAAGAAGACACATTGTGTTAAGAAGTTAAAAGTTTTCATTGAACTAAAGATGAGCTCAAATATGAAAATTAAACTTGAGATTCAAGGAGAAATTTATTTCAAATCCATACAAGTGACAAAAAAAAAAATCTGAGTATAAATAAGTTAGTTGTAGTCCAGACGGTAGGAAGTATTTTTCTATTCCATCTGTAGCAAAATTCAAGAATACATATGGACAATATGACCAGCCACCAAACACCAGTAGGTCAACCCACGATTGTTTGCGGTTGCCTGGCAGGTTTTGTAACCACTGCAAAACCGTGGCACGTAATACCTGGTGATGGCGGTTAATGTTTAACGTGGGGAAAGACAGCTCCCCCTTGTGAGTAAAATATGAACTATTAGAGTAAAACTCAAGGTATATAATTCACTGTAGATCTCCTTCAGTCGGTTCATGTGTGGATTAAATCAGACCAACGGTTGATACATTTTTGAACCCGAAAATGTTTGGAGATAAAGTTCCTGCTAATGTAAGAAATATACGACTGGCATTTCCCAAAGTCGACCCAGTTCTTCCTCACACTAATGGTTATTGGCGTATACAATTAGAAAATGATCCATGAAATATTTTTTTAGTGGCGACCAGCGACGATTCAACAACATCCCCGACTTTTCGGGTAAATACTTATTGAATTACTTTTTTAAAAAATGAGTCCAACAACAGCAAAAACGTAAAAAAAAACAAAACAAAAAAAAACCCCAAAACAAAGCAAATTACATAAAGTGAAATAAGAGTTTACATGAAACAGTTAAAGGAAGTTAAGTCTGTCAAGTGAGGAAGAAACAAAGACTCACTAAAACCTTCACGGTTTGTCTTTGCACCTCTGCTCTGGTTCGAAATAAATCCCCAATTTTCTACGTGACAAAATGCAACGTTATGATGCTTGACTCCCTCTCTCCTCTGCCTCCTAACCTCCCTCTCTCCTCTGCCTCCTAACCTCCCTCGACCCCACCTCCCTGAGTCCATCTCTTCCCTCAATGATTTTTCCCCCGTCGTCAAACTGGTGTTTTGCCTGCATCTGAAACTGGGTCTGTTGCCTGTGAGTCCGACAAAGACGATATCGTGAGCGACAGTCGGAATGTTACGTGTCCGATGTCCAAGCCGTGTCTGTAACACGCGTGCAGCCGATCTTCAAAGAAAAGAAAAAAGTCTTGGTATTGCTTGCAGGAAGAAAATCATTTTACTCAGAGCGAGGGAGCTGAACTGTGAATGGTTATTGCTCCCGAGGTATCGGCACTATAATATATATATATATAAATATATATATATATATATATATATATATATATATATATATAAATGTTGGACTCAATCCAATGCTCTTATTGGATTAGAGTCGCTTTCACCGATTTGGGATTTCCATAAATGGGCAGTAAAATGGTGAAAGGCTGCAATTTTTTAACAATAATATGTAGTGGAGGGATAATGTTTTCCACATAGTTAAAAGAATTAGAGATAACAGCAAAACTGCGACACGAAAGACGAGAATGGGAGTGCATCAGTTCCGAAACAGACGATCCCTACGTTGCTTTTCTCCAAAGTCTTTGCCCTTGTAAAAAGCCATCAATATGATTTCTATTGGTGACCGGGGATTCGGCTTTATTCGTCCACTTTTGTCTCGTCTGGCCCGGCTTCTCTAGGGGTGCTAAAGACCAGGAGTTACATCCAGGTTCTGGCTAATGCCTCCTCTGACAGTAGGTGCAAATAGTGCCGTGGCACGGTCACAATTAAGCTGTAATTGGTAATTGGAGTTTTGTGGAAGAAACAATGAGGAAAGGAAATGATTGTAAGAGAAATAGACATAAGCTATATTTAATCAACCGTTATCATTGCTGCATATCAAGTCCTCCGTCCCCGGGAGGAAAACGGGCCTTTTGGGATTTTATTTTGGGATAAATTAGTAATTGGCTTCTGAGTAACAGATAATTATCAGTGATAACGATCCGGTAATACGCTATAATTAAGAGTCTGTGTAAAAGGCTCATTCACGATCCCTGTTAAAGACAGATTTGGGCAGAACATTCTGTTCAGTCAGTGATGTGTTGATTTCATCCATTTGTGTTCAACTTTTGAAGTTCTGAAAGTTTTCAGAAACAGAATAGTACCAGCAGGAATCATTTGGGGGCAGGGTAGCCCTCATTCAAGCAAAAAACATCAAATCTCTCTGGACATGATAAGAAAAAGTTAATATATAACATGGGATATACCTCAGGAGGCCCCAAATCTCCTGCGTTATACAAGCACTTCCCCTGATTGAACTCCTCAAATTAAATGTGATGTCCGAAAAAAAAAGTGTTTTCTCCGAAAAGTAAAATATGGACTATTAGAGTAAAACATGGTAAATATTCCTAAAAGGTATATCAACTCGTGCTGATTCATATGTCCCAACTTTGGACTAGTTTGGACCAACGGATAGGAAGTTATGTCCAAAAGAACCGTCTTTTGCATAAAAATGTAAAATTGTACAGTACAGGGTAAAATATGAACTAATAGAGTAAAATACGAAATGTGCAAGATGTGTAGATGTCCTGCTGATAGCAAGAGAATGGTGGAGGAGGGGGTCATGAGAGAATTTAATAGAGGAGGGAAGAACCAGTAAGCTTCTTGGTGATTGGTTAGCAAGAGGAGGCAGTTAACAATGGATGAAGACCAGCAGCTAATAGACGAGCCGATGGCCCCAAACGGTAGCGCTTAATGGAGACCTTAGTCTTAATGACTGAACTTTTGCAAGACCTTGATTTCAAATAGCTTTTTGTAAATCATGGACATGATGTCCTCCAGCCTTAATAGAGAAAGTACCTTTAAGACCGCTAAAGTTGGTATCTGTTATGGTATCGGGGGTGTTCTCAACCGTAGTAGGTGTAACCTGCCATGAAGGCAAAATGAAGGCTGAATCGTACATACACATACACTGGAACAATCCAGTCCAGGCCTATTTTAGGGACAACCCTGGTAATTCCAAAAAATAAAATGCCAAGCTACTACCTGACTACCTACTTTACAGCAACCTCACTTCGGAGTAAAAAACTCGGTTCATAATCCCTTCGATAAACCAGTTTTCAATGTATGCAAATCAGGAATATCTGCTGGACTTGGTGGTTGTTTTGGCACAAGCGCACGAGTTGTTGAAAAAGCGACGGGTTTTTCTAAAGTATTTCAATTTTGGACTTGTCCTTCGCTCTTTAGCTGGTCAAAAATGACTTTGTCTTGTCAGTCTCTACAGTTGGAAGAGTTTGTACATGGACATTAGCTCCTGAGACATCTTCGAGTTGTTAGATAGTCTGTGCTAACTAGCTTAACAAATCTGGCATTTGATACGACTGATGTGACTGATACTTATTCCGGAAGCTTCTTTGACCTTGTAGAGGAAGTGACATAGTCAGCGATGAAATCCGAACACAAGCGGCCAGCAGGAGACATTTGGACACGCGTTATAGACACAGGCGTAAACGGCGATGTGTCTCGCCGCCCGCCTGGGATTGATCTGATCGCCCAAAACGTATTGAGGCTCCGCTGGGATCATCACCTTCTCAGCACACTAGACGTCTTCTCTTGCTACTTCATCAACACTTCATTGGTTTGACGGGTTTTGTTTACCTTTGTCAGAACCTACATCATAATGAGAACCCAAACCCCGGTGGACTAACTGGGTTCAACGAAAGGAATTAATCAATTC
The DNA here is from genome assembly GCA_037951165.1 of Lophius americanus. Taxonomy (NCBI): domain Eukaryota; kingdom Metazoa; phylum Chordata; class Actinopteri; order Lophiiformes; family Lophiidae; genus Lophius; species Lophius americanus. The sequence goes on along the minus strand of JBBDHG010000128.1, from coordinate 876,492 downwards.
ACTGCTTACGGACATTAGCTGCATGACTGCGACTCTCCTCTTCAGCACTCTTCAATCTGCAGTCAGCCCTCATTTGCATATAAACATACCATCTCTGTGGAGCTTTTCCCAAAACATGGATCAACCAGAAACAAAGGCATGCGAGGAGAGTCGGGAAAACGGCGGGGTGAAGGATGAGGAGTTTGCAGGCGTGGTGGAAGAGATACAGGAAGGAGAACTTACATCTCAAGTCCGACATAAATTCCGGCAACAGTTTTTACCCGCGTCATAAATCCCGGGTTGTCCTTGAGCCAAGAGTCAATCCCATTTTGAGTCAAAACACCGTGGCGCACTGCCAGTGTTTCTCACACGGAGAATATTAGTCAGAATCTAAGTGTGTACCGCTGCGAGTTTCAGTCGTAGCATATTGCACTGTTGGCAGAACAAACTGTGCCCACAGTAATGCAATTGTTTCATCAATCCCATTTATGTGACCATCTTTATGTCCTCCACGCTTCTTATGATTACTTTGTAAAAAAAAAAAACACACACAGACGACCATACACTAATGGTAGGGGAGGGGATCGTTAGCGCCGAAAAGGAGCATACCATCATAGATGCGACGTGACAAACGATGTGGTCAGACTACGACGAAATCCAGAATTCAGTGAATGCAGATTAAAAAAAATCTCATCAGTGGATCTTTAATTCTGTATAGTAAAAGTTTTGTTTCCTAAGTTATGGTGGGGGTCATGCGGGGGTCATGTGGGGGTCACCGTGGTGGTTTGGGTCCTTTTCCGCGTGGCTTTGTTCAGACCCCCCAACTTATAACCACATCCGGCGACAATCTTCCTCACACACACACACATTTGCACATCTGCACACACACACGCACAATAGGGTAAACAATATTATGCAGAGATGAATATAATGTTGATGCAATTGTATAAACTATAAATCACTGCTGCTGTTGTTGTTGTGTCTGTTGTTGTCCGTGTTGATTTATCCCTCTCTTTCCACTTTCTTCCTCCCAGCCCCCACAACCCCACCTTTCCACCATTCTGTCGCCTCGTCCAGTTAGATCGTAAATAAAGGATAAGACATAAAATGCAAGATTATGACTCTTCCTCTGCGGAGTTAAATCTGTCCGGCACTGTAAGGCAGCCAGATCTTTATGCCGAGGTTGAAGGACAGGTTTAATAAAAAAAGAAATTAAAAAAAAGACTGTAGACCGGAAGCCTAATTACGCTGGTGAGAACATCCAATAATATGCATGAAGTGTCATACATGTCAATAACACTTCCCGTTAGCAGCCTGCGGTTTCCGCCGCAAATCCTTCGTGCTAACGCGATAACTCAAAAACCATTACATGTATCATTTTCAAATTTTTTCCTCACATAGACCTTAGTGCGAGGAAGAACTGGAGTGATTGTGGGACAGAGCGGTTAGGGTTATCTATTTACCTAATCTATTTTGTATACATGTTTATAAACAGTATATACAATATTTATATATATGTTTAGGATTTTTTTCTAACAATTCGTATTTTACTCAATAGGTGTATTTTTAATGATTATTATTTTTTTATTTACGAAACACTGCTTTCGGAAATAGTTTCACATTAAATTTGAGGAATTGCTTGAACAATGCAGTGGATTCGTGTTTTTTTTTTTTTTTATACTCCTTCTGCTGGGGACGACGGCGTAGGCCTCGTTTGACAATTACATGTATCTCATTTATCATGTGTGAAACGTTCCACATTGTTGAAGCTCTTAGAAGAAATGGACATGCAGAAAGAAGGAGGGCCTGTCCGGGTCGACGTCGTCCATCGTGGACGGAGAAAAAAGGAGAAACAGCAGGACAAAGGAGACAAAAGGACAGTCTCGGAGGAAGAATGTAATTACTGATGAAAAAAAGAGCCGCCATCATACAGACGACCGTCATGAATGAGAGAGAGAGAGAGAGAGAGAGAGAGAGAGAGAGGCCCGTTAAATCAATACATAACATAGAATTATTATATATGAAATATTTCTCACAAGCCCTGCTGTTCTTTTCACAAGTAGCTCGAAGCCGCCAGCCTCAATGTAAAGATATATGTTGTACTTTTGTTCCACTAACGGGCGTGATGTATTCCTGCATCTGAGGGAAGATGAAAGGTCGTAAGTATTGTAGGAGCAGTTTTATGAAAATTATAGGGCATTCAATCCTGCAAAATGCATAGAAATGTCAGATTAAACTCATATCAGCATTTCGGGAACCTGTACATATACACAGCCGACCAAAATGCCGTCATCAGGACACTTTATAGAGAAAAACGTGGAGAAAAATACACAGAATACATGTTTACCTGAACACAGACATACATGAATACATGCATACATAGTACATGACTTATTTTCCTTTTTTAATAACGATTCATGAATACACAATCGCGTTGTGTTTACTTGCGTTAGGCTCGTTTTGCTGACTCTGCATAAGTGTTCGCTAACGACTTTTCCAGAGCTTCCATGAATTTTTTCGTTCTCCCTGATATTCAACTCATCTCCTCCGCTCCCACGTCGTATTTATCGCAAACAGGCCACTGCAGACGGCGTCTTTGCACTCGGAGCTGCAGAGCTGCGCTGCCAGCGAATGTAAGCGACGCCTTTATCCCAACATCAATGAAGTACCTTTCGCGTTGGCTGTATCAGTGGCTTGCTTACCGGCGAAAAACCCTGTCTGCAAAACCCAGATAACTAGAAACCCTCTGCAGAAATACCTGTAGACCAAACGCTCTCCGGTCCCGACCCAAACACGCTCAGCTGAGGGACTGAGAAAAGAAGCGTGACGATACGAGGCTCGAGATGTAAAGAAAGAAGAAAGAAGGGAGACTTGAGACCGAAGACTTTGCCTTGCAATTAAGATGTGCAAAAAAACACAGTCAAACATCATTTTAAACAATTCCGAATCATATAATCATATAATGAAAGTCTACAAATCAAACGTTTTCAAATTTTAGACCCACAGAGACGTTAGTGTGAGGAAGAACTGGATTCATTCTTGGTTAGGTTGGTTGTTTGCATATTTCAAACATTGGGGGGAGCTTCTTTTTTTAGAGTTTTCGGGCCGTCATAACTCAACCGTTTGTCCGATATATTGATAATTGAGTGCAAACCCGCAAGATGACATTATCTATCTTGTTTTGTCGTATTCTACTCTAATATTTCAGATTTGTGTTGTTGGATTTGATTACAGATACAGTATGTGGCACCAGACTGGTTCTTTTTTCTAGTCGTGCAACATCGTTGTGAACCGTCAGATCTGAATTCATCTGTTTCTTCTGCATGCTCAGAGCGGAGTCTTCATCAGTCAGCACCGGTGGGGCGGTTAAACGACCAGAGAGGAGCGATGACAACAACAATGAAGATCCTGCTCGGCATCTGCTTGAGAACATCTGTGTTAGTCGTCCTCTGGGGCAGAACGTCATTCATATATTCACCACTAATGCATCCGCAGCAGGTTGAAAACCGCGAGACGACTCACGATAGGATGACTGCTGATTTTTAATTTTTACAGGGGATGCAGATGTCGCGTGGGAAAAACATATCAAAGTGTGCAAGAAGGTCGTTTTGAAGGGCAGATGCCTTTGAATTAGAGCTGGATCCAGGCGTCAGAGGTTCTGGTTCTATAAGGGAGAGATCAACGACAGCAAACAAAGACAGTTTGTGCGTGAAGAGCTCCACTGTGCTTTTTTTTTTCTCGATATAAGTACATTATAATTTCCACGCAGTCATTTTATCCAAAGGTTAATACTATTACATAGAGATAATGGGACCAGTAGTGATATTAGCGTTAAAACTGTTCCACTTTTATATTAAAAACAATCTCTGCTACTTAATGTACTTCTAGATCAACGCTTCCCAAACTTTTTCCCGGGGATCCAACATTCTCTGAAAGGACTAACAATTTAAGTCACATCATGAAACCCTTTTTATTCTTCTTTTTTTTCCAATTATTGGATATTTTATCATCTTTTATGGAAATTTTATCATCTTTTATTCTCTCGATTGATCCCTTAAGCTTTCTTGTTGCTTATAACTGTTGTCTTTTATTGTCAAAATCCACTGTTCTATGTTCTTTGTGCTTCTCCCTGCACATTGTATTGTATCGTAATTAGTAAACTCTTCTTTTAAAATTGCCTTACAAAGAAATAAATGTACTGTTACTATTATTATAATTACAATAGACCTCATCTTGAAATTGCAAGAATAACCATTTGTGCATAAATCTACATTTCTGACCATTGTTTTATTCAAATGAAAACAATTGCTTGTTGAAAATATAAACTGTACTTAAGTTAAATACTTGATAGGTACGACCAAATAAGGTCATTAAGGCGGGGTGTTTTATCTCAAAGTTTCAAACTCAAAATATCACCTTTCTAAATAATCTGCTTCATGGATTAGAAAAATGTATTGAATCGGAATAAAACAGCCTCTCCTTGAAGGATATTTACATTTTCATGTGAGAATTAAAGAGCATTTTAATTTAGTAATCAGGGAGACATCAGTGAAACAATCTTCACTGTTACTACGTTTAACCAGACAAATGAGGTGCATTTAGAAGGAAGCAGACGGGCTCTCATCAGCGTAACAAAACACATTTTAAATACTTCAAATGTTATGCATAACTGACAGAGTTTCTCTGTAACGCCGGCCTTTCATATCAGACCTGATGCCGTAATAATTACCTGAGCAATTTTCAATCAACACCCTGATATAGGTTCTTCTTCTTGTTGGAAGTTTGATGCTGGTGTCTGATATCAGAACCGTTGGGCTCGCTGTAAGTCCTGCTACTACTGTTATCAGAAGAGTCAGATCGAATGTTCAAAACCACGTCCCTCATTTGGGCACATTTTGGGCTTCGCTTCGCTAATGTGATTAAAAAAAAATCTGCATGATCTGTAGTTTTCCGTTCCGGTCAGGTGGACCGGGTGTCGCATTCAGTCCATCCTAATGAATTTCGGAAGAACAGACCGCCTAACTCCGATGTCTCGCTGGGATTGGCTGGGCGCCGTGAGTGGTGACGCTTGACATGTGGAAATATAGGGAGAAAGTTGAAATGTCGAGAATTAAGTCGAAATGTCAAAGAATTAAATCGAACATGTCGAAGTGTTTAGTCTACTTATGGAGAATAAAATTTTCCATGCGAAGAATACAGTCGACATTTTGGGAATAAAGCTGACATGGTGGAATAACGTTGACATGTTGAGAATACAGTCGACATGTTGGGAATAAAGCTGACATGTTGGAATAACGTTGACATGTTGAGAATACAGTAGACATGTTGGGAATAAAGCCGACATGTTGGAATAACGTTGACATGTTGAGAATACAGTCGACATGTTGGGAATAAAGCTGACATGTTGGAATAACGTTGACATGTTGAGAATACAGTAGACATGTTGGGAATAAAACCGACATGTTGGAATAATGTTGACATGTTGAGAATACAGTCGACATGTTGGGAATAAAGCTGACATGTTGGAATAACGTTGACATGTTGAGAATACAGTAGACATGTTGGGAATAAAGCCGACATGTTGGAATAATGTTGACATGTTGAGAATACAGTCGACATGTTGGGAATAAAGCTGACATGTTGGAATAACGTTGACATGTTGAGAATGCAGTAGACATGTCAAAGTGTTTAGTCGACATGTTGGGAATAAAGTCCAATTGATTCAGAGTAGAAAGATTTACAATGTTTTATTCTGCATTTCGAGAATAACTTTGAAATATGGGTGGAGGCCTAAAGAAAGTAATAGCAGACTACTTCATCACAACCGTCGTGCGCTTCGGGGGTCCGGAATTCAAAAAGGCAAAAAGAAAAAATCTTTCCACTTTATTCTCAACATGAAATATGAAGAGGAAAGTCTTCCTCCTCTCATTGGTTCCTCTTATGGTAAATAACGAAAGCAAACAATAACGACAAACACAAAAAAAAACCACATCGCTCATTTGAAACACTTAAATATTAGAAAGCAACATAACTTTAACAACTTTTACAAAGACAACCTCATCTATGTTCCCCTTGATGAACGGAACTCTTCCTCATGTACTGTAAATCGATGGCCGGCTCGTTATCCCACTCCGGGGAAATGTATTGGGAGTGACGATGGGGTCAACCCTGCCAGCTGAGCTGGGGTCGTTAAAAATCCACCGTTTATGTAATTCAGTTTGTAACGAAGAGTTTATGAAGTTCATCATGAGAAAATGCATATTTTCCTGTTTGCAGTGAACTTTATATCATCTCTATCATTTAAGAATCCAAATACCAGACGGTTCGGGTTTGGAACAAGTCTGGAGCTCTGCAGAGAAAGTTTCGTTTGTTCCTATTTTTACACATTGCTTGAACTATAGAGATGAAGAGAGCGACATGAATAAATTAGATTTTATATCTTTATGGTCTCAAACTGGTTTCTCCACTATTCATGGGTAAAACTAGGCTTTTTCCAGTTTTTAGGCCGATCCCAGTAAAACACTGGTATAACCGGTGTAACCGAAAATCGCGTCCGCAGGTCCTTAACGTAATAACTCGAAAACTATTCCGAGCTTTCTCTCCAAAGGTTTTTGGGCCAAAATTTCTCAACCGTTGGTCCGATTTGGTCCAATGTTGTATATGGATCGACTCGAGGAGATCTAACTTGTATATGTCGTGTTTTACTCTAATAGTTCATATTTTACTTTTTTATAGATTTCATATATTATTCTTCGTCCATGGTTGCTTGTTCAGAGGACCAGTGGCAACTAGGTTAAGCCCGAAAAACAGTGTTTTTTTTAATAAGAAAAGGCTCCCCCTAGTGAGTAAAGTATGAATCTCTATCGTAAAACATGGATATTTATTAGATAAATCTCCTCGGGTCGATTCATATTCACCACATTTGGATTAAATCAGGCCAACGGTTGAGAAATTACGGACCAAAACTTTTGGCTCCTCCTAGTGTCAGAACTCCACACCCGACCTTTCCAAAAATAAATCCAGTTCTTCCTTGAACTAAGGTCTAATATTTGAAAATGATTCATGATATATGTTTTGAGTTATCGCTTTAACACGAAGGATCTGAAGGAGCGGCGGAAATGGCGGCAGATCCCTGGTGTTAACTCAAAAACTATATCATTGATCATTTTCAGAATTATATCGACATGGACCTGAGTGCGAGGAAGAACTGGAGTGTTTCGGGGAAAGTTCTTCAGTAATACACTTTACACTCCGTGGAGCTTTAGCTACTAAATTGTCAAGCCATAATTTCTCAACCGTTGGGCATATTTAGTCCAAATGTGGTGCTTATGAATCCACTTGAGGAGATCAATGTCGATTACATCGGCTTTTACTTTAGTTGTTCATATTTTACTAACTCCTGGGAGCTTTTTTTTTTTACAGAAAACACAGTTTTTAGGACGTAACTTCCTAACCTTTGGTCCGATTGAGTCCAAATTTGGTGAGAATACTCGATTCCAGGAGATCTATCTTGTAAATATCATAATTTTATCTCACAGCAAATATTTTACTTGTACTAAGTACTAAATAGTACTAAATTGAATTTGTACAAGCTGCTCGTTTAGACTTCTTTGATCTGCTACCTTAAAAGAAGGATTTTTGTCATGTTTACATGTGTATTCATGGTGTTTCCATTAGATACCCCACAGATCCAACTGGATCCGTCTTTGTTCCCCCAGGTTACGTAGAACTAGAAGCTCCCATTAGAGTCGTCTCGCGCACTTTAGTTGCAGCGGTTAGCTTCACAACTATGATAAACGCTGAGTGGACTTGCATCTGTTGCGGCATATAGATTTTCATGAAGCCCAAGTGATTAATAAAACGTCAGGCCAACATCTTTCATATTCATATCGATCGGTAACAACAACATAATTGGACATGAGGAAAAAATAAATCTGTAATTTGAGTCTGTGGATGATGTTCATGCTTTTCTACTCAGTGACTTAACCGGCAGCAGAAGTCAAGCCTCGTTGCTTTCAAGTTTTCTGCTCAGTAGGGATGTAGCGCTATATCGAGAAGATGCTGGAATCATTCCAGCTACGCCTCAAACACAGTCGTGTGACGGAAAGTGGAAGCGGCAGGAGTCGAGTATATCTCAGAGGAGGCTGATATGCTACAGAAACATAAATGGAGGATGAAGAACTGAAGAAACAATCAGAGACAGAGGTAGAATGGCAAAAAAAAAAACGAGCAGCAGCGCGGGGCTGCTGAGTTACAGCGCCTCCATCTCTGCATTTAAAATCCCAGACACAGATCATGAGGACCAAGTCGGAGAACCATCGAATGCTTTCATGTTGCTTCTGTGTTAAGCAGATCTTCACACAAAGACTTTTCTTCTGGGTCGTTATATCGAGGATCGAATGCCACCTATGCTGATGATGCATCCCCTAGAGGGGCTCGGTTCTTCCTCGCTACTCCTTTCCTCCTCATCCCCCGCTCTTCTACCGCCTGAGGCGGACTCTTAGCCTCGTGACAGCTCCTCCCCGGGGCGACCCTCCTGACGCTCCTTGTTTGACACCCACTGATCCTCCTTTCATTGCCTGTTGCTGGACTTCAGGATGGAGACACTTCACATTGTAAGGTGTATTCAAAAACCTGTGTTAGGCTTTGGTAGGTATTTTCCTGTGGCGGACCTCCTCGCTTCCTCATCAATATTCGCATTGGCCTGTCGGATACTCTGGTACATGCGGTTGTACTTATGTACATTACATTTACGTCCTCCCTTCGGAGGATTGACTCCATCCCTTCGGTCCTAATTGCCATCAAACTGCTGAGCTGCAGTTGCTTCATTTGTGTCATACAGCTGGTGTTAGGTTTAAATGTACAATTTGGACCCAAAAGTAGATTCAGAGAGGATCAGAGGTTTGGTAATTAACTTTAATGTCTCTTCGGGGGGGGGCCATTGGATGGCAAAGGGCTCTCCAAGCAGTATCGTGTGGAGTGAAGGCCAACAGTGTGGCAGAAGAGTGAGAGTTCTTCTGAGCAGGAAAAAACGGGAATCAATACAGATACTCACTAGGAATCAAACTCTTAAGAACTTATAAACTGTCTTCCCTGACAGCAAGGGTACAACCTCGAAAAAGTCCCCAATTCCATGCGTTTTGCAAACAACCCGCTGATTGATCTGCTCAGATGTAAAAAAAAAAAGAAAAAAAAAGCTCCCTGAAGTGAGTTAAATATATACTATTAGATTAAAATATGATATTTGCATGATAGTTCTCCTCAATCTGATTCATATGCACCAAATCTGGACTAAATTGGATCAATGGTTGAGAAATTACGGCCCCAAACAGTTTGGCGATGAAGCTCCCATTACTTCCAACCGTTTCCAACATCAATCCAACTCTTCCTCACGTTAAAGTCCATGGGGCTGGAAAGTTTGAAAATGATCCATGGAATGGTTTTGGAGTTATGTCCAGAAAACAGTGTTTTTCGTAAATAGCTCCCCCTGGTGAGCAAAATAGGACCTTTTCTAGTAAACCGTGATGTGTTACAGTTAGATCTCTTTGAGTCGATTCATATAAAGTTTTGATATTCAAGAATAACTTCCTTCAGTTGACTCATATGCAATACATTTGGACTAAATTGTGAAATTATGGCCCAAAAACTTTGGAGATAAGCCCCGCCCCCTAGTGTTGGATATATACAACTGACTTTTACTGAAAGAACTGCTGTTCTTCCTCGCATCCTCAGGTCTATGTAGGTACAAAATATGAAAGTGATCCATGAAATCATTCTTGAGGTATCGCATAAACACATTCCATAACATCCCCGACTTTTCGGGCATTTAATAATTATTCTTCAAGGAGACGGCAGATAATACTCACACATGAAAGCTGGGTAATCTGGCGAGGGAAAGGGTTCTTATGCTGCTGGGGATGAGTGAATTGGGGGCAGGTGTGGAGACTAATCTGCCACCAGGAGTGTGTGTCTGCTTCCACAGCCACTCATGCATGCTGGTGAGCGAGAGAAACAGGAAGTGGAGGTCATTGTAGAGCCGTGACAGCTAGATTTGACCCATTTATAGGAGGTCATTAATGGACAACATCTGAATCTCTACCCTCATCCACTGTTTGCACAGAGGAGATGTCAGGCTTGTAGACCAGCTGGAGGAGGGGGGGGCAGTGCATCACCTTCATGGTGACTTGTGTGATGTCTTTTGAATTGGCCTCCATTCTTGTTTTCTGGTCTAGACTGGACTTTGTGGTCGGTCCAGGTGGTGCACAGGTTGGTTCTTGAGATTGGTGTTCAGGTCCAAGAGGCCTGCTATTACTCAGTCTCAGCTCAACATGGGTTTATAGAACCGCTACTGCTGGAGGTCCTCCTCGCAGGGGTCTTCAGAGCACTGACCAATATGCTTTTGGTTTCTTCTTCTCTGGTCTCTATCTTCAGTTTATGCTTCCGACCTCAAGTTGTACTTCGTACATCTGATGTGTCTATAGCTGCGCCGACACATCAGTCGACGGCAGTGTGATGAGCTCAAGCGACCAAAAAAATCTTCATTTTAACTACCATGATATAGTGTTTATAGTTAAATGCCATACACATCACATAAACACTATAAATATCATTATAACTACTATAAACATCACTTTAAATGCCATAAACATCACTTTACATCACTATACACACTATAAATATCATTATAACCACGATAAACATAAATTTAAATGCCATAAACATCACTATAAACACTATAAATATCACTATAAATGCCATAAACATCACTATACATCACTATACACACTATAAATATCATTATAACTACTATAAACATCACTTTAAATGCCATAAACATCACTATAAACACTATAAATATCACTATAAATGCCATAAACATCACTATACACACTATAAATATCACTATAAATGCCATAAACATCACTATACACACTATAAATATCATTATAACTACTATAAACATCAATTTAAATGCCATAAACATCACTATACATCACTATACACACTATAAATATCATTATAACCACTATAAACATAAATTTAAATACCATAAACATCACTATAAACACTATAAATATCATTATAACTACTATAAACATCACTTTACGTCACCTCAAATCCCTTAAACATCCCTATAAACACTATAAATATCATTATAACTACTATAAACATCAATTTAAATGCCATAAACATCACTATACATCACTATACACACTATAAATATCATTATAACCACTATAAATATCACTATAAATGTCTTAAACATCACTATACATCACTATACACACTATAAATATCATTATAACTACTATAAACATCAATTTAAATGCCATAAACATCCCTATAAACACTATAAATATTACTTTTAACACTTTCTCTTCAAACAAAAGCCTTTAAAGTAACTTTAGTAAGATGTGCTGCAGGTCAGCTTAGTGTTCATACTTGAGTCTGATATAGGAAACATTTTCAGAGTAAAGTTAACAGAGAGACAAAAACTCTGATAAAAAATAGAAGTGGAGAGTCGAGCATCAGGACTCCAACCCAAAGACCACAGGAGTTACGTAAAGCTGAGGATGAGGAGGGAACCGGAGCCATTAGTCATGAGATAAGTGTTATGACTAAACCTGAACAGCAGGGGGAAGGAACATGTAACAGCTGCAAAGACACCATGTCATATTCTACCTTTATATACTTTCCCCGTACTATTTCTATCAGCTAACAAAATCACAAGTCTGATAAATCAGAAGAATATGAATTGTGTTTTTTTTTTTTTACCTTTGGAAGGATCGAGCATATCGCGTACGGAGACTTGCTGCCATGGGTGAAGATCAGTCTTGCTTCTTTTTAGTTTTTTTTGCACATGAAAACAGACAGAGGGAGAGAGAGAAGACAGAGGAGCATGAAATGAAACTTGTAATAGGTGTTGGATCACTTCCCGAGCTGCAGAGAGGAAACCGAGGGAGACGTCTTCAAATAAAAAAGCGTTTCTGATGAGATGCACCCGCGGGTGCCGAGAACTTCATGCTTCATGCTAGTGCTGCCAATGCGAACCAACAACTAGTCCATGATTGACAGGTGGGCGGGGGGAACTATGGGCACGAGGTACCTGGACCAGACCTCGAATAACCGGGAGAGAAAGGAAGGATGGATTCGGCGTTTTGAGGTTATTTATCGCATTAATCCACAAACAGGAAGCTGAGAGTGTGGCGCTTTATCTTCAAAGCTTTTCGGGCCATAATTTCTCAACCATTGATACGATGTGATCCAAATTTGGTGCATTTGAATCGACTTGAAGAGATCCATCTTTTATATGTATATATATATTTCACTCTAATAATCCATACTTTACTCACTGGGGGGGCTTTTATTTACAGAAAAACACTGTTTTAAGGGCAGAATCTCCGAACCGTTTCCAACCAATTCAGTCCAGATTGAATGCAGACTAAACAAATCGAGGAGATATATAACATTTTACTCTAATAGCTCATATATAAATTACTTTGGGAAGCATTTAAAAAAATTAAAATTGAAATTAAACACTGTAAACAAAACTTAATACATTTAATTAGTTCAATCAGAAGGATTGTTTGTAAAACGCTACAACGGTGTTTACCCTATTATGTTGTCGACAAACAGCGGCGGTCTAATTACTAATATGTGATCATTTGTTCCTTATTATGGGATAGATGAGCAGGTCAAATTAGGAGCTTCATTTCCTTTGCTAAGTGATTAAGTACCGCTGTGAACGCAAAGTTCTTCCTGAACGTTGATGTTCCTTCATTCCAACGGTGAGGTAGAAGCCCCTCGGGTGATCCAGCCGACAAACAGGATTTCCAACCAGATTAAAAACCAAACTGGAGTGATGGCCGCCGCAAGCGGCTGGGCGGCGATAGACCGATAGAGCAGGTGAGACCAGCACGTCTGGAAACGGGGAGATACCACGGTGAGCTGATGAGAGGTCTACCGCGGAGGCGGGCGGATGATCTGACGAGGGGTAGATTATATACTGCAAGGCCCGATTGAGGATCGGAGACAGGTGAGATGCGGACAAAGAGATAGGCGGAGAGAGAGCGAGTGGGAGGGTGGAGAAACCCCTCGGGAGTAGAAGAAGGACGCCACGATGATGTTGGATCTACAGCTGCGTCCATGAGAGTCGGCACAGACTGTTTGGAGCGTGGGCAGACGCATCCCACGTCTACGTCTACCATTTATCGGGATGATTGGGGAAATCTGCTCATGTTTATGCATTTTTCTGAATCGCATCTCCGCTTGCAATACAGATTCTGTCCCTGAAGAGGTGCTTTTCAGGAAACACGACGTTTCATATCGATCATCTTATCTGTTTTTGTTGCTCTGACACTCTAACAACACATTAAACTGCTTTAAATAAGGAATATTTTGGTTTGAAGGTTTTATCCATCCATTTTCTTCCGCTTTTTAGGGGTCGGTCGCGCTGGTCGGAGGCAAAGAAGGGAATTCCAGTCGTCCCTCTCCTCAGCAACACTGTCCAGCACATCCTGGGAGATCCCAAGGCGTTTGCAGGCCAGATGAGAGATATCGTCCCTCCAGAGAGAGTTCTGGGTCTACCTCGGGGTCTACCTCCCAGCTGGACTCGCGTGAAAAACCTCCAAAGGACGGCGTCCATTGATGCTCACTAATCAGATGCCCGAACCAGCTCAACTGGCCCCTTCGGACACGAAGGAGCAGCGACTCCGCTGCGAACTCCTGAGCTACGTACCGTCCGGCCACTCCAGCCAGGTTCCAGCCACCCCTCAAAGGGAGCTCATTTCATCTTTGACTTCATTCTTTCGGTCACGACCCAGAGCTCACGACCAAAGCTATCCTCTGATGTTCATCACTGCTTTAGTTTGACGACATTTCCAAGCAGCATGCTGGTGGAAGTCCTTCTTTCTCCGTCTGGTGTCCAGCCCAGTCCAGCCCAGCGCTCCTGAATAGCCCTTCAATTGATTAAGTAGTGCAGCAGCTTCTATAGAAGCTGCATTCATCCCCAACATCGATTTGAGATCCGGAGTAGTTGGTCTCTAACTTCACAGGATGATGACATCATCCTCCGTACGTACGCAGTTTACAAGATTCAAACGCAAGATTTTTAGTTCCTGCCATTTCAGCGAAAACACTGTAGTGCATGTAAACACGCACATCACACACAGATACACACACACACACACACACACACAAATATACGCATGCACCCACACACATTAACAAACAAACAAATACACAGACACGTACATTCACACAGTCACACAAGCAGACACACACATACAAACACATAAACACAAACACAGAAATACACACAAACACGGACACGCACCAACACACCAAAGCACCCACACACAAACACATACACACACACTCACGTACACACACACACGCACACCAACGCACACAAACCAATGCACCCACAAACACGCAGACAGACATACACACATATACACATGCATGCACAAACACACCCACAAACACACAAACATACACACACACACACGCACCCACACACACACAACCACGCACACACACGTACACACACATACACACACCATGTTGGGTACATTGCGAGTCACTATTTCTCATTGAATAATCTGACTGAGCCAGTTTACAGTTTTACTTCGGGTAAAAATCGGTAAAAACCAGATTGGAGGCATCAACCACTGCTATTGAGAAAGTTCTATTCGATAAATGGAATTTTTGTCAGCACATTAAAGCATGTAAGGACTTTACTAAACATGTATGTAACTTGATGTTAAGAGATTTCCCTTCACGCCGAACTGTTTTCTAAAAATATTGTTTTAAATTTCTATGTGGCACAAAAACTAATTCAAATCAGTTTCAAAGCAAACCCTTTATTTTATGGTGAAATTAAAGCATCTAAGATCAAATAAAAAAAAAAAATGCAAATAAATATCGTGACACAAGTTTGGTGTCCAAAACAACAATAGGACACGTGTTGCTATTTCCATAAAAATAAGGATAAACATAATAATAAACATAATAATAAAAATCCAAATTACAAATCTCAACTTATTTATTTATTCCACAGATAAAAAAAAAAAGAAGATGGTCACCAATAGCAAAGAGTTAAGGATGAAAAAAAAAAAAGTGTTTAAAACCATCAAATTCTTTTAAACCCGAAATAAATTACCCAGAACCAAACATGACTCGTTTGTCACCAACATGAGTCTCACCCAGGCGCTGTGAGTGACTCATCAGTCACTCTCCCGCCGACCGTAACCCCCGTCAACCGCATTCCCTTTGGGAGATCTCCCTCTGGAGGAACATCACACTCAGCTGGAGACAAAAACAAGCTGCAATCAGACCCCCAAACCCAAACCCACCAGGGAATGTACGCCCCAGCAGAGGCGTCACATTTCCTCTGCTTGTCTTCAACCAGCCGCGAGTCAAAATCAAATCAACAAATCTGACTTTAGTGATGTTTTGCCTCACATACGACAGCAGTGAACATTCAGGGAGTTTGTGACTTTTAGTGACTTTTCATCACTAAAAATGATGAAAATTAATTACATCCAGGATCCCAGGAACAGCTAAGGTATTACGCAGAACCCTCAAAACTCCCGGGCCTCAGGTAGAGAACCCAAGCTTGGGGAAAGAATAGTTGGGAGAATTTTTTTTTTAATATAGGATAGATCAACTCAAGTTGACTCATATGAACTTATTTTGGGCTAAATCGGACCAACTGTCAGGACGTTATGTCCCGAAAACATTAAAAAGCTAATACTTTAGGCACCTCTTCTTCTCAGGGGTCGCCATAGTGGATCGTCTCGTTCTGCATATTCATTTGGCAAAGGTTTTTATGTCCGATGCCCTTCCTGACACTATTCTCGCATTCATCCGGGCCTGGGACCGGCCTTATATATGTGTCTGGGTAGGCTGGCAGCACCAAGGACCTCGCATCAGGTTCCAAACTGGATTTCTGCCACGTTTTCTCATAAAAAAGCTTCTCCTAGTGAGTTAAATATGAACTCTTATGGTAAAATATAAAAATATGAAATATGACTTTTTGGGGATATAATGACAAAGTGATAAGTGTTTAATTAAAGTAGCTGCTGCATCAAAGTGTTGGGATTTAAGTGGCTGAGGCCCGGTCAAAGTCACGCCTGTAAATTATATGAACAAATCTATAAGTTTGTGACGTGTGTGCAATGTAGTTCAGCAGTCTGGTGGTTCTGTGTTTGATGCTCTGGTACCGTTTGCCTGATTGGAGCACTTCAGAAAGTTTCTGGAGGGGTGGGCTGAGGGGTCCCTGGCAGCGTTCAGCGCCCCGACTCCAATCACCCTCTATGCTCCCCCTCAATACTCTTCTGCAGGGTCTTCGACCTGCAGCTGTAAGATGGCAGACAAGTCATCTTCTACCATTCTAGATCACCTTCTAGGTCATCTTCTAGCATTCTAGATCACCTTCTAGGTCATCTTCTAGTATTCTAGATCACCTTCTAGGTCACCTTCTAACATTCTAGATCACCTTCTAGGTCATCTTCTAGCATTCTAGATCACCTTCTAGGTCACCTTCTAACATTCTAGATCACCTTCTAGGTCATCTTCTAGTATTCTGTATCATCCTCTAGGTCACCTTCTAACATTCTAGATCACCTTCTAGGTCATCTTCTAGTATTCTGTATCATCCTCTAGGTCACCTTCTAACATTCTAGATCACCTTCTAGATCACCTTCTAGTATTCTCTATCAACTTTAAGGTCATCTTCTAGAATTCCAGATGACATACAAGGTCATCTCCTAGAATTCTGTATCATCGTCTGTGTCGTCTTCTACCATTCTAGATCACCTTCTAGGTCATCTTCTAGTATTCTGTATCAAAAATAAATACCCACACACACATACATACATACTGTACACACACACAAACCCAAATACTCAAACACACACACACACACACCCACATACACGTACACACACACGTGTACACATGCACACACCTACACATACACACACACTTACAAATACAAATACATAGACACCCACACACACTCATACACACACACACACAAATAGAAACACGTACAAATACACACACACACACACACACACACAGACAAACCCACACACACACAGGAAAAACTGTCGAGTTTGAGTAAGGACGGTGAAATGTGGGACCTACAGTCTGAGAAGAGAGGAGCTTCCGTTCTCTTTATTCAGCGTGAAATAAATGACTTTGCTGGCAGAACAGACGGGAGTCGTAATAGAAAAGACACACAGTAATGGAACTGCTTAAAATGAAATTGTTCCATTTCATAACAACGCCATGAATAAGTCCAAAGTTGAGAGGATTGACAGCGAGGGTTTTCAGCCGGAGCGCAGCAGATGAGCAGGTCCACCGAAAAAGGCCTACAGCCAACTAAATCAGTAATTTCATCAGCTCTGCCAGGTGAGAGCTCTTTTTTTTTTGTGGGGGGGGGGTGATGGACTCTGACAGAAGTCAGTGCCATCCCTTCATCATCCTTACACCCTCTCTGCAGAATGCACGCATGAAAAAGTACTTTACGTCATGATTTGTATGTGTGGAAACACTCTCTTCCAGAACGCCAAGACTGCAGCCCTCAACCTTATTACCCCCCCCCCTCGCTTTCTAATTTCAAAGAAGCGTCGTAATAATGGCCTCCACTGATGACTTGCAGGGATTTGGGGCGATTGCGATGTCGAAGAAAGTCAAACTGGGAGATGGCGATCTCGTTATTTCTACGCATCATTTCCAGCTCAGGCCCCCGCTGTCTCATTAAGGGTTACGGACCTTGAAGGGGGGGTGGGCGGATTTTTGGTCACCAGAACCCCGAATGAAAAGGAATTCAGCCCGATCCATCAATTCTATGAGATTTTTGGGTCGGAAAAACCCAAGATAAAGAAGAACAGCAAGAGAAGACAATTTGCCACATAGGAAATATTTTTCAGCCAAACTTCTGAGGATGCTGATGACTAATAAACCTCAAAAGGGTCCAACATACGAGCGTTTTGAACAAATCCATGAAACAGAACTTATATCTTTATCTATTCTATGTATGTATAACTATTTTTTAGCGTTTTTTTTATATTGTCTTACGGTTAGGACTTTTCTAAGGTTAGAAGACCCGTAGCTTAGCCGCTAACATGAGCAAGCTGAAGTATTTCTATCGATATTACAGAATTGTCTTTGCCATAGATCCTTTGCGTTAACCCGAGAACTCGGGAACTAAAAACTTTTTAAATTAGGACTTTTTGCCTCAAAAAGTTTTTGGACATAACTTCCAAACGTTTGGTCCGATTTAGTCCAAATTTGGGGCGTATGACTCAACTGGAGGAGATCTATCTTGAATTTATCATATTTTACGCTAATAGAATACTGTTAAAGTTCACATTCTTCAGTCCCTTTGGGGGAGTAGTACTTCAATATACATATACAATAGTAGTAGTAGTAGTACTAAGTATTGGATATAGGATTATTAGTGATGGCAATAGAAGATGGCGTCCAGCAGGGCCTCGACAGTAGATGTGGCCACGATCCGGGGCTCGGTACAGCCAGGAACCAGAACCCAGAGCGGCCACACGTGGGGGATAGAACACAAAGACTCCCCGCCACAAAATTACAGATTCGATTAGATACACGCGTGCGAAGAGCGTCGGAAATAACAATAGAACTGCCGATGCGAATCTCCTGATAACGCGTCAGGGCTGGGTCCAGGTTAAGTGTAATTAAAAGTGTGAGCGGTCAAGATCCTATCCGAGCAAAACGTCGGAAATGAACGAGGTCGTTTGTAATTTGAACCTATTGTAGAGAAATCAAAGCGATCTAAGAGGCGGGACATGGTTGGAGGAGAAAAAAAACCCGAATAAGATAGAAAACATTGATCTTAGGATTAATAACAACGTCAGGGTTCAAGAAGACCGGCCGCTTTCTTTCGCTTCAGAATCTCTTTAGATGCAGTATACGCATTATTACCGTGATTATACTTAAAATACTCCTGGGATAGAAGTGCGTGCAAAAAATAAAACGCCACATATTTCACTTGTCTTCCCTCCTGAGCTCTGAGTGATGAATCGTTGTCATCAGCGGCAGATGCGTTGGACTAGGATCAACTGAATGCGATCAATAAAGCCTAGATTACATCATAACAGAGATGTCATCTCAAAAGAAGCCTTGACGCATGAATAATAAGGAATAACCTTCACCAAACAGTTTCTCTCAACTGTGCGGTAATTCAACGAGATGTTATTTTGTGTGTTGAGTCATCCAGAGATAAAAAAGTTCCTTATCGCTATAAAGATCAGAACAGTTTGGTCGTGACTAAAACTCAATGCAGGAAAGATTATGAGCTAGTGTGAATTCAAAGTAATAATAATAACCAGGCCTATGCTGTCGTCCAAAATAGTAAGTGATTATGTCCCTGAAAAGCCCCCAATCCCCTGTGTTGTACAATTACAGAGCCCCTAAAGCCCCTTGTGTAAAAAAAAAAAACGTTTTATCTCGTGCAAAAAGATGATTAAGTATTAATTCCGTAAGCGTCTCGTGATGGAATAAAAAGCCACCATAGAACATATAATGGACTTAACAAGGCTTATAAAGTTTCATTTTCACTTCGAAATGTCACACAATTGGTTTAGGAGAAACACCGCAAGGCGTTACGTTCATTTCACCAAACTAGAACACATACACAATGCCGACCAACCTTATTTGCGCTGGGATCCTTGAAAACAAGAGCACTTAAAACACCCTAAAACCCTAAAACATATACCATAAAGAAAAAACCTCAGTAGCCGCTTTTGTTCGTAGATATGGGATCGTCATCAGCAGGAATCCTTCGCTGCGCATACTGAAGGACACGAGGCGTGCATCTTACCCTCGTGGTTTTAAAAGACCATTCTTTTCTTCGCAATGCTGAATTTGTCTTGTTGGCACAATATATATATATATATATATATATATATATATATATATATATATATTTAGCTTCAAGGGTTTTAAAAAGGCTCCATATACAAATAAAAAGTCACGCTGAGCTTCTTCATTATAGAGGGGTCAGTCTACATTTGTGGGGGATTAATCACCCCGTTGTCCTAAGCAGTGAAGCCCAAAACAATCTCTCAGTGACTGTCCAACACCAGGGTTCACATGAAAAATTCATGAATGCCATCTCCCAGCTGGACCCTTGGCATTTTGGTGGCAATTTAATGCCCACAAAAGCAATAGGAACGAAAAGATCTTCACGTCATGCTCTCGACGCCTGTAGAGTCTACCATCAAAGGTTATTTGTTGGGACTTTATTGCAGCACATTATCCGCCGTTATAATTATCTTTATCTTGTCACCCTTCGTTTTATTCTCCAGATGCAACATTAATCAGCAGAGATGCTCAGAGGGAGACATTCCCATCATGTTTTTCTGCTTACAATGAAAGGAGGATAAGGTCACTGTGGAAGAATCCCCTGGGTTTTCATTGTGGCTTGCAGGAATGAGCATCAGCGTCTATGACACCGACAATTAATCACCTTTCTTTATATGGCCGGGGATATTAAGGAACCATCATCGCCCCGTTGTTTTAGCGCAATAACTCAAAAACTATTTCATGGATCTTTTTCAAATGTTGTACCAACATAGACTTTAGTGCGAAGAAACACTGGATTGATTTTGGGACAAATCGCTCGTTTGTTTCTCAAATTAGGGGGAGCTCTGTCCTCCAGAATGTTCGGGTAATTTTCTCAACCATTTTATCCGATTGAGTACAAATTTGGTGTATTTGAATCGACTCCAGGAGATCTGTCTTATATCCATCATGTTTCACTCCAACAGTTAATATTTCACTAACTATGGGAAACATTATATTTGCAAGAAATCCCCGGTTTAGGCATTTCTTCTGAACCTCACATCAGAATGAACAAACGCTTACGCCTTCATCACGGTGTTTGCAGTAGTGTGCAGGTCCACCTTGGTACCGTTCATACAAGGACAGATGATCCAATCGCTTTTCCTTTTCCCCAAGCTTCCAGATCCAAAGGCCAATCAACAGATAACCCCATTACATACAACATGAAGCTTCGCTATTAAAGAGACACATTCTTAAATGATAACCTACATTCAAACAGCATTTCAAACCCTTTAATGTCCTGCTCAACTGTTTGGTGCAGCTCATTTTTAGTCACTATTCCTTTTAGAAAATTGTGACCTAACCTGATTATAATGTGACCTAGCGGCAGCATGTATATGCTAAACAGTAAGGGGCCAAGGATTGGGCCCCGTGGGTGACCTCAGGTCAAAGTGGCCCCCATAGCTGTTAAGAAAGTCCTTTTTCAGAAGTAATATTTGTATAAAAGCGTAAACCTACTAAACCGAATTATGTAACTCGATACAACTTACAAGAAAAGTCTTTTAAAGGGTCAAATAGTTTTCTAAAAACAAGCTTTACCAAAAGTTTGAGCTCAGCTAATTAGAACTGACCACTTCCAATTAAATACAAAATCATCAAATCATTTTATTTAGACTCATTATCATTCAACGGTTTTGTCATATTACGGTGAATTTAGAGTGTGGTGTTGTTTGGAGTCCCATTTTGGTACATGATAGTATTTTTGATGGTGAGGTTCTCCTAATGAGAAAAGAAGAGACTACAAAAGTCCTTCAAAGACGGTTCTGTATGGAGGACATGCCAGTGTCTCTTCATTGTCTTGCAGAAGATCATAACTTAGAACTTTGGGAAGCAGTAAGTGAAACTTCGGACAGATTTACAACTGGTGGTTGAATTGTGGAACGGGGATGAGGATAAAGAGGCGGGGCAAGCGGGGGAACTTGTTCTGAGTCGGCACTGTATGCAGTTGGACTCCAAATGGCAGCAACAGCGTCGCCTGTACTTGGACTTGTTGTTGGAAAATGGGGAGAAGCGGACCCAAATAACAACCCATAGCACTCAAAAATAAGATCCCACAAATGCTTCACTGACTACATTAGGTTATTTTGGGGGAGGACACAGGTTTGGTTGATGGACTCTGTGTCGTACCTTAAAAAAAGTTCAAGTTTCCTAAAATTCACCTATGAATAAAAATCTGATAAAATGCATTCTTTTGGGATTCAACCATACAAAAAGATGAACCGCAACGCAAACATCACAAACATCTTAAGGATAATATTCCAGTTGGCCGGTTTTTGACTGTTCAGATCTAGATGCCTTTCACTCCAAAAGATAAAGGAAAAGTGGGGATTAGGGACTTTTTCGGGGATGTACCCCTCGCAGTTTGAAAAAAATGTTTTCTTTAGATAACAATCAAAAGTTGAATGAGAAAGACTATCCTCTCACACACTCAGGCCACAGTTACTGTGTCATCAGCCACCACCACCAGTATCCAGACTGAAAAACAAGGACATTCCATGCTGCTGCTCGGAGCAGAGGCTCTTCTATCTCACTTCTCCCCGGAGAGTCTGAGCACCAAAGACTTTCTGATGGACCAATTATCTCACATTGTCTGTGGTAATGAATCATTCATCTCGTCTTCACTCCGTCGTCGCCTCTGATTGGAATCAATCTATGGGCCCGAATGTGAATGTGCAGCAACCCTGCAAGAATGAAGCTGCACTCCTGGGAGTCTGAGAACAACCAGCAATGAAGGTCCATTTTTTTCAATTATGCATGTGTCATCATTTCAATTGTTGATTATTATTAATTTGATTGTAGCCAGTAATTGTTTGGGAAATGAAGAGGGAAATAACGTAATAGGAAAAGTTACATGGAGACTAATGCTGGGAAGGCATTCTGGTGCAGATGTGTGTGCGTAAATTATGAATCAGATAAACCACTTTGAATGACATTTCCTTCAGTTTGATTGTTTTCCTATTGCAACGTCGTATCTCCTGTCATCATCGAATGCCCCATCTGTGCTGTCGTTTCATTTTAAAGATGATATTCCAATGGAAAATTTGTATTCAGCCCTACTTTCTGTTTATGCCTTTTATTATCTGCAGCCATTTCAAACTCCTTTATTAGTTATTTCCTTAGATGTTCAGAGAAATGTCAACCGGAAACTGTGTGATGAACCTCTTTTAAATGTGAAACGAATTTTGTGCGAAAGCTACAACCCATCAACCACCGACATGCCGTCTGCATTCTACCGTCTGTTTAGAATTCAGTGAGTGACATACGCTTAAAGCAAAAGAAGAAATCAAATCATGTATATATACATAGAATATATATTTGTATATATATATATACAAACTCATTGTCATTGCATCCCTGCGAAGTTGGGTATTATTGAATCGTCACGGCCGCCGCCATGTCTGCTGCAGATAACTCAAAAATGATTTCTTGGATCATTTTCAAATTCTATCCCCATAGAACTTAGTGTGAGGAACAACAGGAGTGATTTGGGGAAAGGTTGGATGTATATTCCTGACATTAGAAGGAGCTTTATATGCAAAAATGTTCTGGCAATAACTTAACTTAGTCTAACTTAGAGTTGATGCATTTATATCGACTCGAGGAGATCTAGCTTGAATATTATCATATTTTACTCTCATAATTCGTATTTAACCCTCTAGGGGGAGTTTTTTGTTCGTCATAACTTCAACTTTCATTTTCAGGGCCAGAATTTCTGAATTGTTGGTCCAATTTAGACCAAATTTAGTAAATTGTCCAACAACTTGAGAAAAGAAATCTATATTCCACCCTCGTAGTTCATATTTTACTCACCAGGGGGAGCTTTTCCATGAACGCATTTAATTTGAGCCGTACAATCGGAAGGATTTGTTTGTTCAACGCAGGGTATTGGGGGCTTTTTGTGGATTCGCACTTACTGTGTGAGGCGACAGCGTTCTGCTAAGTTACCAAATGAAGACTAGGGAGATAAAGGTAGAGGGCGGTTACTGTGACTTACCATCAGTAGGAAACCTGAGCCGGCAAGGATGAACACAACCACCATTAGTCTCGAAGAGATGGAAGACAGGCTCACAGCCTTTGGTCCTCAGTCGGGCCCTGCTGTGAAGAATGGTATCAAATGCCAAAGGAACCTCCTTGAGGCCATAAAAATACCGGCGATATTCAGACCTAGCCAAAAAGCCTTCTACCTTTGACGCGTGAAGTTCCCTGATCCCTGCCAGCTGCTCCCGTGCCAGCAGTGTCGTCCATCACTGACATTGTTGAACACTCCCATCACTGGCTCACGTCGGCCGCGCTGACATTTAAAGAGAATATAATACTCTGCGCCCGGCTTCCTATTGACATTTGATTTGTTGTCAGGTGTCTTCTCAAGTTTCCGCCGAGCAAATGCTTGTTTTGACAATTTCACACCGCATCCCTGCTGCGTAGGGAAAGAACACGACGGATCCTTATTAAAAATGAAACTCTACGAAAAGTAGCCGTCATCATACTGTCTTTTCTTTGTTTTTGCTTCTGGCCTCTACTACCCACAATGCTGAGCAACCGCTAGATGACGAAACCCATGGCTCACATTCGGAGATTTCTGATTCTGGAACCAAAAGACATTCGTGTAACGCATCACAATCAAAGTTGTAATAGATGTTATTATTATTGGCTCATGCTGAATCATGCATTTATTTATTTTTTTAAAAACAGCCTAGATGGATAATTCTAGCTGATGCCTGATTCTGGGTGTTGGCTTGCGTCCGCCATCATAAGATCCTTCATGTTAAGGCAAGAACTCAAAAAGTTATTTCATGGAACTTTTTCAAATTTTACACCCGTATTAGGAAGAAGTAGAGGGATTTTGGGAAAGTTTTTTTTTTTATCTCTGACACTAGGGGGGGGCTTAATCTCCAAAATTATCGGGCAATAGTTTCCCATCCGTTGGTCTCCTTACTCCAAATTTGCCGTATATGAATCGAATGAAAGAGGTCGACCTTGTGTAAATTGTGATTTACCCTAATAGTTCATATTTTCTCAGAAGCGGGAATTTTATTTTTATTTAAATTTTTTCACGAAAAACGCTGTTTCCCGGACTTAACTCAAAAAAAAACTTTCCGGATCATTTTCTAGTTTTATTCCTAAATGGACATCAGGGCGAGGAAGAACTGGGTTGATTTTGAGAAAGGTCGGATTTAAAGTTCTGACACTATAAGGAGCTTTATCTGCAAACATTTTTAAGTCATAAATTCTCAAGCACTGGTCCGATTTTTGTCCAAATTTGGTGCCTATGGATCCACCCAAGGAGATCAATCTCGTAGATCATATTTTACTCTAAAAGCTAGAATTTTACTCACTAAGGGGAGCTTCTTTAGAAAAAATACATTTTTGATGACATACCTCAAAAACTTTCTTGGATCATTGTGAAACTTTATATCCTAACAAATCCTAGTGCGAGGAAGAACGGCATTGATTTTGGGAAAAGTCGGTTGTATATTTCTGACCCTAGGGGGAGCTTTATCTCCAAAAGTTATCGGGACATAGTCCCTCGACTGCTGGTCCAATTTAGTCCAGATTTGGTGCATATGAGTCAACTGAAGGATCTATCATGTATATAAACACGTATAAAGTATTTCTGATTCTCATTCCATATTATACCCATATTTTAATTGGATAGTTCATACTTTACTCAAAGAAGGAAGCTTTTCTTTTTAGATACTGTAATAGTAACTTTTCCCTTTTAATGTGAGGAGTTCCATCAGGGGGATTGCTTGAACAATGAAGGGGATATGGGGACTTGCATAGCTCTAGTTTTTAAAAGAGTCAACTTTGGTCGGAACTCTGATCTTCTTACTTCCCTTTCAGTCACTTTCCTTTGTGGAATCACCTACTTTTTTTTTGGTACAGTCAGTAACGGAGGCATTTAATAAGAATAAGGTGATGTTTATATATGAATCATCATATAACATTGGAATACTGGTAAACAGGGCTTTGAGTTTAATGTCGGATAAGCCCTGATGGAATTAAAGGGAACTATTGGATCTCGCCTGAGGTGTAAGCGCCGTTATAACTCTAAAAAAGAACAACAACCCTCTTTTTTTCCCCTTCTCAATATGCAAAACTCATTTTTGTGTAAACATGAAATAATAGTGCCATATATTGTGACAGGACTGCGGAGCCTCAACACCGTCGTCATCGGTGAGATCACCTGTATAA
Source organism: Lophius americanus (assembly GCA_037951165.1). Taxonomy (NCBI): domain Eukaryota; kingdom Metazoa; phylum Chordata; class Actinopteri; order Lophiiformes; family Lophiidae; genus Lophius; species Lophius americanus. Next base: position 850,431 of record JBBDHG010000128.1, on the reverse strand, counting down.
CACATGACACGCAGCGATGCTGCCTCGTGTGGCAGGATGCGAAAGATTAGAGATTTCACTCCTGAGCCCGGAATAATAATGATTTATGTTGATCCTCTCAGAGGGAAATATATCTAATATGACGGTTTAATCCTCTTAGAGACGTATTCACTATGATCAAAGGAAGGATTTCAACGTGCAAAGTTTCCCTGTTACCAGAAAGTATCACTACTCCAGCTACTTTAAACCTGTTCTGCAAGGTTAACGGTAAATATGGTAACATATATATTCCTAGTGGCCCAATTTTTTAAAATTTTATTCTATAAAATTGCAATAAAATTATGTGAAATGAACAAATGCACTAAACTTACATACTTTTATCCTCTGTTGTGCGGAAGCTCCGGATGATTACCTTCAGGGAGGTGCAGCGATAATCGTCTTGCAGGATGTTGTGTTCAGTTTTGGCTTCAATCTTCCGCGGCATGTGGAGACAATTAGAGAAAGACTCTTGATTATATCGCTCAGCAGGGTCTTGCAAAAAACAGCCCGCAGTCCTGCAAGCTGCTAGGAAAGAAGAACCAGACCTACGCTGTCATCCCCGACAGCAAGGCTATATCCCCGAAAAAGTCCCCAATCCCCTGCACTTTGCATGTAATCCCCCTGATTAAAAAACCTCAAATTAAACCCCCTGCTACACAACAGGTACGGTTGAGAATTTATGGCCCCAATTTTCAACTGAAAGTACCGAAAGTCAATCCACTTCTTCCTCACACTGAGGTCTATGAAGGTATATATAATGAAAATGATCGATGAGAGATTTTCGAGTTATCACAGTACCGCCTTAACACGAAACATCGGCAGTGGCGGGGATGACGATTCGGTAATATTCCCCACTTTTCAGAGATACAATAATTAATAACCAATTTTCAGTTACAGTTGGGAAATTATAGCCTCAAAACTTTTGGAACTTAAAAATGTACAACCGACCTTTCATAGCATCAATTCAGTCCTTCATCTCACTAAGGTCTATTCGTGTGAAAATTTTTAAAATGATCCTTGAAATCGTTTGAGTTATGTCCCGAAAAAAAGTGTGTTTGTTAAAATTGGGCTACTGGATAATAATATGCGAAGATTGAAAATTAGTAATTAAAATCATCACATTCGCAGCCTGAGCCGCTTTTATTCAAAGAAATGGAAAAAACCAACATGTCGAAACGTTGAATTCTCACACCTTTTTACTCAGCAGCAGGAAACATGTCTGCTCCTGACGGTAAAGTTTGCATTTCTTTATTTGATTGTGCCGGACCATCAGAGTAGAAAGATTTGGAGCTTTGGAAAGGCAGTTGTTGCCCCCCCGCCCTCCTCCCCAGGTCAGACTCCCCCTTTTTGTCTCACAAAAGAAATGTGTTTATCTGATTATTGACTGACAACCGCCGCGAGCGAGACGAGGCAGCGGAGCAGGTGTGCGTTACCTGCATACGGACGAAGAAGGTGGGATTCATCACGTTTTCTCCCACGAGGTAGAACTGTGTACTATTGATATTTTATTTATGTAGAGGGTCTTTCGTCTCTACTCTGCTTGAATTATATCCTTAAAAAGTCTTAGACATTATGGAATAGGCATCTAATAATAATAATAATAATACATTTAATTTATAATGCACTTTACATTTGGATCAAATCTGTTAGTAAATTACATCTGTATCTGATAAATCTCCCCTGTGGAGATTTATAAAGTTTCTATCCTTTTAGCAGTGACACTGTTCTAGTTTTAAGACCATTACCACTTTTAAATAAGATTAGAGATTAATATTTAAGCATTTTAAGATGAAAATGTCTCTTTAAGTTAGCTGGAAATGCGCCACGACTTGAACTTTTGAGGTATTTTCTAGATTATATGACCTAACAGGATGTTCAACTGCCTAAAACCTACTTACTTAGGCAGTGATTGTGTCTTAAATCAAGCGCAATAGGATAATCGGACTCAAATGGAATTTGTGTGTGCAGTGTGAGGATGAACCTGGGATGCAACTAACGATTATTGTTAATATTTAATAATTTTTTTACTGATATGCTATTGTTAGTTGTCGTATTTAAAGTAGTCTTATTATCATGTATGACGCATCAAAGTCAAAGGTCAGAGGTAAACACTGATTATAGACTGAAGTGATGTTTGGACTATTTGGAAAAAGACTATAATTCAAAATGTGGGTTACAGCCGAAAAAGAGTTCTGCTAATACCGGCTGACTGATGCAACATTGAAACACTTTCCTCCTCCTCCTCATATTTAAGGTATACAATCAGGGAGAAAAGGCAAATGTTAAAAATAACACTGGGTCCACAGGTGCAGGAGCGTTTGACTGGTTCAGCTGCGTTGGCTCATCTGCTTGTACTGCAGCCCAAACAGATTAACCCCTCTTTGATTGACAGGGTGGGCGGGACATGAGACGGATAATGGAAAATGTCTCTGGGATGCAGGTGTGACTCATCTTTTGGAGAGAGACAGTTCAGGAGACTTCTGGTGAGCCGTGTGGATTTGTAGGGGATTAGTCTGAGGCTTAATGAACCTCCTGGGCCGCTATTATCATCATCTCTCAAAGACACATCTTTGTTCTCCGTCAGGATCAGCGACGTGTGAAATGAATTTATAAATAGGCCACGCACAGCGCTCCCGATGAAATCCGGCTAATCTATCAGGATTTCTGCTTAATTTCGTTGACTGGCACCTCTAGGCTGTTTATTTCAGGTTCTGATTATGAGGGGCTGATCAATGCGGTTATTCAGACTCAGCAAAGATGCATTTCAGCTCGTTATCATCCTCATGCCGTTGTGGCTCCAGGTTCAGTCTCCAAATGAGGCATAATTGCTCGCACACAGGAAGAAAATGATCCAGAAAGACTAATAATCAAGGCTGAGTCAACAACCAATCAGTCCTTTGTTAAAGTTTCGGCCGTAGGGGACTGTTTCTCTTCAGACTTGCTAATTGGCAAAGAAATCATATTTTCGGATATTTCCTCCCTGTCACGGCCTCATGGAACCTTTCCAGTCACTCTCGGCATACGACTTGACAATTTGCACCCATTTTTCAGCCTACGGCTTGAGAAATAAATCAGAACTTTGGTTTTTGCAACCATCATCACAACTTTTTAAAAGGTAGCCCCTTTAATAATCCGCAAAAACACTGCCATGGCTGTATGGACCTTCCCTGGTGGCCTTTTCCAATGAAGTGTTGAAAACACTGCAAGACAGCATCTCTTAGCAGGATTAAAGTGGTGCTGAGTAAAGCCCATTTGAGCCTAACCACCACCTCCGGATGTATAAACGATACTATGAGGGCCAGACTTTGCATTTTATTCCATTTTTGTGGAATAAAATTTGTGGCCACAAAAACAACCAAGACACACTTGACCTCAGCAATTGATTTGGATGAAAACGTGTTTATGTCTATCGATGGCAAGTGTAGCAGCAATTACAGTAGAGGTATATATTTCATATTTGCATGAATGTTTCTGGTGGTAGAAAAAGCTCTCAGAGAGAACAAACCTCCGCCGAGACACAACAGTAGCCAAGGTTTAGGAAAAATTCATGCCCTACTACATTAATGTCTGAGTTATTGCCATCCCCTAAATCTACCAACGACTCAAACAAACTTCCTGAGTATCTCTCAGATACTCTGTAGCCACTCGTCTCCTACGCCGTCCACTTCAGCATCTCTGTTCAGCCCACTGAGCCCCAGCTCCAAGCCCCAAAGAAAGATCAAAGGAATAAAAGGCAGCAAGAGTAGTTTCCCGCAATCCTGCTCGCTAAAAAACAAGCAGACGAACGCACAGGCATGAAAACAGAACCTCCTTGGAGGAGGTAAGAGAGGTAAAAAGCTGAGTCAGCAGCTGCCAATACAGAAAGAAAAGCAGATAAATAGACCAACGGAACAGAGGCAGTTATTAGTCGGGTATGTAGGGAGGACTGGCTCCGAGTGGACATCAACGTCCTAATGGCATGAGACAGTTTGGTTGCATTGACTGAACTGCGGTCAGCTTGCAGCAACAGCATCGTTCTTCATCTTAAACTGCTCAGAGTTTAATGCAACGGCGGTTTAACGGAGTCCGACAGAGACCACAGCGCTGTGGCATATTCTAAATACTGGACACCACTGAAGATAATTCACTTATTCACTTTTATTCTCCCGAGCATTTATGGCTGGTGGCAGAGCTCGCCTTCCTGCCTGATGACTTATTCAACAGCTTTGCATCAGCGGTTCCGGCTTGAGTTGTGATTGGAGGAGAAGAATTCAGTTGGAATAAAAATGATCCATTTCCACGGAGACACAGTCCAGAATATGCAGCCAGTCATTTGGAATATACACTAGTGTGTATCCTGCAGCAGTGAAGTATTCACCAGCTTATAACCTTCTGAAGCTCGTGAACTAGGCTTAAGCTGTCATCTCCGACAGGAAGGGAACATCCACGGAAAGCCCCCGGTTTCCTGCGTTGTACAAACAGTTCCCCGGATTGAACTTCTCAAATTATGAAACACAATGTTCGTCATAAAAAAGCTCCTGCTAGTGAGTGTAATATGAACTATTCGAGTGAAAAGGGACATATACTAGATAGATCTCCTCAAGTCAGACCTAAATCGGACCAGAAGTTAGAAAGATATGTCCGAAACCCAGTACTTTTTGTTAAAAGCGCCCCCTGGTGAGTAAAAGATGAACTATTAGGTTGAGAATTTATGGCCCCAATTTTCAGCTGAAAGTACAGAAAATTTTCATAAAAATATTCACGTTCCAAAAACCCCATTTAAGAATAAAAAAATCCAGACATTGAAACATTTGCATAAAAGTGGAAGGAAGTTCTCAAAAATAGACGTGATGACAGTTCAGACTATTAGTCACCAGATGACATCATGCAACAAGTCCGCCCGACCATGTGTTTCGATTACTCATACATTTATCATAGTACACAGTCCATATCCAATAAGCAGGGACTTGGAAATTCAAAATTGCTGGAGAGATGCCGCCTCTCACACAGCAGATAGACGGCCAAATAAGAGCCTGAAGACATCGTATGATGTAAGAAACTATTTTATATACACAAACAGGAACCGTGATCGTGACTGACGAGCCTGTTGAGCACGAGGGTGATCGAGCGTTTTCACATTTTGACAGGGACATTATGATGTGTTTTTTCCACACCTTGAAACTTGGCACACATAAAATGCTGAAAGAATATTCCTGTTGATTGTTGATTGTTGGGGAGGTTTGTGGGGAAAAGCTCCAAACAACTAAGCTTTGCCGGTACCTCAGAGTGGTTCTACGCTGACTAACTTTACAACGTTAGCAAACATTAAGTTATTATCGAAGGTGTGTTGTGTTGTAAGCTGACCAGAAATGTTACGTTAACATAAACATCCCCGTTAAAAGCAACTCGTTGTCATGCCGTTGTGGGATTTATGCGTATCATCGGCATCTTAAAAGTTCTCCAGCAGTTTTTAAATTTGCTCACAGCATCGATCTATCCCGGCGCCTGATGGCTTTTTCTTGTACGTGTTTGGAGGGTTCATTATTTCTCACTATCTCACTAAATTCTTACTCTCTTCCGCGGTCTAGATCATTAAATGCCGTCATCTTGTACGTGAGTGAGGCACGAGGTCAACTAGGTTTATTCGTTTCCACCGTTTCCTGCCGTCTCCGTACGTCATTCCGACGGGATTCACGCCACCCTCCTGCGAAGGAAGGAAATCTCAACTGGAAAGGAGTGTTCACAAGCAGCATTTTATTAGGCATCGGATTTTATTCGGGAGTAGGGGGTCCATGCCAACCCACCTATTATTAACGTGCCAATTCGAGTTGAAGTCTGCCGTCGCATCTCATTTGGAACAATCCAAACAAACACAATTACAGCCACCTTAAGAACCGGCGGCAGGCGAGTGTCTGACATGGCAAAGACAGATTTTATTCAGAGTCAAGCTCATAAAAAATGATTAACTGCCTGGCGCCCACACTCCATTGCATCGTTTGTATAGAGCAAAACAGCATGCGGCGTCGCCGCACGGCTTCCGCTTGTGGGGGATATTCAGCCGAAGAATCCATTCACCGCTTTTGCAGGACTCCCTGTGACAAGTTTTGAAAGCTGTTTTTCGCTGGAGAGAAAAAGCAGTGGAGGATGGAGTTCGGCCGGTGATTCTCCCAGGAAAATTGATTATATATGAGCTGCAACGAGGCACCTGTTCAGAGTATTGATTAAAGGACCACTTCCCTGTTCACTCCGAGGTATGCAGGCAGCCTGCCTTAACCTTAATGAACTGACAAACATTTAGAGATTGAGCTCTGAATCCCGAATCAACCTCAAGGTCGTGAAGCCGGAATAATTGATTAGGAGGTCGGGTAGATTCTGTTTAACCGGTCCACAGTGTCCAACAGCCCGGAGGGAAATGGCGCTCCGTGTGTCACCTGAAGTAGGGCGCCTGTTTGAATCCAATTGAGCTGATATGCTTTGCCGTACTAAGAATAAGTGGATTCAGTTATTGGTTCTGTGCTGTAATTCATTTGTCGCCCGGATTCTTGAACATGACATGCGTGTTCTGACATACGCGGCTCCTTCTGTTTCAGGGCAACGCTCAAAAGCGCAGATGTGAAATGGCACCAGCCGCTCCTCGTTCTCCTCCTGCTTTACCTCCTCCAGCAGAAACCGTCGCTCGCGTGGATTGGTGTCGGATGCTGCTCTGGGTTATATTTATTAAACACGGGATAATAATGATTCCTCTGTTAACCACCTGGACTGTGAAGGTTGTGACGCAGGAGTGTTTCTTTTGGAAAGAAGAGGTGAAAGTAAGGGGGGACAGAGATTTGAGGGTGTTTGTGAAGAGCCACAGTCCCCCGGCTCCGTCTGGACCCAAAGGCACCAGAGGTAGCATCTGCTCTGGGCCACAAAAGGAGGATGGGGGAGGCAGATTACATTTGGAAAGGGATAGAAGAGCAAGATTGATTGAAACCATCAATTCATACTGCTATGAGGTTTTTTCCCTGACTCTTATTACAACGCAGAGGGAGATAAGAGGAGAGCAGTTGACGAAGATGCATCGCAAAGAACGACAGTTGCTTTCACACCTGAATGTCTGAATCAATGAGTGAGCCATAGACCCGGTCTTTGTCCTATTGTCTACGTCTGATCCGGATGGTTTTGGGTTCAAGTTGCAATTCTACATACACTGAAGAACTTTCCATAACATACCTCAGCCCTGATGTCATCATCTTTGTGGGCTACTTCTCTCTACACTTGATGACTCACGTGTTTGCAGCCTGGCCTGAGTCTGACGTCTGTAAGTTTTCAATCCGCTGTCACTCTTTTATCCCCTCTCCGTCTCATCCATGCAGAAAATGAAGCATTTTTATGGTTTTCCATTTCAAAGTTCCCTTTTGATTTTTTTCATCAGACTCTATCTGATATCCCATCTCTTCCTCTCGCCATGTGCTACAGAGAATTATTCCAGTCAGGAGAGAATGAAGACAAGATTGTTTTGTTTTATCCCACAACAGATGAATGTGATAATATGTCCATTAGAAGGTATTTGGAACTCACACTCTTTGGTCAAATCGCGATCGAAAGGTCTCTGCCGTGAGCCGCAGGAGGTTATATCCCCATGGAGAACGAGTCATATGCAGATAGTGGAGGGTCCAACCGTGAAGGTGTGTCGCAGTAATTGGATGGGTGTGGCTGTCTGAATCAGAGCAGCTGATACGATGCCTCAGAGCTTGACGTGGGTAACCGATACTGTCGGAGACATGAGATTAGCATGCCACTGTAGCCCGAGTGTGCAAGGGGATAGTCTTCCTGATGGATCTTCATTCTTCATTCATTTGTTTTCCCTCTCCTGCTGCTGACAGTAGATTGTCGGGCAGAACTTTACTATAAGACTCCCTTTATTAAGGGTTTATAAATGACTTTTATGTAGCTAACTAATTTAGTTGGTATGATTGGTAGTGTTAACGCAATAACGCGTATATCTATCTTGTATAGATCATATTTTACTATTCTTGTATGAATCATATTGTACTCAATAGTTGGGGCATATTACAACTCTTAATTTGAAGAGTTTAATTAAGGGCTTTACTTGTACAGTGCAGGGGGTTGGGGGCTTTTTCGGAGATATACTTTTGCTGGCGGGGACGACCGCTTAGGTCACGTTCGCTCCACTGTGAAGACCATTATTAATCGATGAAAGAATTTTACTGGAAAAAATGCTAATATTAACTAACGTCAGCTTAAGTAGTGTTATATAAGGTACGATGTTAACAACAGGTCGCTGTTCTGCCTCCATACCAACATACACTATTTCAAAGTGCCTGAAGCGATGCAGCATGGGAACGCAGATATAAAACAGGTGACGCTTGGGGAGTGTATTAAATGAGCAGCACTGGGAGAAGTCTGACTACGTGTCATGGTTGTAGCCAGTGATGAGGTCACAGAGGTCCAGAACTCGGGAAGTAATTTCTTTGCCCGAGTCTCTTTGTTTCTCCTGTTGGTTCTGAATGAACCTCAGTGGCATTCTGGAGTTATTTTTCTGTTGTTTTCTTGGATTAAATTAGACAGCCAGCCACCTTAGGTTATTTGGTATTTCCCCGAGTTCTTTTCTTAACACCTTCAGAGAGTTAATTTAGGTTTTTTTTCCCCCAATTTCCTGTGTGTCCTGGGCAACCATGTAAAGACCAACAAAATAAAAGTCACAATTATAGAACTGTATAGATATTTTTTATCTTAAATTTCTCTTATGCATTTTTAGATATCTGCGACAATGTAAATTTGCATCATACACCGTGAATTTCTCATAGGAATTATCTTTTTTCTGCATATTTATATCCCACTTTTTTTTTTTATTACCACATCCGCCGCAAATCGATCGTGTTAACGCGATAACTCAAAAACTATAGCATGGATCGTTTTCAAATTGTATTCCTATATGGATTTTAGCACGAGGAAGAACTGGATCAATTTTTGGGAAAGGTTGGTTGTATTTTCCCAACACTAGGGGGAGCTTTATCTCCAAAGGCTTTCGGTCATAATATCTCAACGGCTGGTCTTTTTGCCTTTATTTGTTCTTAAATCTGTAGGGGGGGGGGGGGGGGGGGGGGGGGGGGGGGCTTTTTAGGGAAACCAGTGAGACCAGGAGATCTATCATGTAAATATCATATTTTACTCTAAAAGGTCACATTTTAGTCACTAGGGGGAGCATTTTTGACAAAAACACTGTTTTCCAGACATACATTGAAAACTATTACATGGATGATTTTCAAACTCTTTAACACCATACACTTTAGTGCGAGGAAGAACAGGATTGTCGGGGACGACAGCGTTGGTTTCGTTTTAGATATTTTTCCTGCATATTTGGCTCATTTTGTACCGTCTTTGTCTACAGCTTTAACACTGAAAATTCCCCATCCATCCATCCATGCATCCATCTGAACATTCTTAAATCCATCTATCCATAAATCAATCCATCAATCCATGCATAAATACATAAATAGATCCATCCATCTATTTGTAGGCCGGTTAAAAATAAGATACCTTAGAATAGGTTATGCATCATTAAAAAAGTAAATATGATTAATAATTTCTGTTATAAAAGTGGCTCAAATCCAAGTGAATTTCATTGCGTTTAATAAGGTGGAGTTCATTGTGACATGTTTATAAGTAAGATGGTTAGAACTCTACGTTTAAATAAAGTGAAATCCTGCTAAGAAGAGTGGTGGTCATCTGAAATGAAAGATTTAATTATCTTGTGCTATAGATTGTCGTAAAGATACTCTATAAGAGAACAAGAACTGTTTGTGAGGAGCTCAACCGAGACACTTCAATCCGAAGCTTCTATGCTATAAGCTATCAGTGAGGCTAATTGGCTGATTAGCTCGTAAAATGGACTGTGGACCGAATTGAGCTAAATCATTGTGAATACTTGGACTTAATAGAAAAGAATTTAAAATAACCATTAAACAGTGTTGCGACTGTAAAGTGTTTTATTCTTGTGAAGAAAGTATACAGTAATAGTTGTGTGATACTTTATTTTATTAAAAACTTCTGTCTATACATTAAGGCTCCATCACAACATTGTTAAATGTATTTCCCATGTGACCTCACACTGGACTGAAGATGATGATGGTGGCGTTACATTGAGACTGATAAATTCTTTTGTGCACTTGTGGGTTTTTAGCGTTTGGGATCTGTGTCAGTTTGAATTCAAGCAGGGGAGTGACTGAACTACAGACACAGACAGCCAGCAGACTGTATAAAACCTAGACATGAATTCACATAAAACCCAGCAATGCAGCAAAACTCCAGATTGTTTTTGTGCTACAGGACGAATCCCTCAAGAAACAATCAGAAAATATCGTTTTAGTTTATTGCATTGGTACTGGTTTCTCCAGAGGCTGCCGTTTTTCCATCTTCGGTTTGTTAATGAGCCTTTAAGTTGTAATGTGGGAACAATATGGATGCTGCAAAGATGATGAATTGTGATGTATTTTTATTGCTCTGAGCATTTCAGCAACGTGTTGATAGTTGGTTCAATCTTTATTTTACCAAATGATTCTTTTTTTTTTTTTCCCCAGACTTCTCGCTGCAATATATTTCCTAATATTGTTTTACCTAACTTATTTTTTAGGGTCCATTCCTAAAAAATATACGAGTCTAACTTAATAAGGGAAGAAATCAATCGTTACGACATAATCTTATTCATAAATAACATGTATAAAGAATAATACATTTTCAATATGAGATTTTATATTACATTTTTTGGTATCAACCAAAAAAATGTACTTTGTCCTACTTTGTATACGTTTCAGCATTTCATCTAACAAAACTAGTACAATGGTGTCGTAACTGACAGCAAAGGTGTTTTCTTGAAAAGTACCCAATCCCCTGCAACGGTCCAAAAATTCCCAATGCTAAACTCAAAATAAATGCAAAGTAAGAAACTTCGTATCCACAAAGTCAGTAAAATATGAACTAATGAAGTAAAATATGAGACTTACATTATAAATCTCCTTGAGTCGATTCATATAGACCAAGTTCGGACTAAATTTCATCAATGTTCAAGAAATTAAGACTTTTGTTGATAAAAACTCCCCCTAGTGTCAGAAATATGAAACGCACCTTTCCAAAAATCAATACAGATTTTTGTCACACAAAGGTCTTTGTTGGTATCGTGTTTGAAAATGTTACATGAAACTGTTCTTGAGTTATGTCCCGAAAATTGTTTGCTCCTTCTAGTCTTTTCACTGCGGTCTACGTGAGAATAAAGTTGAAAATAATCCATCAAATGGAGATCTCGAGAAAGTTCCATCAGAAAGACTATCTTTTGGTGCACCAGGGCCAAGTTATTGCTGAAACTAAGGGTTTCACACATGCTCAGTCTCATATATATATATATAGATATATATATCTATATCTATATATAGATATATATATGTAAGTATGTATGTGTGTATGTGGTAGGGAACAAGGGTCCCAGGATTGAGCCCTGAGGAACACCACAGGCCAAGGGGGCACTGAAGAGGAGGTAATGCGAGAGTCCTAGTTGATAAATAGGATTTTTGTTGGCACATCAAATCATTATTACAGAATCATGTAACTTGATAAACAAAAAAAAAAAGAAGTCCAATAAGGGTCTGATAGTTTGTAAAAAAAAATATGCCGAGCTAATATAATAATATTAGACTTATTTCCATGTAATTCAAAATTTCAATTAAATTTTGACCGAAAGCATTCCTCATTTTATGGTAGATTTAGGAGTATCCAAGATATTCAATTAACAAAATGCCCCAGCGAAGGGGGTTAAAATAAGGTTTGATTGTTGGACTTCTCCACTCGACACACAGACAGGAGGGATGAATAAGCACACAGTGTAAGACACCAAATATGTCAGAAGTCTGATAGATGTTCACAGGAAGCACCGACAGGGACGGCATGACGATCCGTGTTCCTGCTCGGTACCAGGAGACGGCGGTCCAAGCTGTGATTCCTGTTACAGTTAAACCGTGACGGCACGTACGGTCTACGACGCCGTTCTCACATGCGGGCGACCTCGTCTTCATCCGCTGTCTGTTTCCTTTTCTATACAGTTCTATCTCTTGTCTCTTGCTCTCTAGACGACATCCACCCCTGTCAGAATCTGATTTATGACTTAATTCTCTTGTCACAAAAGGAATATTTGGAAAAGACTCACCTCTCTCTGTCTGATTAATTAAATCTTCAAGCGAAACAAATATTGCGGTACAAGCAGAAAAGCATCAATAACACCCTGACAGTCGCTGTTTCTGACCATGTAGGACGAGTGAGTTATGAGACGCCGTAAACAGAAATAATGAGTTACAACATCTGGTCTGAAGGATAACATATCGTACAGCTGTATAGTAGGACCAGTCTGGTGCACACAAACACACAAACACACAAACACTCGCACACAGACCTGTGCACTTGGCTCAGCCACTCCAGTAATCACAATTGTTATTTCTGAAGGAGGCAGAAAAATCCCATGATGCCGGCAGCCTTCCGTTGTTTCCTCCGACTCTGACCTGATCCGCTGTTGACTCAGTATGACTGTATTGTGTGTGTGTGTGTGTGTGTGTGTGTGTGTGTGTGTGTGTGTGTGTGTGTGTGTGTGTGTGTGTGTGTGTGTGTGTGTGTGTGTGTGTGTGAACACTGAACATTAGGTTTGGGTTTTTAGAATTTGATGGATTCCAATCACCAATTTTCATTAAATAAGTTTTTTTTTTTTTTTTTTTTTTTTAAAGGGGTCTAATGTTGAGATTAGAATAAAGGAAATTAATTTTATTTTATGAATACACAATGATGTCCTCACAAAGAAAATAAAGCTGGAGCTGGGGGCATTTATTTATTTGGTTATCTTAGACCCTCTTAATGTACCATAAAATGACAAATTGTTTGGTCAAGCATATTATTTCTTTTACAGTAAAACTAGAAAATCTTCATCAAGTTAGCTCAACTTTTTTACCCTCATTAGACTTTTTTGGCTGTATAAAGTTACAAAATTCTGTTTAGTGTGTCCTCACTCACTATAATATACCAAAAATAAAAAATCCCTTGACTTTATCAGTAGCCAAGGTTACCGCCTCCTCTTCTGTGGGGTCCCCCAGGGCTCTATCCTTGGCCCCTTACTGTTTAGCATACACCTGCTGCCACTGGGTCACATTACAAACAGGTTCAGTCACATTTTTCATTTAGAAATAGTAACTCAAATGTTCTCAACCGTACGGTTCAGCGTGACAATAAAGGGGTTTTTAAACTGTATATAAAGTATTTATTATGTACCGTTGTGGACTAGATGCATTGAATAAAAACATTAAAACGAGCAGTTCATCAAACAAACTGCCAGCGAGACGGTGTCAGAGAGACGGTTGCAGTTTTCTAGTTTCAAAGACATGCAAGTGTTGAATCTAAACTCTTCTAAGATGTACAGCATTTTTATTGCGTTACACATTTGTGATGAACAAAGGATGATGGATTAGATCAGCTACGTCTGTGTTTGATTAATGTAGGGAAGGTTGGCCCACATGTACAAGTGTTATAATGACGCAAACACGTCCTCTGGAATGTGACCGCCGCAGACATAATATTTATCTAGGGTGGCGTTTCATATTTTTTTTGCCACTGGGTTATCATATCAAGGACGCAGGAAGAGACCAATTACTAATGATTAAGAGGCCAAGGACAGAGCCCTGGGGGACACCACTGGTCAAAGGGGAACCATTGCTATTGAGAAAGTCGTATTTAATAAGTAGGATTATCTTTTCTCTTTTTTGGCAAATTAAAACATCTGGGGACTTACCTTATAGAATGATGTTACTTCATACCACAAAAAAAAAGGTAGATATATAACATCTTTGAAAATGAGTTGAGTTAAACTAATGAAAAAAATTGCCTAATTTCAAAGAAATACAAAATTTCATCATGAAATAATTTTTTCGAAATCAGATTTCTTTATTATTATTATTTAAGAAATATGCTTGACCAATGATCGGTCGGTGTATGGTAATTCTAAGTGTCCAAAAAATGAATAGAGACATAATAAGTGAGGAAATAATTGACGATTTTGTTTTTTTTTATCTTTGTGTAGACTTTAAAGTAAATATAAAAAAAAAACACAATCTTTATTCTGGAATCCAGGAGGGAAAACGTGGAACGCGGAAAAGGGGAATGTCTAAGTCAGTTATTCATGAAATAATGTGCACTGATAGTTATAAGTATCATGTTCGGATGACTGAATGCCAGGCGGTGTAGAAAAGCGCGGTGTACTGCTCCTTTATATAACGCCGAAGCGACACCGTGCGTGATTCTCTCCCGGTTCGCCTAAAAGAGTGGGAAGTTGTTCTGTTTCGTCTTTTTTTTAAATAGTTAAATAGTTTTGTTGGGATCATTCCGTGTCATTTCAAACCCTGTATGCAATCCAAATCTGGAGGAGAAAGGAGCAAAACCATGTTCCAATTCCTAAATGTATTCTGGATAAATGTATTCATTGTAATTTGGTCTTTGTTTTTCTTCGGGGTTAGAGAAGCGCGACGGAAAAAAACCCTGAAAAACAGAATGGTCTTTTGTTAGGGCTCTAGTTACGTTTAAATTGTGCAGGCGGTGGTGGAGGAGAGGGGGTTTTTGCAAACCAAATACAGAAAGTAAGGAAAATAGCAACGAGGTCTAGGTTGGAGATGCGGAGACAAATGAAGACGGAGGGAGGGAAGGACGGGGCGAAAACAAAGATGCATGAGCGTCGCATACTTTTCCACAGGAGAGCAGCTGAATAATAGATAAAGAAGGAGATGAATGCAACGGGGTGGTTGATGAATATTTACGCGACGTGTAATATCCTCAATTACAGCCTTTACGTTTTTTAAATATTTGCCTTCGCAGACAATTAGAAAATTTGTCAGTTAACGTGATATACGTTGTTTTTTTTTTTATTTCAGCCCAGCTCCTCCTGAATTATTTTTCTTTGTTTTGAAAAACATGATAATTAATTCTTGACTGATTGCTGCTTGATAAAGATTCTGTAGAGTTCAAACTGACAGATATTTAACAGCCATGCTGGCGCCTGTACGTTTGGTGAACGGCGCTGCTTTGAGTTTATAGGGTGGCCATTTTTATAACGACAAAAAGGAAGACGTCCACAGGATTCAGCTAATTATGGCTAGCGGTGTGGACAAAATCAAATATTACATTAGAATTGACTTCGATCTCGATATTGTGACGATTTCTCCTTCGAAAAACTTTTAAGTTTCTTGCCGAACACTACGTTTTACAAGATGTCATTTGAACACAACATGATGATGATGACTTTACAATTCTGCTTCGCTCAAAACTGTTTTTTACCGAGTAGACATTGAAGGCATCATTCAGTACATCTCAATGCAGTGAGCTGCCGACAGCTACGTTAGCGAGCTCTCCTGCCGATGATCACAGTAAACATTTGTTTAATTTGATTTGTTTGTTCACTACTTAGCATTATCAGAGTCACATAATCACAACAGGAGGACAAATGAGAGTCTCAGCTCCCCCTATTGTTAGAAATCTACAACCTGCCTTTACCAAAAATGAAGCCAGTTCTTCCCCCATTAAATAGTTTTTTGAGTAGTAGCTGGTAAACAATGTTTTGCGTGGGGGGAAAAGATCTCCCCCTAGTGAGTAAAAGATGAACTACTAGAATTAAATATTATATTATGTTATTATACATAATAAATCTCCTTGAAATTACTTACAAGGATTTTTGAGATAAAGCTCCTGCTAGTGTTGGAAATATAAAACAAACCTTTCCCTAAATCAATCCATGTTCTTCCTTGCACTAAAATACTTGAAATAGTTTTTGAGTTATCGCGTTAACACGATGGATATGCGGACGCGTTGGCAACGGTGAGGAGTCCACAATACCACCGACTTCTCTGGGATGTAATTAATATAGCTTCAGTGAAAGCTAAGTTATGGTCTTGTGTGGAAATTTCTGCAGCTTATTTCTGGTTCCATCCTGTCAGTAATTCACCAGCTCCATCACTTCATCAGCCTTATCAGTCTCAACAGAGCCATCAGCCACCACCACCAGTTTCCAGACTCCGTGGGGTTACATGCGAAACTGTCAATTTTAGCCTTATGGTGGTACTAG
The DNA here is from genome assembly GCA_037951165.1 of Lophius americanus. Lineage (NCBI taxonomy): Eukaryota > Metazoa > Chordata > Actinopteri > Lophiiformes > Lophiidae > Lophius > Lophius americanus. Next base: position 834,293 of record JBBDHG010000128.1, on the reverse strand, counting down.
ATGGAAAATCGAGATCCCATTTATAAGAGTAGATGCCACAAACCTAATTCAAGGAAATCCATCAAATATGTTTGGATTTATTTCAGTCTGGACGAAAGTAGTGTAACTAGGCTTACGATGTCGTCCCCTACAACAACTGTACGCCCCAAAAAAACATCTCATGTCTGAACTTCTATTAAATGTGAAGATGAAAGAGCGCGTTTCTCTAGTGAGTCCATTCACTATCAGAGTGAAGTATGATACATGAAAGATGGATCTCCTCAAGTGGATTCATATCTGCTAAATCTGGACCAAAAGAGAAATTACGACCTGAAAAACTATTGCCCATAACGCTTCCCCTTTTGTTGGAAATATAAATCCCATCTTTTCCAAAATCAATCCAGTTCTTCCACACACTAAGGACTACGTCCCTAGGAAGTTTGAAAATGATCTATGAAATAGTTTTGGAGTTATCGCGTTAACACGAAGCATCTGTGGCAGAAGTGGGTGCGGACCCACAGTTGACGATTCAATAATAAGAATAATAAGAATTCTTACTTTACTTATCACATGTTATACACATACAGTACAACATTGAGAACTTCTCCTGGTTGTGGGATGACCACGATAACCAACTGAGCAAAAGCCGGCACACTATTACCAACATTGTGGAGATATAATGATCCGACTTACCAAAAACACAACATTGGCAGCTGCTATGACTGATACACATCTAACGTAAATATGTGTACCAGGTGAATAAAATATCAAAATCCAGTTCAAGAAATGGTTGGATTATTATAATTATTCCAGAGGTCTTCAGCTCTTTGACTGCTAGAATTCAGACGGCCCTTAGTATATTTCATCGGTTTAAAGTACTTATCAAGGGAACTATATGTTGGTATTGTTAAAGTTGGGGAAATAACTGTACTTAAAAGTCTATGGAGAAGTAAGAGAGACAGCATTCGCTGCGTTTCTGTTTACGTCTGCATTTTACAAATGAGCGTCGGGACTGTAGAATTGGCCATTCGCCGTCGCTTTTTGCGGCTCCATTCAGCAGAGTGAGAGAACTAGCTGGGAACCGGCGACACTGTGAGCGAAATGACTTGTAATAGGCTATTACTGCTCAAGCTCCCTTCGTCTCGGCCAGCACGCCTCCGGGTTCTTCACGGGAAAGAGTACAAAACACAGACGGGGCGAGAGATTGAGATTGATCGACTGGCAGACAGAAGTAAGGACGCAGGGGTTCGGAGTTTGAAAACCAGATGATGCAGGTATAAGGAGCTCCTCAACCTTTTAAAGGAGAAGGGATGTATCGCAGACACTTGGTGCGGCTCGTCCTGATGTAACCGAAACTGAGGACGGCTGAGATAATGACAAGATGTGACAGTGATTAGCATGAAAAGAGTTCTGCTTTATTACCTCTTTTCATATCATTCACACTCTCTAATTAAGGCTTCTCCGGGTTATATAGACACCTACTCAAAATTGTCGCAACTGCTATCTCAGTCAGAAAAGACAAAATGATGAAAAGAGGAATGATTTATCACCACAGATGATGATAAGTAGTAATAATAACTTTATTCGAATGGCATTTTTCAAAACAGTGTTAAAAAGTGCTTAACAATGAAACATGACGCAAATAAAACCATAAAACAAAAAAAACAAAAAATACAGAGAGTAAAACAGAAGATTTGGAAAAACAGATTAAAAGTAAAAAAAAAAAAAAGGTCAAAGCCAATGAGATAAAATAAAATAAATAATGATGTGTGATAATGAGTCTTTTAGAAAGTCTTTGCTCATTAAAAGGATCTCTGCTCTTACCCAAACAGAGTTTTCAAGTGTGTGTGTGTGCGTGTGTGTATGTGTATGTGTATGTGTGTGTGTGTGTGTGTGTGTGTGGTGTAGCACAGCAAAACACCTAAGACAGTTGATGACAAAAGCCAGTTTTAAATTGCAACTTTTATTCTCATAAAATTACGATTTTATTCTCATTAAATTACATTATTCTCAGTAAATCATCACTAAATTTTCGTAGAATTACGACTTTATTCTTAAAAAAATTCTGACTATATTCTGATACAATTCCAACTTAAATCTCGTACAATTACGACTTTAGTCTCGTAAAAATTAAGATCCTGTTTTCTTGTGAAATTCCGAATTTATTTGGTAGAATTACGACTTTATTCTTGTGGAGTTCCGATTTTATTCTAATAAATTTAGATTTTTTTTTTTTTTAGATTTCCTGATGTCCCTAACAATCTTCTGTAGTATTAAACATAGTACTAGTAGTAAAAATCTGTCCAAAAGTAAGGAAGTTATGTCCAAAAAACAATTTTAAGCAAATAAATTAATACAAAAGGTCCTAATTAGTAAAATATTAACTATTAGCGCAAAATATGAGATTTATAAGAAATCTCCTTGGGTCGATTCATCTACATAAAATTCGGTGTCTGACCCCTAGTGTCAGAAATACATGACATCCCTTCACAAAATCAACCCAGTTCTTCCTTGCACTAAGGCCTATGTGGGTAGAAAGTTTGAAAATGATCAATAAAATAGTTTTTTTCGATGACGATTCCATAATAACCCCAACTTTTCTAGGATATGAAGAGATGAGAGTTGGTTTGAAAAATGAGTTTTGAGTTATGATTCCTTGTACCTCCGATCTTTGCTGTCAGCTACTTTAAAACGCTAACTTTAAAAAAAGAAAATGGAGGCATATGATTATGACTTTTCTACTATTATTGCATCATCCTGTGCGTCCATCTGCATCATCCTGTGCGTCCATCTGCATCATCCTGTGCGTCCATCTGCATCATCCTGTGCATCCATCTGCATCATCCTGTGCATCCATCTGCATGTTTGTTGCGCAACGTTGGATATAACCGTAAAATAGAACCTAGAGAAAAAGAACTACCTTCTGGTCAAATTGTCCTAACTTCAAGAACTTTCCGAGGACCCCAAGATAGTAGTTAAAAGTTCGAAGCATTTTCAGCGTCCTGTCTAGATGTTTGCAAATAGAGTCCCCCCCCCGGGGGGAATGGCATGAGATAAGGCTGTTTGTGTTTGTGAGCATTAGAAAGAGAATGAGATGAAGATGAACGACAAGAACACCGACCCTCTGGGGCTGGAGGTAAACTCATTGGGCGCCTGCTCGACGTAATTTAACTTTAACGGCCCCTCCAAAAAGAGAGTGATATTTCACATTTGACTCATACCTGCCTGAACAGAAAATAGTTTTTGTTATTTTACGAACAAAGGGCTTCCTGTGCTGCAGCGGATCCCACTCGAACAGAACCTCCAACAGAACCTAAGATGGGTCAATCAAATGAGGTAATTAAAGAATCCAATCCACTTATGGATCCGGTTAGATGACCAGTTGGAGACCAATCAGCCGCAATCAAGTCTTTTATCGACACCATATCCCCTCTGGTGGATTTGAGTCGGACTTATTCTTACCTTCGACATGGAGGTAATATTTTGTTTTACCTCTGCGTGTTTTTTTGTTTGTGTGGTTGTTAAGATTATGGTTTTTGCATTTTTTAATCAATCCAGTTCTTCCTCGCACTAAAGTCTATGGGGTTCTAAAAGTTGAAAATGATCTCTGACAGAATTTTTGAGTTATCGCGTTAACTAAAAGAAGAAGAAAAACTTCCTTCGAACATAACCATTGGTCCGATTTAGTCCAGGTCAGGTTTACATGAATTGACTCACGGAGATCATGTTAAATCAGGGAGATTGATTGTACAACGCAGGTGAAGGGGACATTCCAAGGAACGTACCCTTGGAATGTAAGAGTACGGTTGTGTACTGGTGTGTACTGGTACTTCCTGTTTGTAATTTTTACTGCGATTGCTCTGCATACTGTCATCATCACATGATTATTGTACTTTTTGAATACATAACTCACACACTCTCCATTTACGGTCCTTACATTCAGGTTTCCGCCCTGTTGCAGCACCCAGAGGGGCTTCTTATCTCTCTCCATCTCGCTTGCATTTTTAAAGTGTTAAAATAAGAAACCCCAGTACATCTGCTTCATGCGGCACACTCACCACCCCTTAGCGTTAAAAAACGGTAATGTGAAAACATACCGTCCATTTCACTAATGCTTCCCCACCGTCCACTTATCATAAAGCAAGACTTCCCCGTCTCTGCAGAAGAACGCTTCGGTTGACAGTTGTGGAGCCATGGAGATAATTACAGCCCACAAATCTAATAATAATGGCCCACATAATGTGTCTGTAACAAGGCTTTCATTTATCCAGATAGGCTGCTTTACACTCATATTTTAAACCGGTTTCGTGTTCCTCTCTCCGATTTGCAGCAGACCAGAAGGAAGAGGTTCTGGTTCATTCAATTATCATCATTTGTCCCGGTCCGAAACTTATTCTGTCGTAGACTTTTCAGAAAGATAGAATGATCTAGAAAACGTCATCTCATCTCCTTCAGATGATGACGCTTTGGTTTTTTGGGGGGTTTTTTTATGAGGTTGGATATTTTTGAGTTGGGTTTTTTTTTAATACTCTTTGATATCCAGTATCTATTTCAGCTCAAACAAAGTTTATACGTAAAAAAACTGGTAACACACAATTAAATCATTGGGTCCAAAAATATTTAAGCTGGAAATACTTTAATTATATATATTTTAATTGTGTCGTTAGTGAAAGTTTGTTGTTTTTAAATTCAGCGATGATCCTCTTTTTATACTGTTTAATATTTGTCCAAAACAGGAATAAAATTATGTCAGATTTTAGCACTAAAAAGAGATTTTTCATTTTCGGATTATTTTTGAAAGCCCAGCTGTGAGAAAGTAAGTTTTGGGGTAAAAAATTTGAACAATTTCCAACGCTGGAATTTCCCCTTTTATTTAAAAAGAAGAAGAAAAAAAAAAGGAGTAAATTAGATTAAATTACGTGTATTAACAGTCCGGCTATTCTGCTCTGACGTCTGGCATGACCTAATGAAGTGGCTGGTGAGTTGTGTGTTACGTGTTTGTTACAGTGGCTAGCGTTTCGGATGTTATCGCGTCTTGTCCTTCTTAAAGAAATATAAACTATATCTGAAAATAAGGCAAGGCAACTTTATTTATTAAGCACAATTCAGCAGCAGGGCGATTAAGTAAGTGCAAAGAGGAAAGTAAGACAACCGTCTAGGAATGATTTAAAAAAAATAAAAAACAAACTAAAGATAACAACAATGCTTTAAATATAAAAGCTAGAATACGAGAAAAAAATCAAATGTCTCCGTCCTTTTGACCTCAGACAGAATTTAGTTTTATCTAAAAAATTTCGTTTAGGACAGACAGAAGTAAGAAAAGAATGTTAAATTTAATTTTTAAGTTGATCTCTTTCGTTTTTGAAATTAAAGCGGTTAATTAAACCCATTGAAAGTTCTAGTCAACTGATTGGTTTGATTCTGAGAAAATGTAACTATATGACCCAATAGCAGCATATTTATGCTAAAGAGTAAGGGGCCGATGATGGAGCCCTGTGGGACACCATAGGTCAAAAGGGCCACTGAGTAGGAGGCATTAACCATTGCTATTGAGAAAGTCCTATACGATCAGAAATATTATTTTTGGCATATTAAAGCATGTGAGGACTTTACTGAACAGATTTATGTAACTTCATACAACCAAAAAAATAATAATTTTAATTGCTAGGAACTTGCAGGAGCAGACAAACGACAAACTGGCACGGAGGACAGACGAGCACAGACTATATACACTGAGGATAACGAGACAATGAGACACAGCTGGAGAGGAGGACACAGGTGAACATGATGGAAAATCACACACCTCTGTGTGGGAGAAGGAGCAAAAGTGAAAATTCACAAACAACACACTGAGAAAGGATAAAGAAATGAACAGAAAACGCACTAAGAAGGCCAAACATAAAAGGAAACATGACAGGAAATGTGGAATTAACTAAACAACATACAAAACACTTTCACAATAAGACCGTAAAAAGGGTCCAGTGGTTTTTCTTAAAAACACGCTTTACCAAAAGGTGGAGCTAATCTAATTAAAATTGACTATTTTCCATGAAATAGAAAATTCCACAGAGAAAATAAAAAGTCTGATTATTTTTACTCTTTGCAAACACAACATCACGGAACAATTTGTCCTTTTATGTAAATTAATGAATTTCTCAAATGGTCTAATGGTTTTCTAAAAACAAGCTTTACAAAAATGTTCAGCTCATCTAATTAAAATTGAATATTTTTCATGAAAAACAAACTTTTATCACTCGATTTTTTTTTTTTTGGTACTTTTATTACTTTTTTTACCACTCTTTCTTTTTTTTTACTACTTTTATTACTTTTTTTAACTTTAAGAACATCACACGACCAGACAATTCGTCAATTTATGGTAATTTCTCGAGTGACTAAGATATTAGTAAATACCCCAAAGAAATTGAATAAGTTATTGACTGTTTTTTTTTCTAGGTGAGGACATTAAAGGGGTTAAATTTCCCATCCGCTCATCACTTTGTTTGGTTCTTTTCCTCATTATAATTCTAAATCAAGGCATCTGAACAGTTTTTGTCCACAGGTATGATTTCCAATTTCCCATTCGATCATTTTTCGGGCGTTTTTCTACCCCTTTACCTTTACAAAAGGATCATTCCTGAACCAATTCTGTGGGATCCTTGATTTTTTTTTACATTTAAAGTAAAAAACATTTTCTTGTCATTTCCCAGAGTGCAATTTTCTCCTGTTGAACTGAGATCCGGCGCCGCGGCGCCTGTAAGTGCCAGCTGCAGTACAAGTGAGATCCCGAGTGGCAAAGCCATCAAAACAGCCAAGTTTTCAAGTGGGCTTTTAAACTTGGCACCGAGCGTAAGCTCCTCATCCGCTCTGCCCACTTGTTTTCTGACAAGTGTCCAAACAAAGACACGCCGCACGAGGCTTGAGAGGAAACTACGTCGTCTGAGGTTTGGTTCCTTATGCGATGGATTTATGAATCTAAAGTTGATTTTCGCTTCTTTTTTTAGCCTTATATTATATATTTACATCCTAATTCTGTACCAAAGGATTATTATATCCCCGGGATTGAATCCCCCGTCCAAATTTTGTTCATATTGACGTGAACTCAAAGAGACCTTAGTGCGAGGAAGAACTGGATCAATGTTGGGAAATGTAGGTTTCACATTTCTGCCACTGGGGGGTTGATCTAAAATTTTTGGGCCATAATTTCTAAACTGTTGGTCCGATTTAGTCCAAATATTTGTCGGTATTAATCGACTCAAAGAGATTTATCTAGTCATATTTCACTCTGAAAGTTCACATTTTACCCACTAGGGCAGCTTTTGATCTTTTTTTTTTTAACATAACTCCCTAACCGTTGGTTCAATTTAATCGGAGGTCCTTTTATTTTATTCTCCCCTGCTCTTCTGGCCTCGGCGCCGCTCCCCCTCCAAAACAAAACTAGATGATAATGAGACATCGGGTAGGACGTCGCACCTCTGACTTCAAACCTGTTTGCTCAGCGTTCGCGGTGTTTGTGTTAATTGCTACGCCGGCCCCATCCCCGCGTCAAAGCGAGACGCGGCGAACACCAAGCGCCATCAGTCAAGTTGTGAAAAATGGCACCGTGTTGACATGACGCAAAAGACCTGCTGTGAAAGACATCTCTGCGGAGACGCCATCGATTGAGATTTAGTGAGCGGCACAGATTGAGTCTTTCATGAAAGAGAAAATAGCTCAAAGCTCTGAGTGGAAAACTAGCGGACGTTGTAGCCGTGCGCTTGTTTACCCAAAGCAAAGAGTCCTTTCCTAGGGGTCACTAATGCAACGGCAGGAGCTGTTTTGTGCTTTCCATTACACACAAAGCAAGTGTTGACCCCAATGTTTGCCACCCTTCCCCGCCTTCACACACTTTATGTCTTTCTATCTTTCTTGTATTTGCTAAGTCGCTTTTTTTCTTTTGTACCAATAATGGAAGTGAAGGGTCACGCATCGCACACCATACTCAACGTGTGAGATTTGTCTCTTCTTCGTCTTCTTCTTCTGGAAATGTGTGTCATCTCACTCAATTCTGATGTTTAGTGTGGAAGCAACACTTAACCAACAATAAATACACACACACACACACACACACACACACACACACACATACACACACGGAGCATGCCTCTCCATGGGCTGTGAGGACGACACTGTTTCATTCACATGCTGCTGCTGTGAAAATGTGTTTTCAGCCTCGCCTGATTTTTCTGTTTGTTCTGTGTATCTAATCCTGAATTGTATCCGAACTATAAGCCAGGGTTTAATGTTAAAACGAAGGCGACAAGCAAGCGAACATTAAATACGAGTGTGTCTGTTGAACTGGAGCGTTATCTCTAAAACCATCAGGATCGCAGTAAAAAAGTAATGGCCCCCCCCTCAAAGACTTCAATCAAAAAGGTATTAAACTGCATTCATAGGTGATCGCGGCTGGACACACCTGGTTTCATCTGGACTAGAGACACCTGGTTTCATCTGGACTAGAGACACCTGGTTTCATCTGGACTAGAGACACCTGGTTTCATCTGGACTAGAGACACCTTCTTTCATCTGGACTAGAAACACCTGGTTTCATCTGGACTAGAAACACCTGGTTTCATCTGGACTAGAAACACCTTCTTTCATCTGGACTAGAAACACCTGGTTTCATCTGGACTAGAGACACCTTCTTTCATCTGGACTAGAAACACCTGGTTTCATCTGGACTAGAGACACCTTCTTTCATCTGGACTAGAAACACCTTCTTTCATCTGGACTAAAGACACCTGGTTTCATCTGGACTAGAGACACCTGGTTTCATCTTGACTAGCGACACCTGGTATCATCTGGACTAGAGACACCTGGTTTCATCTGGACTAAAGACACCTGGTTTCATCTGGACTAAAGACACCTGGTATCATCTGGACTAGAGACACCTGGTATCATCTGGACTAAAGACACCTGGTTTCATCTGGACTAGAGACACCTGGTTTCATCTGGACTAAAGACACCTGGTTTCATCTGGACTAAAGACACCTGGTATCATCTGGACTAAAGACACCTGGTTTCATCTGGACTAGAAACACCTGGTTTCAGCTGGACTAGAAACACCTGGTTTCATCTGGACTAGAGACACATGGTTTCATCTGGACTAGAGACACCTGGTTTCAGCTGGACTAGAAACACCTGGTTTAAGATGGACTAGAGACACCTGGTTTAAGATGGACTAGAGACACCTGGTTTCAGCTGGACTAGAAACACCTGGTTTCATCTGGACTAGACACACCTCGTTTCAGATGTACTAGACACACCTGGTTTCAGGTAGACTCTCAACATACCTGATTTCAGATAGACTTGACACTCCTGGTTTCAGCTGGACTAGACACACCTGGTTCACAAGTAACCAAACTTGGTTTGTTGAGACAGAAGTCTCCAACGCTGTGTTGTACAAGCAATCCCCCTGACTGAATTCGCTCATGAAATCAAATGTGAAGGAATGGAAGGAAGGAGCTTTATTCCTTTGACCTTTTACACTGGAGAGGAACAGGAAATGATGCGACGATGTCTGTTGAAGAGAATACCCCGCTTAAAATCTTGGAGTGTGGAGCAGAGAATAGAACAACGTGCTGAACGCATGAAAAGGACATGAGAGGAAGAACCGAAACAAACAAAGTTTAGAGTTTTTCTATGGAAAAATAGTATTAGTTAATAGTATTTTTCTAGTTAGTAGTATATAAATCTATTTTCATCCAATTTGATTTAAAAGATTGTTGGAGTACTGCGTTGATGACAAACTACACATTAAATGAACATTTCACATTAATCAAATATGAGTTTTGTCAATAGCTTGTTCATGATGGATATCATAGTTGTTTTTTAACAAAACTTTATTGCAAAACATTTGAGAAAACTCAAGTCTCACAGAAACATATTCCAGCCCCAAAACAAACCCAATATTATAAAAAACACAATTACATCGTGCAAGACGACAGCATTTCAGAAGATACAATTGCACCGCTATTGAAAAATAATAATCACAAAACCGACACGATTCAACAAATAACTGAGTTACAGAAAAAAAAATAGCATTTCACAAAGCAATCAAAAAACAAAAAAGGGCGACAGAACTTCACAAAAACGTAAAACGCACCAACGTTTAACAACAAATATGTCAGAAAGATAATATTAAAACATGACAAATTTGGAAAGCACAACTGCAGAGAGAGCAAGAGACCCATGCGGCGCCTCAAAGTCTCACCAAAAGAAATGTGACGATTGTGACGGACAAGCGTAGTGTTGCAAAGCGAAGCGCACAAAAGCTTCACACGCACATCCAAACCCGCGAGCATCTGCAGAGTGAGATGATAAAATTACGGCGTGTGAATCATTGGCAAGTTTAGAGACTTTTCAGGGTTGCTGACGCAAACCTAATTTTCATCTCGGCACAACAACAAAATAAGAAACATTATCATTGACGTTATCTTTTTCTCCGAAATAATTTTCATCCCTGAAAGTTAGAGATTGCAAACTTGTCCGCAAGACACGATAGATGATTACAGGTTGGATTTATGTTCTGTTTGCAGATACTTATTAAGATCCAACTGGTTAAAGAAACATGTGTTAGATGTTCATATATATGTATATATGTCTGCATTTATATAGGTATATATGTAAATAAATAATAATGTATGCTCTATTGATACACAGTACAGTGTAGTACAGAGTTATTGTAGTTCAAGCTATGCTAAATAAAGTTGTGATGAAAGTCAAAAATCAAGTCAATGTCCAGTTTTCTTCTTGGTGTGGCCTAGATTTTCCAGAAGACTCTTGCTATTTTCTGGAGCCACCAGGTGTCTCAAAGTTTAAACCTTGGGCTTCCTGGTGTCCCTGTGTTCTCCTGGGGTCTCCAGTTTTCTGCTGGAGATCCTGGTGTCCCTCTGGTTTGTCCTGATGTCTCCTGGTGTATCTTTATAAGTCTACAAACATCAAACATCTGTTGGTGTTAAAATAATGAAAGTCTTCAATCAAGTAGTTTTGAAACAGATTTATTGTATTTTCTCTTTTGATATTTTCTTTCACACAAAAAAAGGAAAACGAAAAGGAGAAATAATGTTTATGATCATGGATCAGCCACAACATTATAACCAACGACAGGTGAGTCGGATTAAAGATGTTATTATCAAATACCAAGGTTACCTATAAGTGGGTGGGAATACGTTATTTCGTTACCACGGTTACCTGTCAGATTCAGGGATAGATTATCTGATTGCCCGAGTGACAGTAAATATGATGATGGAGGGATTCTATTGGGTGGATTTCTGGTACAGGTAGGCCGCCCCCCTGATAAATTGCTCTTCCCCCTCTCCAGGATTCAGGTAAGGGTCCTCCATGTATTGCTCACTGTGACGAACGCCCACCAGAGTCCAAAGACCCTCCTCCTTCATCAGATCCAGCTCTGTCTCCAGTTCCGCCACGAAGAAGCTAGTGCAGCTGTGAGCTCCTACGGACATGCAGATCAAACCTCCTGCAGACCAAACACACATTATCTCACAAATCCTCTGACCAATTATAGCGGTTAATGCTGCCAACTCAAGGTCATGTGACCAGTGCTGGTTACCTGGTTTGGCGGCAGCACAGAGCTCCCGGACAGTGCTGACTGGAACAAAGCCTTTTCCTAGACCTCCAGCAAGAATCACCACATCAAACGCCCCTAGAACCAGAGCAGAACATCAGGACCTGGTTTCTTGCAGATGAGACCTGAGGTTCTGATTCTCTCACCAGTCTCCGCTGGCAGTGGTGTTGTTCCCAGTAAGGCCCATTTGAGTTCCTGGTACAGTCCGGTTTTGGCAGCTTCAACCAGCATTCCCTTACTGCCGTCTACTCCCACAAAGTTCTTGAAGCCCAGCTCAACCATCTGGAGAAGACGAGAAACGTCAGCAGAGCCACAGAAACTTAAATCAGCTAATGTGCCCAAGACATTGAACGGCGGCAGAACCACTGGAACCCAAGACAGGGAATGTCAGCACTGTCCTCAGAATGTTTTCTTTCTTCTTCTTTTTACAGTAGGTGACATGACGCTGCTGATGGTCTGAGGTCTCTATGGCTTTGGTTCGGTTTTGTCTTGTAGAAGAATTCTGTCTTGCTACAACTAGCTTTCATTCCTCTTCTTTCAAACTAATACCTCCACCTCTCCAGGTTTTTCTCCACCTGCTCTCTGCTCTCACTACAGATCACAGTTTCATCCACAGATGTCATAGTCCATGGAGACTCCTGCCTGACCTCATCCGTCAGCCCATAGCAAACAAGAAGGGTCTCAGAGTCGATCCTTGGAGCAGTTCCAGCTCCACTTTGAGCACAACTGTCAGTTATACTGATCCTTTCAACTTCCTGATATGCAATTCTCTCGTTTGCCACCCTTCTCTTCTTCTCTTCTTCTTTCTCTTCTTCTTCTTCTCGCTCTCCCTCTCATTTTCTTCATTCATCGGTTCTTCAAAGTGAACCTTCACTCTCCCAACTAGTTGGAAAATTTCTATCTACACCCTAAACTGCTGCACATCCTTCCCATCTCCAATTCTGTGCCTCTCCAACTGTGTGAGTTCACCAGTTGTAGGAGCTCAGTTTTTTGCTCACCAGCTTAGCAACATGTCCAGAGCCACAGGCCACATCCAGAACCTGGACGTCTTCAGGATTCCCAGAAAAGTTTTCCTGCAGGGTATCAACGGCCAGATTATGTGACCTGCAGGTCAGCGTCCCGATATCCTGTCAAGAGATGATCAGAGTATGATTTATACAGTCTGTTTCCTGTCGCTATTAAGCCCAAACAACTGGTTTCAGCAGTCTGTGATCTTCAGGGGAACTACGGTAGTTTGAAACTCCAAGTTAACTTGAAAGAGTTGAAATATCTCCAGGTGAAGGACCATTGTGGTGAAGAAAAGGCTGAGTCTGAAATCAAATCTCTGGATATACTGATGACCAGATGATACATTGAACAGCCAAAACATTATAACCTATGTATAAGCTATGTATTATTATTATGTACAGACTGACATGCTCGTACGTTGGGGCCCAGTTGTCGTAGAAGGTGGCTGTTTGCTCCGAGTCAAAACCCTTGGTGGTCTGAAGGAGGCTCTTCACTTCTTCTGTGGTTCTGCAGGTCAACATGATGAGGAGAAGACGTCAAACCTGATGGAGGAAGGACAGGTTCTGAAGATGCTGATGTGAGGCTTACATATACGTAGCCGCAATTTCTACGTTGAAATAATTTCCTTTCCTTTTCTTTAAAAAAAGGCTGATTTAAATGACAATGGACAACGGCTCTGCCTAAAAGTGTAGTTATTCATTTACGCCACACGGGGGACTGTCTACTAAAAAGAGCGCTAGTTGTAGGAGCGAGAAATCCATTCAGTTCTTCCAGCATAGACAGGTTAGTAAAGTGTGTGAACGTTCTACAAGTTAGATTTACAGAAACTTCAACCCATTTTTCTGTCTTTTTGACACTGTTTGGAGCAGCAGGTATTATTTTTGGTCAGATTTAGGGACTAAGAATTTGTCTGCTCAATGTGATGATAATTAGCTAGCTCCTGTGTGTTAGCATGAGTAACAAAATAGGTGCCATACCACCATATTATTTATTAATTGTTGCTTTAAAGTCCTGACAGGAGAACTTTACTGTAGTATTCAACATCTGCGAAAAACGTGATAAAGTAGAAAAATATTGATATTTAAAGCTGCTGATTCAGGCATTATAACACAATTTCTTGGAATAATCAATGATACCAAGTTATATATAAATTGGTAAGCAGCGCATATGTGATCCCTTTTAGAACCAGAGAATCTGATCTTTTAGAACTAGGGCAGCGTTCACCAACCGTTTGCAGCTCAAGATCACGATTCAGGGCGAATATCTACTGTTCAGAAATATGAAATAAGGTAGACCCTCTGTTTGGATCGTCTCAGGATCTTCCCAGTTGGAAAAAACTCTACAGAGGTTCTCCTTTTGCCTTAAAAACCTGAGAGGAGAATGTCTCTTCTCCGTTGGATATGTCCAAACCGGTTCCGCAGGCACCGATTGCCTGCTTCTGCCACTTTTCTAATAAGTAAGAGTCAACATAAAGGTGTCAGTCTATTCAAATCAATTCAATTCAATTCATATAACGGCGAAACAAAAAAAAAAGTTTTTTCAAGTTGCTGTCCAAAAACTAAGTGTACGTTCTCATTCACTGAAATATTTGAAACACAAACATTGGAAGACACTAGCAGAATGAAACACTAACACTATGAAACATAAAAGAACCACAAAACTTTGGTGATACACTGTAAGTTCTTAAACCTTGGTCCTCACCTTCTGTCCACATAAACTGCGATTAAAGAGTAAAAAATGTATTAATAACAACAATACGATGGCAAGAAATCCCGAGCTGCATCAGCCAACTTCCTCACAGTCCTACTGCCAACTTTGCAGCGGGGGTGGATCCTTTCAATCCTCTAGATATTTATTATCACAACCAACTTCCGTGAGGCAGCAAAAAATGGCAAATCAAAAAAAAGATACTATGACATCATTGGTGGTGTTTTAAAGTTTTAAATTCTTTGGCAATGTGATTAGAGTTACTTATGTGTTGGGAGGATGGACACTTGGACACTCTTTGTGGGTTTTGGACTGGGTTATTAACGGAACAAGAAGAGTCATGTCGGACTGCGACTGCTCCCCGGCCTCAACTACGTGAAGTCTTGTTTGCTCTTGTCCAATGAAGTTCCATTCTGCTTAAACCAAAAGTTTGATGATTTAAGTTTATTTGCTTATTCAGAGCAGGCTCTCCCCACAAAGTTGTACAATAATCCAGCCACATTGAGCCAGAGTTCAAAAAAGATCTCATGGATCATTTTCAAATTTTATATCCTCAAAGGTATCAGTGCGAACTGGAACTGGAATCCTTTTGAGAAAGGTTGGTTGTATATTTCCAACTTTTAGTGGAGCTTCATCTCCAACGTTTTAAGGCCATAATTTATCAGGCATTGGTCCGAATTTGGTGCATATGAATCGACTGAAGGACATCTGTCCTGCATATGTATAATATTTTCATGTGAATCCATAACTTCACATTTAATTACTGGAATTCAAACAGGAGATTTGTTTTTCGGGGACACACCTTTCTGTCAAGTACGACAGTTTACAGTTTCTCCCTCAGGCTGTTCAACATGCGGCAGCATGTTACAAAGCAGGTAAGCTCCAGTAGGGTTTAAGTTCATCCTTGCGTCATGCATCACAAACAGAGACTCTAACAAAAAAGGAAACTGGAATTTATGTCCCAATATTTTCTTAGACCTGCTCTACCAATAACGCTCATAATCCTGCGCGGACGTACGGTGGGGTACACTATATAACAGCTACGTTACCATTGAAATATACTGCATGAAGCGTTCAATGTCTATTCAGTTGACAACCAGTTTGGGGCAAAGCAGAATTGTAACGAAGATGTGTTCAAATGTAATCCTGTAAAATGTAGTGTTTACGCTGCAAGACATTTAACCCCCCCTACACTAAACTTTCATTTTCAAATGAAAGCATAAGAATAAATGTCATTCTTTTGTGTGTTATGGGGTTTAGATGTGCGAGGTGTGAGCGAGGTCAGAACCACATAAAACTGACAGAAGAACATTCCGAACTTCTTCCATCTAAAGGGGCTCGCAGCTTCTGTGTAGCGTGTCGGTTGGAAAGCGAAAAAGTGCCGGACATTCTGACTAGCACTGTTTTAAACATTTCCTTCCCTCTGGGATGTGATGTTGTATTTCTATTACTTTTTATCGCTTCACCTCATTCGTTCTCTATTTGAATTCATTGGCTGTTATTTTGTACTACTGCTGCCTCGCAGCAAGAAGAAGATTCTTGGTTCATATCCACCCATCCTCCCACTATTCCTAAAACATCTAATGTAATAATAATAATAATGATCATACATTTCATTTATAACCCACTTTACATTTGGATCAAATCTCAAAGTGCTACAAGGTAAAAGCAGATAAAAGCATCAATACAAATAATTTAATAATAATTTTATAAAAACATGGCCAAAAAGCAGCAATGTTAATTAAAGTTATAGGTTCTGCTAAAAAGGAAAGTCTCAAGTCCTCCTTTAAATGTGTCAGTCGTCTGTGGAGCCCTGAGATGGTCAGGGAGGGCATTCCACAGACGAGGGGCGGCAGAACAGAAGGCCCGATCACCCATGGTGCTGAATTTAGTCCGGGGAAGGAGGAGGCAGTATGAGTGGGTAGAACGGAGGGATCGTGTCGAGGTCAGTGGGGTGAGTAGTTCTTTCAGGTAGGGGGGTGCGTTACCATGGATACCCTGGTGAGTGAAGAGAGAGATCTTATAATCAATCCTGGTGGAGATGGGAAGCCAATGAAGGGAATGAAGAACAGGGGTGATGTGTTCGTGTCTATGAACTCTCATCAGGATCCTTCAGATGTTTTGAACATACTGAAGTCTTTGAAGACTTTTATCAGGGATCCCGATGAGAAGTGCGTTACAGTAATCCAGTCGGGAGGAAACGAACGCGTGGACCAGCTTTTCAGCATCACTCAAGGTGAGTGAAGAACGGAGTTTGCAAATATTTCTGAGATGATGAAAGGAGATCTTGCAGATGTGTTTGATGTGGGATTCAAAAGTTAATATGAATGATATGATGAATCTAGTATATACATATTTGCCTTTATGTGTTTTCTCTGTGATGAACAGGCAAATTAGCACTTTGAGATTTGATCCAAATGTAAAGTGCATTATATATTAAATGTATTATTATTATTATTATTATTAAATCGTCCAGGTTGTGTAAGAAGTTTGTGCAAATCAGCATTTTTTTCAGATTTACTGTAAATAAATAATCCAGTCAACAGGAAACAAATGGCGTCTGCTTTGATGTCCTAAACTCTTCAATGTCCTCAACAAGAAAAAAAAAGAGCTTAAAAAGAAGTTTTGTATTTCATGGAAATTGCATTTTAATTACATATCTCTTCCTCAGTGGTGTCCCCCAGGGCTGTGGTGTCTACCTTTATATCGTATCGAATTTTACCGTCTCTTACTGTTGCACTTGACAGTTTTCTTTACAGTCGTTTTTTTACTGACAAATTACATTAAAAGAAGAACCACCTTTAAAAATGTAGCAAGAGCATTCCTTAATTTAAATCCATCCATATGCTTTAATCTCTACATTATCAAAATGTTGATGGTGAATTACTGGGAAATGATGTTAATCTCAAGGGTTTTTTAAAATATATCTGTACTTACATCAAGCTTTCCCAACTGTAAAAGTGTTTTGAAGGTAATTTGGCGTAATTTCTAGTACATGGTCAATATATTTTTAACAGTGAAACTCTGGCAAACTGGTGTTTTACTGTAAAATAAACATAAATATTGTTTTTTTTACAGTCTAGATATGTATAAATGCTGCTCAAGAGGGAACTTTCTCATGTCTCAATTCTGGTTTTGGTTCTGGTTCAGCCCATAAATCCTTAAAACATGAACGGATACTAGTTTTAGCTAGAGGGAGCAAAACTAAAACCCCGAATGGAGAACAAAAGCTGCAGAGAACTTAAACCCAGCCGGTTGACCTGAGGGCCGTTTTTATGGATTAGAATATGGTCAGCGGTTGAAGTCTTTAACATTGTTTGCTCAGGGTTTTAATTGAAGAGTCCGGCACATTTCTTAATTAGCGCCTCATACAGACCTTCCTCTGCTCTCAGTCTGGTAAGCAGCTCCAGGCTGTTTGGTATGGGAGGTAGAACGGCTCTTCCTGTTAAGTGAGACGGACCGTCCGAGTTACTCCTCAGTTATTGATTCTCCTAGTAGTTTAAAACTTAAGTTCTCATAAATAAAACATAGACCTGAGGTCTAATATTTGTATTCTAATGTTTGCCTCTAAGGCTTCTGTCTTTGTCCCAGAGGCCTCAGAGGCTGGTTATTATTTGACTGGTATTATTCTTCAAACTTGTCAAACTTTTCTCCAGGGTGTCGCTAGCACCAGCGCGCTCCTCTCCATGCCGAGGTATGAACAGAATACTGTAAGAATGAGTATTATTCTGCAAAAAGTTTGGGGGTGTGTTCAAAGTTTTTTAACTTGCACCATGGTGAAAAGAAGAGTTGAAGCTGTGTCCCTGACGTCAGGTCGGATTCGCTCCAGTTTCCCGGGGGATACCTTCACTCTTCCACTCCTGCTGTAAACTACGCCTACGCTGTCGTCCCGCACAGCAACGATAAATCCCCCCCAAAAGTCCCCGACCCCCTGCGTTGTACAAGTTATCCACCTGATTGAACTCCTCAAATTAAACGAGAAGCTTGTCCACAGTATTTTTAGTTAAAAAAAAAACTATCAGAGTAAAACACGATAAGGAAAAGATAGATCTCCTCGAGCCGTTTCATATGCGCCAAATCTGGACTAAATTGGACCAACGGTTGAGAAATTGTGGCTCAAAACGTTTTAAACTTTTGTAGATAAAGCAACCCCTAGTGTCGTAAATAGACAACCCACCTTTTCCCAAAATGAATCCAGTGAATCTCTTCATGCTAAAGTCTATGTGGGTATAAAACTTGAACAAGATCCATGAGCCGTTTGGATTGGTGACATCACAATGTGGCTGCTTTGTTCCTTTTTGTGTGGGCTGAACAAAGACGCTGAAGTGGAAGGCGCAGGAGACGACCAACCACAGAGTATTTGAGAGATATTCAAATAGTTTGTTGGCGATGTCGGTAGATTTAGAGGCTGGCAGTAACTGGCAGAGAATTCTGCATGAAGTTTTCTTAAACCTGAGTTTCCGTTGTCGGGCCTCGCTGGAGGTTTGCGCTCTCTGGGTGCTTTTTCTAGCTAAATGTGATTCTCTCTCTACCACCAACTTCTGCATTCCTGCAGTTTCATCATCTTCACCATTTCATCAGCTTCACTAGCCGATCAACCTCCAAAGATTCATCAGCCACCACCACCACCAGTGTCTGTACTCCTTGAAGGGGATTATCCTGCAGCTGCTCAATGATGCTTGGTGATGCGAAACATTCATGATCTTAAAGTCCATCAAATGCAGACGTACCTCGTCAATGTCAGCCCGACCTGACTACCAGAGGAGCCTTGAGCCCCAGTTCATGGCGTACTGTAATCAGCCGCCGGAGCTCAAAATGAGAAACAGTCGGTGCTTGAAGCCCGGTCGCTCGCCTGAAAGCAAACAGAGTCCCTTCCGATTTATGACTGAGACACGTTTCAGAGGCTGTCTCTGGTGGACGGAACGAACACTCATGTTCAGTTAAAAGTTAGAAGAATTTGTTTTGTTCTTAGATTCTTTTATGTATGCGCCGTAGAAAGTGGTTGATGAACTTCAATTTACTTGACTCGTAACTTGAATGTTAGAATGTTGGAAATGTTTTAATTTAGCTCATTCATTTAAAAATGTAAGTACTTAATGTAATTGAGTGTTGCCAGTCAAGGTTATTTTTGGAGTGCATCAAACAAATCTCTTTTTACAGTGTAAATATAAAGATAAATAGACAAACAGACACTCATATAGATAGACAGATAGACAGATAGACAGACAGACAGACAGACAGACAGACGGACGGACGGACGGACGGACGGACAGACAGACAGACAGACAGACAGACAGACGGACGGACAGACGGACAGACGGATGTGATGGAACGTAGTTCTGAGTGGCTCATACTTTTTCATTACCTTCATCGTCATCAACCTCGTCCTCCTCCAGGAACATTCGAAGACTCCAATTTCAATCCATCATAATGAATTATGGGATATATCCATGGAAGATTGGCCATTCTGTGGTGACACCTCATTCACGCTGAAATGAGAGCACAGAAATTTCAGCTATTTCTGATAGGAATGAAATCATTATGCATTTCCATAAATCACACTGTCAGCTCTTTACTAAAAGGTGCAGAAACTCAGGTATCCAGATTATTGCTGGCTACACACCAGAGGATAAAACGCCCCATTTAATAATCACATGGATTTGCAGATTGTTGTTCTTAATTTGTTGTGTTGTGGCTTTTGTAGATCTTTTTTCTTAATGTGTTGTGTTGAGGCTTTTGCAGATTAATTTTTTTTATATATTTTGGTGTGGCTTTTGCAGATCGCTGTTCATAATCTGTTGTGCTGTGGCTTTTGCATATCATTTTTCTGAACGTGTTGTGGCTTTTGTAAATCGTTGTTCCTAATGTGTTTTGTTGAGGCTTTTGCAGATCTTTTTTTATTAATGTGTTGTTGCTTTTGCAGATTGTTTTTCTTAATTTGTTGTGGCTTTTGCAGAAAATTGTTCTCAATCTGCTGTGTTGTGGCTTTTGCACATCGTTTTTCTGAATGTGTTGTGGCTTTTGTAGATCGTTTTTCTTAATGTGTTGTGTTGAGGGCTTTTGCAGATACATTTTTTTTATATATTTTGTTGTGGCTTTTGCAGATCGCTGTTCATAATCTGTTGTGCTGTGGCTTTTGCATATCATTTTTCTGAATGTGTTGTGGCTTTTGTAAATCGTTGTTCCTAATGTGTTTTGTTGAGGCTTTTGCAGATCTTTTTTTATTAATGTGTTGTGGCTTTTGCAGATTGTTTTTCTTAATTTGTTGTGGCTTTTGCAGAAAATTGTTCTCAATCTGCTGTGTTGTGGCTTTTGCATATCGTTTTTCTGAATGTGTTGTGGCTTTTGTAGATCGTTTTTCTTAATGTGTTGTGTTGAGGCTTTTGCAGATTAATTTTTTTTATATGTTTTGTTGTGGCTTTTGCAGATCGCTGTTCATAATCTGTTGTGCTGTGGCTTTTGCATATCATTTTTCTGAACGTGTTGTGGCTTTTGTAAATCGTTGTTCCCAATGTGTTTTGTTGAGGCTTTTGCAGATCTTTTTTTATTAATGTGTTGTGGCTTTTGCAGATTGTTTTTCTTAATGTGTTTTGGCCTTTGCAGAAAATTGTTCTCAATCTGCTGTGTTGTGGCTTTTGCATATCGTTAATTGTCAAATTGATGTTTGCACTGCGTTTGCCCACGTCGGCCACCGTATGAAACTGTCTGTGGACTCACACGTTTTTTTAAATCGGTTAAGATTTGAAAATCCGCTAGTGTGTAGCCGGAATTACCTGAGAGGGGAAAATAAGATCATAAGTGAAAATGGGTTTCACTAACAAAGGACCCTGATATGTGTAACATGTGACAAACAAACTACATAAATGTAATTAGATTAGTTATAATAGAGGTATCGCTTATGCTATGTATCTCAGACAGATGAGAATTAAAGTATTACTTTTACTATCAACTCATGACGAGGATTAGAGATGATAAAAGGCTGAGACACGATGAGTCATCAGTGAGGTCGAAGGAGGGCTTCATCCGGATCTGACAGGTAATCATCAAAGCTGCTGGCGTCTGCTTCTGCCCTGCAGCCCGGCCGCCAGACTCAGACCCCGGGTAACATTTGACTTACTTATTTTCTGTACACAACACCAAAGGGATCTTTGGAGACGCTTGAGTTCGCTCGCTTGACATTCACCTCACATTCTGACGGCAAACACGGAGACCTTGAGAGGCGGCCTTGCCTTAGAAATCCAGACTGAAGGACTCCTTCAACTGGAAAGAGGTGTTGACATTATTTGTGCTTACGCCGCTGCTGCTGGTTAGTGCAGACGTGTTATTGTGTTCGACGGTCTAATGAATGGAAAAGGCTGGAGTGGAGCTTCACAGATGTCGCCTGCAACGTCTACCAGCAGGAGGCGATGGCGTTGACCTGAGGGGATGGGAGAGTGCGTCCGAGGTTAAACCAGAGGTACTGATATTTTACGTGTCCAGAACTAGAATGCCACGCTTACATGTGTGTGTGTGTGTGTGTGTGTGTCTGTGTGTTTGTGTCACCAACTTCCTGCGTGTCAGTGATTTTATGCCCCGCCCTGCACGCAATTTAATCCACACGACACACAATTACCAGAGTGATCGTGAAGCTAACGAGCGGCGTTGGTTCTGCGGCGAAGGACTCCCAAGGGTAAATCAGTTAAGCACTAACAGCAGTCGACGACTTTTGGTTAATTCATGCCATCAAGTAATAATGGGTGTGTGATGAAATGTGGCGTGTCTGTGATTGTGTAACAATGGCGTAAAAAACTGAGATCAGATCCACCTTTCTATCAAACTATTAACCAAAGCCTCCTTTCCCTGCGATATTAAGTTTGATGGCTGGGCAACAGCGTTGTCACTTCATACGTTTATAATAGAACAATTTAAACGTGGTCAATGAGCTCAAATGCATGTTGCGACTTATAAATTGTCAATAAAAGAGTGACGATGTGTGACATCTATTAGTTACACCCATCCGCCATAACATTAAAACCACCTGTCCTGCAGGTCAGGTGGTCAACTTTTTTTTACGCCTAAACCAGAGAGTGGACTCTGTTCTGACCCCTTTCTAATAGAACATACGTTAATTCTTTTCAGCAATTTTGTGCTACAGTAGCTCTTCTCTGGGATCAGACAACATAGGCCAGCTTTTAGTTTTCTAGCCTTGGATGCTCATAATATTGCCCGTCCTTATCTTATCCCCCCCACCCCATACGACCTCTAGTTCTGGAGATGCTCCGACCCAGACATCCAGCCACCACTACAATGCGGTACTTGTCAAAATCATTCAGATCCTTAGTCTTGACCAATCTTCATACATCAACAATGAAATGTTTCCTTACTGCCTCATATATTGAATAATCTTATGAACGTCAATGCAAAGAGATATTCAATGTTCTTCCTGACTTCACCTGTCAGTGGTTATGACGTTACCACTGACGATACGAGAAATATACGAGAGTATATTTGGATGTCCTGTAATTGTCGAGTTGAAGAATACCTGATTTATTAGTTTACCCTTGAGCACAATCGGCGTAAGTGTCTTCCCCGGCACATACGTCTTTTTCACGGCGTCGCCGTCTGCTGTTTCTCCGCTGACAGTTCAGGATAAGAGAGAGAGATCCATTTCATGAACAAAAACAGAAAACATCCAATTTTCCTCTCATTATACACCGCAGCTTGAAAAGGTTGTGTTTATGGGTTAGGGACGGGCTTTATCTCCACTGCAAACTGTCGCTTTTTCTTGTCTGGGCGAGTTCTATGAGATGCTGGAGGTCGTTTGGGGAAATATAGGAAGTCAATAACCGAGGCAGTTGCGATGAAATGAATAAAGCATAATCATATATTACGCCAACTTATCTCCAACACCTCAGCGATCCTCTGGGAAGCCCTGATTTATTATGTTTACCACTAGCAGACAAGCACCAGCATGTAAGACTTTGAGTTTGCGGCAAAGCATGAGTGGCGGGTTTTTGGGTTTTTGGATTTCGGCACCGACGGCGCGGAACTCCGCCCACTGACGACGGAATGATTATATCCGATTAAATCTTTATTCGTGAAAGAGAAAATGCAATTAAGCTCTGTCGCAACGAGTATAAAACGTCTACCCCTGCCTGTCTGGTTAATTAGGTGGGTCATATGATGGGATTTATATTCACTCTGCAGTTAACTCCTGCCATGGACAAAATCACCACATTTGTCTTGTGATGGTATTTTAATAGCTAATGAAATTTCTCATTAAAAAAAAAAAGGGAAAAAAAGAGAGAAATTACGTACGTCTTCTCGTGTGTGTGTGTGTGTGTGTGTGTTTCACAGTATACATAAACTATTAAATACGCAAATATTTACAAATTATTACCCCACCAAGGAGGTTGTGTTTTGACTCCTGTTTGTCCAGTTTGTCTGTTTGTTTGTTTGTTAGTTTGTTTGTTTGTTTGTTTGTTTGTTTGTTTGTGAGAAGGATAGTGGAAAAGCTACCCGACGGATTGGCATGAAATTTTTACCCAGATGATAAAAAGGGGTTTATCCTAGATGTGATTACATTTTGTTGGCATTATGTGACTTGTAGCATTTAAAGTAATATAAAATAAAGTCACTAGAAAAAACAGTAGCCTAGGTTTATGCTCCATTAATGTCTGAGTTACTACCCGCCTCTAAATCTACCAATAACTCCAACACATCACAAATAAAGGGATATTGTAAAAAAAAAAAAATAAACAACTCTTTGAGTATCTCTCATAACCTTCCACTTCAGTGTCTCTTTTCAGCCCACGGAGCCCCCGACTCCACCCCCAAAGGAACATCAACGGAATCAAGTGGACTTTTGAAACTGAGCAGCCAGCTCTTCCCCCAAAAGAACATCAAAGGAATCAAAGGATCAAAAGCAACAATAGCAACCTTGTGATGTCAGAGTATTTGAGAGATACTCAGAGAGTTTGTCGGAGTTGTCGGTAGATTTATAGGCTGGCAATGACTTGTGAATTGGGAAACCTGCATTCATTTTTCTTAAACCTGGACTCATGTTGTGCCACGGCGGAGGTTTGTGCTCTCCGAGTGCTTTTTCAAGTTTTCCTATTTCTCCCAGAAAACCGATAAACAACGTTTAATCATCTAGAGCGATGACGATGTCATAGCTGGGTATCCATCCCCGACTTCCCAGAGAGGAGGCTCGACACATATTGCCGCCGAACTCTGCCCCGCCCGCGTCGGAGTGCTGCCTCGCCGGGGATTCATCCTCGCCGGCGACGCACCATCCCTCCTCAGCTGTCTGCCTGCCCACTCGTGGGCGTGACAGACCGCCAAATCACTGCTGAGCACCAACAGTCTGCCAGCAAGTATGCATTATTGATTTACGTTGAGAAATGTTAACCCCAGGAGTGTGGGTCTGCTCCGATCCATCATGACATCAGTACTGCCAGGATTAAGGGGGTTGGATGTTTCTAATGCCGTACTACAGCTACTAAGTAACAATAAAGGTGAGTTCAAAGTGATATCATGGCGTCTCACATGCTCAGAGCATTTATAACTAAAACAACAACATAGAATAAAACAGAATAGAACAGAACAGAATAGAATAGAATAGAGTAGAACAGAATAGAACAGAACAGAATAAAATAGAATAGAAAAGAATAGAACAGAAAAGAACAGATTAGAATTGAATAGAATCACACTCTATTAATTCCCAAAGGGTGTCACAGCGTCACGGTATATCCTCTTGGTGCCTTTTTTTTTTTTTTTTTCACCTTTCCAGGATGATGGACATCGTTCTGCTGACCGAGCAAATTCAGAAGGAGCCCATCAGAGATTGTCTCCCCAAAGGTGTCACACCAATCCATGCATTGGGGTGGCCTGCAACGACAAGTGAAGCTCCTCCCACAGAGACGCATCTTCTCTGGGTGAAGAGGCTGGCACAAGAAAAGCTGGCAGAAAGGTCCAGAAAGTGCAGCTGTTTCAGCTTCAGAGCTGAATGGACGGACTCCTCATTAGTATTTAGCAGCTCATTATTGGCATAAACAGAACATTAACCTATCAAGGTGTCTTCTGAATGTGTGTCAATGGCCAACCAAGTGGAACCCAATTTTTCTTATTACATGTTATTACAGTGTTATAAAGCATTTGTCTCCTTTACAGAAACAACCTGCTCGTTTTCTGCCTCTGGATTTAAGAATAGCCCATAGTCATAATATCAGCAACACCTGTTGTGTTTTTTAATCTTAAAGCACTCTCCGTCCTCACGAGCTAATACCGACGCTCCCTCTAGTGGTAGGAATAAAGAATTGCATCATATAATGAAATAAGAGGGAGGAGGGAAAAAAATAAAAGTATTCACATCAAATATAGATGACTGCCTAGAGAAACCATTGCGGTTACATTGCTTCTGAAGATAAATATGTTTCAAGGTCTCTTCACAATGAATGATGCATATGTGGAATTGTAGTCCAGAGGGTTGAACAGCAGCTTCTCAGATGGAATTCTTGTCTTCAGTTTCTCTGAAAAGACATGCGCCGAATCCAAAAAGTGGAAATCTATTTTGCTCAGGTTCCCCTTTTTGGAAGTTATGTAACGTCCTTCCTGCAGGTTTGATGGTGCATCAGAATAAAGGTCAGAATTAACATATTTTCTACAGTGCATATGCACAAGGCAAATTACTGCAGCCCAGAAAATCAACCATATGGGCATTTATATCATGCTCTGACAATTTGTAATACGTTTCATGCCTGTTCTTGCTTTAATTTGGCTTGAGAAGAAAAAAAAACACAATTCAATCATATGATTCTACAGCCAATTTCCAATTTGGCTGTTTCAATGAAACGGTGCTGCTTTCTAGATATTCACGCCCTCTCTAGACCGACCAGGGTGAGAAATAAAATAAAGTACTGGCTTTTTGGTGTTTTCACAGCAAGCTGAGCAAAAATCCTGCCACATCTTAGTCTAAATAACAGCATGGATCCATCTGCCCTGGAGTTGATTCCAAATCTGCAGCATTGATCGAGTCAAAAATAGGATTCCGACTTTTGTTTTTGGCATATTTGAATTATAACGGGAAAAAAACGATTTCTCTTTAACATTCAAACCCGTGGCTCAAAGTCCCCAGTATGTGAATGATAATACTGTGAAGAAACCAGGAAGTTCTTTAGTACCCATGAGCCCTCGCTGCATAATTTATGATCCGGCTGCACCTTTGATTGGAGAGAGAAACTTTTTGCTGTGTTGCTTGTGTGAAAAAGCCACGCTGACGTATCCTGAAGGGTCTGTCCTTTATTTCTCTGCAGAATCTGAAAGCTCTGATAAATGGTGCGCGAGCGGTGATCTTTCCACGTTTCCAAGCGCCGAAACATTTTCACCTTTATGAGGACGCAGAAGGCGGCCCAGAGCAGAGCGCTGTCATAAACAATCACAGAAACGAGTCTTCTCATTTCAAAACTGAATGGATCAGATCATCGAATCAAATAAAAAGAGAGATCAAAATGTTATATTTCTTTCCCTTTCCGGTGAATTGCTTCTCTAACGTTGTTATTGCAGAACCAGACCTACGCTGACCTACCCGACAGCAAGGGTATATAGTCCTAAAATGCCCCCAATCCACTGCGAAATATAATATAGTCAAGATATATTTCCTGTATTTGATTCATGTGCAGAAAATTTGGACATAATTCCACCAAGGGTAAGGAATAAAAGTGTTTGTCATTAAAAAAAAAACACAAAAGCTCATCCTAGTGGGTGAAATATGAACATTTAGAGTAAAATGTGATATTTTCCAGATGGATCTCAACGAGTCGATTCATAGGCACCAAATTTGGACTAAATCGGATCAACGGGTGAGAAATAATGTTCCGAAAACATTTGGAGGTAAAGCTCTCCCTAGTGTCGTAAATATCCAACTGACCTTTCACCAAATAAATCCGATTCTTTCTCGCACTAAGGTCTATAGGTATATGAAATTTTAAAATTATCCATTTAATAGTTATTGAGTTATGTCCGGGAAAAGTGTTTTTTTTTTCGTAAAAAAAAAAAAAGAATGCTCCCCCTAGTGAGTAAAATATGAACTACTAGAGTCAAATATGACATACAAGTTACAGCTCCTCTAGTCAGACAAATGTGGATTTTATCAGACCTACGGTGGAACATGGGTGTTATTTTGCAGCCTAACTTCCACTCTGGGTTCAGAACCCCAGGTTCAGTTTGGGTCCATTGTTCATCAAACTGGTCTAAATGGATAGTCCTACTGGTCCTATCCCACAAAAACTGTGTGGAATATCATGAATTATGTGGCTTTTCTATCCATTAAGAATAAATTTGTTCATTAAAAGAAAAAAAAAATATTAGTTGGTATTTAAGTATCAAATGCTGAAGAGAAAAAAAAAGAAGCAGAATAAACATCTCAGGAAGTTCAGTGACAAAAGGTTCACAGTGGGGTAATATACACGGTGTGGATAGTGAACACTTTGAAACCTATTGTGTTGTTCATCTTAAGCTGGAGCTCAGGTGGACTGTTTCTTTATCTGCTAGATGTCCGTTAGCGCGCATGCGCAGTTGTCGCTCTTGATCCTACAGGTGCGCTCGGCTCGGTTCAGCGCACAGGAGGACAAAACAGGTAAAGTTCAAAGTTGTCTGTCTGTCTCGATCGGCTAATATTGTAACATTTGTGGCGTAGCAGCTGTTAGTATAGGTAATAGTTTGAGAAGATTGGAGTCTTTACGTCTCGTGAGTAGAAATAAATGAGCTGACGTCACAACAACAACGGTACCCGTGAAACGGTTTATTCTAGTTTATTTATAAACACTAAATCCAAAGGTTACTTGTGTTAAAATTGTACAAGGTGCATGTTACGTTCAGCAACAGGCGTTCGTTCGTTTTAAGCGTCCTGATAAGTTCCCTCTTTGTTTGCTAGCAGTCGCGCGATGACGTCATGGTACGTGTCGGACCCGGGAGAGAGTCTCGTCAACATGGAGGATTTCTTCCAAAAGGTAAACTTACCTTTTACCTTCACTGAACCCACTGACTGTTTCTGTCTCACCCAGGACCCCAGCAAAGTTGATTTTTTAAAAAAAAAGCATTATTTTGGTCGTTACATTGAATTTAAAGTAGGGATACTCAAAAAGTACACTGTGAAAGTACTTCATAGTAATTGTGCTTGTAGCATTATATGTTCTATAACCAAAAAAATATTAGTTCCATGAACACGATAAATAAAAACTTTTAATTCACAACAAAGTTGGAAAAATTGCATTATTTGGATCCTTAACAAGTATTTCAAGGTAGGATTACTCGCCAAAATACACAGTTAAGGTACTTCTTAGTAATTGTGCTTGTAGTATTATATGTTCTATAACCAAAAAGTATTAGTATCATTGTCACATGTTTGAATAAAGTTTTTATTTAACATCAAAGTTGAATGAAATGCATTATTTTGATCGTTACAATTAATTCCAAGGTTAGGATTACCCCAAAACTACTCAATGAAAATACAATATATAGTAATTACACATTTAGTATAACAGTACGATGACTAAAAATATCGGTTTCATGAACATATTGTTGAAAAAAACAACTTTTATTCCACCTCAGGGTTGGAAGAAAATGCTTTTTCTTCAATGCCAACAAGGTACTTGAATTAATTTAGTTTATTTTTTGCAAACATTAAAATACACAAGTACTTCATATGAAGCATCTGGTATACCTTGGTACCAATCCCATAACACCTTATTTAAAATAAAATGGATATAGACTATTATGATCAGTGCGTTTACCGTAAATGTCAGAATACGGGTGCACTTTATTTTTTAGGAGCAGCTGGCTTGACCGGAGAAAAGGACATCAGCTGACTGCTGTAAATCTAAGTGTTCCGTGTGTGTGTGCGTGTGTTTCTGTGTGTGTGTACAGGTGGGAGAGGTGAGCCGCCTCATTGAACAGATGTCCTGTCAGGCGGAGGAGGTGGAGAAGAGGCACGGCGTCATTCTTTCGACTCCAAACAAAAACAAGAGTGGGTAGCGTTTGCATATCAGCCATAACATTATCACCACTAAGAAGTGAAGACAGGTGGTTCTAATGTTATGATGGATCAGCATCGGGTTAGAGACAGCACCATGTTAACTGCCCTTGTCAAAAGCAGGTTTGTTAGAGAAGACACACAATAACAGCCTTTGACAAACACAGCAGTGTCTGTTTATTCAAGGTTTACCGGGATTCCATCACAACACATCATTTGATCTTGTGGACATCAAAGCTAATGAATATGCAGTCATCTTTTAGAGTAGACTAACACAGAGATTATTGAGATAATAAATAACAATAATAATAATACATTTAATTTATAATGTTGTCTACCATCAAACTGCTGCTGCCGCCAAACTAGAAAAAGCACTCAGAGAGCGCAAACCTTTAAACCACTTATGAATGAGTTATTATTATTACCAGCCTCTTCATCTACTGACAACCCCCAACAAACTCTCCGAGTGACTCTCAAATACTCTGTAGCCCCTCGTTTCCGGCACCTGCCACTTCAGCGTCTCTGTTCAGCCCACTGAGCCCCCAGCTCCACCAAACGGCTTGTTATCTTATCTTGTTTTATTTAACATGCTGTGAAACACGTAGCGTCGCCTGAAAGTAATCCCCTTCCAGGATGCGACGAAATCTACCTCTGTTCCGATGTGAGCTAATTTAGTGCAAATTTGTGTCTCAAATCTGACAAACAAACACACAAGGGTAAAAAAGATAACCTCCTTCCTTGGCAGAGGTAATAAAAGATGATCATCGCGCTCCTTGATGACGGGCCGCGTTCCTGGAATTATGATATTATTGTTTCCGGATTCTTTCAGGAAACCAAGAGGAGCTGGAGCAGCTGAACAAGGAGGTGAAGAGGAACGCCAACTTGATCCGGGTCAAGTTAAAGTGTGAGTGATTATTTTTTTGTTCTAATCCTGATATAAGATACTTTCTGGTTCGCCACAGCAGATCAGCTGTTTCTATCCAAAGTTACAGCCGGTACCCTGCTGGCAACAGTACCAGCAACAGAACAAATACACTTCCTGATGCAACCCTCCGCATTTATCTGGGATTTAGACCGGCACTGGAGGTCAACTGATTTTGGGACCCCTTCATGTGCGACGTTCTTACTAACCTCTGCCTGGATGTTGCTGTTTGAAAGGATGAAGAGGAACTGTGCGACACAAAGAACTTCCTCAAATTCTGGGACCTGCGTAGGTCAGAACGTGGAAATTGACTTGCAAATCTGCAGAACTAGAAAAGGCCACTGATATCCGCGGTGATCCGAAGAACAGAACTCTGACTGAAGAAAGACGCCAGAGTTACTGTCATCTGTACTATGAAACCAAAACATTAGGCTCTGCAACAAAAGTTGGTGCATATGAATATACTTGAGGAGATCCATCTTCTTCCAATGACCCTCAACGCTTATTCTGTCCGGGGGCTGGATCTTATCCCAACTGACATTGGGTGGGAGGCAGGGTACACTCTGGGCGAGTCGCCGGTTCACCACAGTCCCGACTAGCGGAGACGGAAAACTGTTCACACTCAACTTCACACCCAAGGTCAGTTTAAGGGCACCAAACCGCCTATGTTACTTCCTCTTTTTTTTTTTTTTTGGACCGTGGGAGGAGCCTGTGGACCTGGAAGAACCCACACAGACGCAGAAAGAACATGCAAACTCAGCACAGAAAGGTGCGGGCAGAGGTGGACAGGAACCCGATACCCTCTTCACCACTGTACCAGGTCTATATTGTGTCTATCATATTTTAGAAGGAGCTTTTTTTATGAAAAACACACTTTTTCTGACATAACTTAGCATTTAATTTAATGAGTTCAATCGGGGGATACTCGTACAACGCAGGGCTTAGACCTAGTGTTAAACTAATCCGGTGTTTGTTTTTGTGTTTCTCTTCCAGCAATGCAGAATGACTTTCCGGCTGTTGAGGGCGTCCAAAGTGCTTCAGTCATCCATCGTATTCAGAAGAATCAGGTCCGAAAGAACTTCATTCCCTTGAATACGACCGATGAATATATATTGTCATCCTCTGAGTGGAGCGATATCCTTCAAAACCAAATGAGTTCAATCCTTGCGGTCTGTGTACCTAGTAGATTTTCACCTGGGGTTCAATAATCTGATGTCAGATTCTGATGCGTCCCCTCCTCCAGCACTCTCACCTGACACGGCGGTTTGCTGAAACCATGCGGGGCCACCATAAGGCGCAGATCTCCTTCAGGGAGAAATCCAAAGCACAAATTCAGAGACAGCTGCAGATCGGTGAGTCGACAGACACAAATCCAACCAAAACAGGAGCAAATGTCCGACTAGCTCCGTATAAATGGACTTCATAGGATTCACTGAGATGTGATCTTGTCAGATCAGTTATGGAAGATTCCTGTGTGTGAGGTTTCCATACTGGTGCCTCAGATCACACACACATTATGCTTTAAAAGCCCATTATCAACATTTATACGTGAGTTTGACACAGAAAAGGTGTCAGAGGAAACAGAAAGAAACAAATAAGTAGAGGTGTAATACTGCCATCTAGTGGTGAAACTCCTAAAACACATGTCCGGTATGGACAAGCTTCCTGTTTGCTCACTTACATCAATCATTCATTCTTTCGTTTTCCGTAGCTGCTTATGCTGTTCAGGGCCGTGGGGCTTGAACCTATCCCAGCTGACAGTAGGCGCCACAACATTAAAACCATACACTGGATTTAATTGTTATAGCTGGTCGTAGTGTTATGGTGATCCATGTTATAGTTTTTTGGGTTATCTGCCGCAGTGGACCATTCCTTTATACCCCCAATTTTTCTGGGATATGATATACGGGGAACTCACTCCCCCCTACTATATTCTGTAATTCATCTCCAAGTGTGAAGGTGTAACCGACTGTTGAGTTAACCGACTGTTGAGTTAACCTTCGCGATTACAAAGCCTGCCAAAGCTGATTAATCTGGTTTCTTTCAGTGGATAAGGGGACCACAGATGAGGATCTGGAGGAGATGCTGCAGTGTAACAATCTCGCCATCTTCATTTCTGGTGTGAGTTGAGTTTCCTCACACAGTTATAGCACCAGTGGGCATGTGTGGTGTGTGGGTGGGGTCTCATATGACGGTCTTAAAGGGTCGCCTGTAGCTCAGTGGGTAGAGCGATCGCCGCCCAGCCTGAAGGACGGAGGTTCCAACCCCTTAGCCCTTGGAGTCTACATGCCTTAGGGATGTAGACTCCCTAAGGCATGTAGATGCAGAGAAATCATTTTGTAATGTTGTTTTGGATGATTGTGCTGGTTGTTATAAGTAGTACGAATTATTAATAGTATTATAGGTTGTTTAAACAAAAGGGAAGAAGAAGTACAACACAAAGACTTTGTTGGGATGTGAGATGTTTGAGATGCACGGTTTGGAGAATGTCATTCAGATAAATCATGGAAAGAAAGCAGGTTCAGTCTGGGTCTCTCGGTCCTTTTTCTTGACATCAATCTAATCATATGACAGATGATTGACAGGTTCAGAAGGGTTGTGGCTCATGAGGAGGAGGAGTCAGGAACAAACTGTGGCCTGCCAGCGAGCAGGGTTAGCTTCAGAGAGTAAGTTACCATGGTTACTGACCCAGAGTTTAACTCACCTCGTTCTCCTGAACGGAAAACCCAGAATTTCCCTCATCTCAGGTTTAACTAACTCCAAGTTTCCACTAAACCTGCTTCCTAAAATGTCCCCCAGAACCTCTTTATACATGTTTTGTTTTGTTTTTAACATTTCATCTGTAAGCAACGCAAGTATAATGTCGAATTTTGAGAAACATTACGATGGATGCAAAATATCCCATAATTATTGTCCAAAAAAATCCCAGAAAATAAGATTTCGTCAATTTTGCACACCCCTAATGGTTTTCCAATAGTTCTGTTTTTGTTTTTCATCTTCTGGACATGCATCCGATGCAACATGAAGCTGTTTGGACTGAATATAAAAACAACTCACCCTTTGACAGATCATCTCTGGCGCCCAGATTTCAAGCCAGGCCCTGAGTGAGATTGAATCTCGCCATCAGGATATTCTCTGTCTGGAGTCCAGCATCAGAGAGCTGCACGAAATATTTGCTGATACGGCGTTGCTGCTGGAAAGTCAGGTGAGAAAACGGAAGAATATATTGAGAACCTAAACCCGAAAGGTGCCGATTGATTCTTCCTCTGTCTATCTAATCGATCTATCCAGGGGGAGTTGATCAACAACATAGAGAAGAATGTGACGAGTGCGGCGGAGTATGTGGACACGTCCAAGGCAGAAACCCACAAAGCCGTCGCGTATAAGAAGAACCCGTACAAGATAGGATCTGTGCCGAGCCTCTTCAAGTCCTTCAAGAGGAAAAAGGCCGCTAAGACTGATACTGATCAGAACTCCTCGCACGTGAACCAGAACTGAGCCCGGGGACGTGTTTGAAGATCGATCAGCTAAAACATCCTGATGAATCCGGAGACACTTTTCATAAGATTGAGGGTTCAGAGTCTGTGGCCCCCCTTTTTTTACATAGATTTTACATGGAATTTTTTGAAATGTGAATTTGCACTGTTATCACAGTGAAAGTGTCAAAAGAAATCAATCAAAATCCTGTGGACATACTTTTAAATTAAACGTACCCATGGAGCTTTGTTATAGGGAACGGTGAAAAAAAAAATAATTAATGTAACTCATTTGTGAGACAAATTCTCAATTCTTGCACTTAAGATTCTAGAAGAATTTGCTCTATTTCCATATTCAGTTGGCTTTGAACCCTTTCAACATCAAATCCATATTAATTAGATAAAATCTCTTGTTTTTATTACTTTTTGTACATTAATGGACTCAATGTCCTTTAGCTGCAGTTCCCCTTAGTGGCCAGTAGGTGGCTTGAAGGCTGGAGGCAGAACTCGGGATTATTAGCCTTTCATCCACTTTGGAATCCTACTAAACTGTTTCTGATGTTTTTGTTAGATGTGTCGTGTTTTTACTGCTGTTTGCTACTGTTTTTTTTCTAATATCCATAGAATTGTCTGTAATGCTTTAAGGTAAATAATCCTAAATGTTATTTAACCAGTGCTTTTTGTAAAGTGTGATTGACTCATTGAGTGATGGAAAAAATGGAACCACAGGTCAATAAGAGGTTTTCTTGTAAAAAATACATGTTTGATGTTCCTTACAATGAAAAATGTCAAGCAATTATCCAATGAGAAAGAATGAATTAGTTTTTAGCCATGCTAGACCCCTGGTAGTCCATCGCTTGATATCAGGCTGAAATGAATTATTGTGAGGTCATGCTCACTACAGGGTGAACTATAACAACTTTTCATCTAGTTTTATTATGTGCCAGTGTTCAACCGAGATTTCATGAGCTGTAAACCATAATCATCAGAATGAAAAGTTTAAAAAAATGCTTTAAATATTTCACTTTACACGCGATTGTTACCCATGTAGTAATATGTATTTTTTTATATATATATAATTATATATTTCATCAAGATTCCATAACTGTTCAAATATTGTTATTTTCCATGTGAATATACATGTAGATATATATATATATATATATATATATATATATATATATATACACATACGTACATTTCTTTGTCGGGAGGTTATATTTTCTAAATGGTAGTGACTTCCTGGACATGCGGTCACGTCACTTCCTGTATTTTCGCGCCGTTCCCCTCAGTTCGCTGATCGCTCTACTGACAGGTAAGATTGTCAGATCTTGGCAACATATAGATCTTATATGTTGTAATGCAGCAGTAGTGTGATGAATCTCAATGGACTCAGTCTATATTAAGTGATTAGAATCTTTTACTATTAAGAAAATGCAAGCTAATAATATCCACTTCGATATGAGGACTGAGAGGGTCCTTGTACTGGAGTGTCGGGACAACATGTTAATAATCCAGGCGGAATTGGTTCATGGAAAATGGATAAGTTTAAGGATCTGATAGACTTTAACAAGAATCAAAATATGATGAACAGACAACTGGGTTGCAGGTCTGCAGTGGTAAGTACCTACTTAAGTGGTCTAAGGATGCACAGGGTTATGAGCCTGACATAGATGTCCATGGACAGCGAAGGCTGGTCTTTGTTCACTAACCCGACAGAAAGATCTATTTTATCCCAACTTGCTAAAAAAAACAGTTAATGCTGGTTCAAATAGAAAGGCATCAGAGCCCACAATGCATCACGGAGCTGATTTTGTGGGACATATGCGTTCAGATGGTTTTAATGTTATGGTTTATGGGTCTATGATGCATCATTTACAAAGTAAAGTCTTCTGTGAACCTGTGTATCCTGCAGATGGGGGTGTCATCATCCTGAAAGAGAAAATCCTAAACGCATAATCATCCCCTCACTTCAGTCACTTTCAGGACTTCCTCTGTGTGAATCTCATTTGGACCTCCAGGGGGGGCTGGCAAACTCTCAATCTCCCCCCTACATCATGGGAATACTGCCAGGATGAACCCAATGACTGGTCTTTTGATTGCCCCCCCCCCCCCCCCCCCCCCCCCCCCACCTCCACCTCACAGATAAGATTTCACAGATTGTCTTTGTCCTTTGCTGAACCTTTTTATTTTGAAAGGGGGAAATCGATTGGGAGCAAGTTTAAGAGCTATAAAAAGAGACACAGGCCTTCCTAAAAACATTGTTGCTTTATTGGTTGTGCCAAGATGGCAAAGAGTTCATGGTGTGGAAACTGATCACTATTTAAAAGGGTTGAGAGGTGTGAGTGAGGCTGCATAAACCGTAGAGCCCGCCTTGTCTGCTTTGATTGACAGGTGATCCGTCTATCATTTAAACAGGTCCATCTTCAAAAGAACCCTTAAACATCTTCCCAGTTGGAATGCAGTACTAAGGATGGGCAAATGGATGGGAACAGTTTGTAAATGTTTGCCTCCACAGTCAGGCTTACTTCTTGGCTTTGCCCTGGGCGGCCACCGCCGCCATGGCCTTCTTCACCGTTTCCTCATCGCCGAGGAAAGACATGGGCTTAACGGGCTTCAGGTTTGCATCCAGCTCGTACACGATGGGGATTCCTGTCGGCAGGTTCAGCTCCATGATGGCTGCATCGGACATACCTGGAAAGACAGACGGAAGAGATGTAAATGATCCAGTGAGAAACAAGAGCAAACAGGAAGGACAACATCCCTACAAAAGAAGGGTATCTCAAGACAAATGTGATTTATAATCTGAGAAACATAATGTTCACACCCCATATGATTCTTTTGTGACATTTACTATTGTCCTTGAGGCTCTCCTTAGTCATGCCTGCCCACCTGCTTACCAACCCCCACCCCCATGAAAGAGAACGGCCTTTCTGCATAAAGGTCGTGACTGTAATGGGAACCGATCTCATGACCTTCTCCTCTGTCCCGGGGCTCTAGTGCGAGTCCCTCTGTGCTATTTTTGTGCACTGTACTCTACCCAGACTACTAAATTTAGTCTGTCTGTGATTATTTATTCGGGCTGAAAATTGAAGGAAATCTACTTTTAATCCTTCAATGACCTCATTAAGAAAAGAAAAAAACATGGACAGAATTTCTTTGCACAATTTTAGTTCACAAAGCTTTTATTCATTTAATGATGTACCATATAATTATGAAGAATGTGACCGGGCTTTTAAAAAGAAGGGGAAAAAAATCAGAATTAGATAGTTATTTATAGTTTTTTAGTAGTCATTGTCGGATTAGCTCAACCTTTGATCAAAGCGTGTTTTTAGAAAAACCATATGGCACTTATTAAACTTTTTTTGTTGAATAGATCAGTTAAGGAAGTCCTCACAGGCTTTAATATGCTAAAAAAAAAAAAATCTCATCAAATACAACTTCCTCAATAGGCATGATTAATTCTTTCTCCTCAGCGGCCCCTCTGACCTGTGGTGTCCCCCTGGGCGCCATCATTGGCACCTTACTCTTTAACATACAACTGCTGCCGTTGGGTCATATTATAAACGGGCGGCTCGTAAATTTTGCGTTAAGAAATTAAGACACAAATGTGCTCAATCAACTAGTTGAGCAG
This sequence comes from Lophius americanus, assembly GCA_037951165.1. Classification (NCBI taxonomy): domain Eukaryota; kingdom Metazoa; phylum Chordata; class Actinopteri; order Lophiiformes; family Lophiidae; genus Lophius; species Lophius americanus. Next base: position 796,934 of record JBBDHG010000128.1, on the reverse strand, counting down.
GACATCAAAGGGTTGAACTGAAACATTCCCTTAAATTGATATTTGGACTTTTTCCGGATGTTTAAATCTACTCTTCTCTATTTCAAAGCTAGGAGCGGTTTCAAACTCACCCTCTAAGTGCTTGACGATGCCACGCAGACTGTTTCCGTGGGCAGCAATGATAACGTTCTTCCCCGCCTTGATTTCGGGGGCGATTACGTCATTCCAGAAGGGCAGAGCGCGGGCGATGGTGTCCTTCAGTGACTCGCATGTTGGGAGCTCGCCCGCCTTCAGGTTCTTGTAGCGCCGGGACTGGAGGTAGAAAACGTAAACAGACGTCACATAACTGACAAACCTTGGAGTATTTTATAACTCATTCGTGCTGAAGCCTCACCTCGCTGATGATTTTGTTGTAGTTGTGCTCCTTGTCCATAGGTGGGGGTGGGATGTCAAAAGAGCGGCGCCAGATTTTCACTTGCTCCTCGCCGTGCTTTTCAGCCGTCTCTGCCTTGTTGAGACCGGTGAGGCCTCCGTAGTGACGCTCATTCAGGCGCCAGGTACGAATCACAGGCAGCCACATCTGGTCCGTGCCCTCCATGATGGTCCACAGGGTCTTGACAGCCCGCTTCAGCACCGACGTGTAACACACGTCAAACTTGATGCCGGCTTCTTTGATAGCCTGGGCGCCACGCTTGGCCTCCTCCATGCCCTTCTCGCTGAGGTCGGCGTCGAACCAGCCGCAGAAGCGGTTCTCTTGGTTCCAGGCGCTCTCGCCGTGACGGACGATGACCAAACGATGGACAGCAGCCATACTTGCAGTGTGTCTACGGATTCAAACCCTTAACCCAACACAGAATCCCTCAGCCCTTCTAATAGTACTCCTGCACACGCTGGCCAACCGACAGTGAGCGCCAGCCGGCATACCACCGTCTTTTTATAGCAGCCTGGCCTCCTTTACACTCCACCTGTGAGAAGCTCTCATGCTCTGATGGACAGACTGGGCCAGCCAATGGACCCCAGACCCACCCCAGTCTGGCGGGACGTGTGGTGTCTCGGAAGGGCAGAGGTCAGATATTAGGCCAAAATAGCAACATGACTTTTAAAGTGAGATCTTAGCAACAAAATTATCAGGATCAGAAGAGGCTGCAGGGAAACACGGCACCCTTAGGTGAACAGATTCACAGATTCATCCCTTAGAGAGAAGTTACAGCTCTTTTCTCTGTGGAGTTTGTATTTTTAGTAAATACACTGTGTGGACTTTTGTTTGAGTGCATAACAATGACTCCAACAGGTCCATTCAGTTTCTGTGACAGAAGAAGATAAACTGGTAGCATGATGCTAAAACAGCTGAATCAACAGCTGCATTCAGTAGCATTCATCTGCTTTTTCATACAGTGCATGCAACAAGTGTCAACATATGCTAACATGAATCAGACATATACTTGTATGAATCAGACATATACTAATATGAATCAGACATATACTTGTATGAATCAGACATATACTAACGTGAATCAGACATATACTTGTATGAATCAGACTTATACTGATATGAATCAGACATATTCTAAAGTGAATCAGACATATACTAGTATGAATCAGACATATACTTGTATGAATCAGACATATACTTGTATGAATCAGATATATACTAAAATGAATCAGACATATACTAGTATGAATCAGACATATACTTGTATGAATCAGACTTATACTGATATGAATCAGACATATACTAGCATGAATCAGACATATACTGATACGAGTCAGACATATACTAGTATGAATCAGACATATACTTGTATGAATCAGACATATACTAGTATGAATCCGACATATACTTGTATGAATCAGACATATTCTAAAGTGAATCAGACATATACTAGTATGAATCAGACATATACTAGTATGAATCAGACATATACTTGTATGAATCAGACATATACTAAAATGAATCAGACATATACTGATACGAGTCAGACATATACTAGTATGAATCAGACATATACTAGTATGAATCAGACATATACTAGTATGAATCAGACATATACTAGTATGAATCAGACATATACTGATATGAATCAGACATATACTGATACGAGTCAGATATATACTAGTATGAATCAAAAATACTAGCATGAATAAGAAATACTATTATGAATAAGAAATACTAGTATGAATCAGACATATACAAATATAAATCAGACATATACTTGTTTGAATCAGACATATACTAGTATGAATCACAAATACTAGTATGAATCACAAATACTAGTATGATTCAGATATATATTAATATAAATCAGACATGTACTAGTATGATTCAGATATATGCGAATATGAATCAGACATATGGTTGTATGAATCAGAAGACAGTTACATGTGTAAAACAGATTCTTCCAAAAGAACGCCTGTTATGCGTGATATGTACTGACAAATACACCAAGATATGATTGTATTAGTTGTTTTTTGTTGGTCTCAGAACATTATGATTCAAATTACGAATAATCTTCAAATGTTATGTGACTGTTATGAAACGTTGAAGAGTAGAAAGTGCTAAATTTGTGTTAAAATGTAAGGGCTACTTGTAAAAAGTATGAAATTGTTCAGGGGACCCTTTAATGTCCCATTTAACTGGTTGGGTTGACATTTTGAGTCTCTATTTCTTTTTGAAAAATGAGTTCCACCTGACTGAACCTGTTCATATATACCCAATGGCAGCATTTATATTCTAAACAGTAAGGGGCCGAGGACGGAGCCCAGAAGGAGCCCAGGGGGACACAGAGGAGAATGCATTTGTCATTGCTGTTGAGAGAGTAGGAATTTATTTTTCTGTTTATGATGATAAGTGACATCTTTCCTCAGAGCATTTATCAAAACGTGCTTTAAAAAAAAGGTTGAGCTAGTCCAATTAAAATTGAACATTTACCATAATCTTTATTTTTATTTTTATTTTTTTTTACTGTTTTTTAATTTAATGCTAGATCTATAGTACTATGATATTAAATAAATATATGTCCTAAATGAATAGAATATGCAAATAAAGAATTATTATTTCTTAAAGAGGACATAAATTATTAATACATTTTTTAATTCCAACCCGAAGATATAAAACTTCTCATGACGATCCGTCATTCCTGTCCGTCGCCTTTAGGTGGCGCTTCAGTACAATGTATACTGCCTCCCTGTGGTCGTAAAATGCCCCGCGTCATCGCCACGGCTCGGGGAAAATAACCAGAAAGCCAAGTATTCTGCTGCATCCCTCAGGAGGTGGAAGCGGAGATGCAGGACGGAGATGAAGGTGCTGATGAAGCTCGGTAAACTGAACCCGACTGAAAGGCAGAGGCCCGAGTTCTCGGGCAAAGTCAATGTCTGCGGTCCCTCCCAATCCAATAATGACCCATATGTGGAAACATGAGAAATCCAATAGTCCAAAAATGTCCTTTTAATGGAATTCCAGGCAGGATGCCAACATCCACCGAAGAAGGATTTGCTTTTGTTTTTTTCCCTGCTATGTGAAGTAGGAGCTCACAGGGATGACGATGCAGAGGAAGATGCTGCACACTGGAATAAATCCCTCTTCAGAGATATGAATAAAATATTGAGCACAAGGAGGGATTAGCTTGTTGTGAGTAAAAACGTACGGATGGGGTTCAGATTTTTACAGGAGAAGAAGTGAGAATTGGCTCGTTAAGATTTTTCCTGTAAATAAAAAATGTGTATTATGTGTATAATATGTGTGATGGTGATATTTAAGCATTTTAAGATAAAGTATGTCTTAAAATTGGTTGGAAAAAGTTCATTTTGAGAATGTTTTCTACGATGGGCCGTCTAAAAAGAAGTTCCTATATCTGAGTGAAATCTTCCTCTATGAGTGCGTTTGTCTTAAATAACATATTTCCTCTATAAAACACCATCAAAGATTATTTTGCACAGGAATGTAAACCGCACTTTATTAAGGACATTAAATGCCCCTTTTTTTTAATAAACTCAAAGGTAATGGTGATTTTATTACTTAATTATTCCATTTTTTATTTTTTTTTGATGCGCTGTCATGAGCTGGTGAGAAACAACCATAATAATATATATAATTATGTACAAATACTCAAATTAAATGATAATAAAGTGAAAAATCAAAGAAATTAATAATTACATAGTTAAATTTTAAGTGCTTGCGCCTGTTGGATTTTATTGAGTCAACCAAATTTTTTAAATGCATTTATTCAAATTTCATAGAATTATCTTGAATTTGTTTATTGCTGCCTTTTGAATGGGAAATGTATTTAAAAGCCATAAAGTATATCAGAACCATCACATGAATATTTATTAATTCTACTATTATTATTATTATTGATTATTATATTTATGATATAGAAGTTTTATTGTTTTCATTCATAATTTAAGGACAAAAAATCATCACATTTAGTTTATTAACAAGTTTATGTTTCAAATTATGTCATTTCGAATACTTGGAGATTTTACAGGTAATTAAAATACATCAATTCTAAGTATTAGACCTAAATATTTTTTGAGTCAATCTTGAATTTTATTATTATTACTGTAACACCACATTCATTATTTGTCGAGTCTTGCCACACCTGATAAAAACCCCGCAGGCGACTATTATTCAGCACACAAGCTGATAAACCGGTTGAATCTGCCAGCAAAGAAGAAAATCGACTGACGGATCAACTTACACACTGTTTGTTACATTCTTTTGTTTTTTTGTGAACTGGGGAAGATGTGAAAAAAACAAAAACAGGATCACTTCGGGCATCATTTCTCATGCTTGAGATAAATATTTCATTTGTTGTCTTAATTATAAGATTTTATAACTTGTATACCTCTGTAAGCTAAGCATTAAATAACTGTTTATTCATAATATGGGGCACAAAATACTAATATGTAACGTATTAGGGGTGTTTGTGTGTTTAATATATGACACAAAAAAGCCAGGAGTGAATTAAAACATCACTGAAGCTAATTTTTGTTGTTGTTTTATTTGTTTTTTTGAAAAATACATCATTTATGTGAAGCATAGAAATGACAAATAAAGGGGTTTTGTTCATTATTAAATGGTGGTTGTGACGCTGTCAGCTGTTCTGCCCTCTAGCGGCCAAAGAGGGTTAATGCTCCTTCTTAATGTTGACAAAAACATTAGACAGGTATTTCACTTTTCCATTGATTGCAGTCACAGCAGTTAATCAATGTTCTTCTGAAACACACATCATGAAATAACGTCTCAAGAACCACCAAGTGAAAAACTTACTCAGATATTAGGGATATTAATGTTTGGGAGGATCATTTAAGGGTCGCCTTCCTCTAATTTCCCCAGACGCTGCGAGTGCGTTTTCTGCCGGATCCATAGTGGTGGTTCTGTTGTTCGGTGAGGAAGGAGAACAAGGGAGTTTATGTGATCCCACCGTTAGGATGACTCAGCCTGCAGCATCCATGCAGCTCCTGCTGAAGGCCCCCCCCCCCTTGGGCACCCTGCTGCGTGGAGGTGCTGGAGGGCTTTGCTGAATAAGCAAATATCTGGGGTATCCACATTCTGGATACAGACCTACACACACACACACACACTGTACTGCTGCAAAGTACCGCAATACACTTCCTGTGTATGTGTGCAGTTATGCAGCAGGAGGAATATCCCCAACTTACTGTTTACCTGATGCAGCAGATGGGACCACACACACACACACACACACACACACACACAAAGACACAACCACACATACAAACACAGACCTACACACAGTCACACACATAAAAACACACACCCACACACGCCTACACAAACACACTCACGCACACACAAACACACTCACGCACACACAAAGACACACACACACCCACACACACACAAAGACACACACATAAAAACACACAGCCACACATACAAACACAGACCTACACACAGTCACACACATAAAAACACCCACCCACACACGCCTACACAAACACACTCACGCACACACAAAGACACACACACATAAAAACACACAGCCACACATACAAACACAGACCTACACACACTCACACACACAAAGACACACACACACTTACACAAACACACGGAAACACACACAAAAGACACACACAGACAAACAAACAAACTCTCCAACACACCGACACACACACAAAAACACATAAAAACACAGACCTACACACACTCACACACACGCAAACACACCCACACACACACCTACACAAAAACACACACACGCACCCACACACAAGCAAAGACAATCGCACAAACACCGACCTACACACAAACGCAAACACACAAACACACTCACACTCAAACACACACACTGAGTCACACAGGGACAGTAAATGCATTCCAGGACTTTGGTGTAACTGACCTGCCAGTGAAAATATTTGTCTTATAGAAGTGGAGGACGGAAAGAATAAGTAATAAATAATGTATTACTTTCTAATATTGTATTCTGTAACATGCTCTGCTGCTGTAACCCTGCAATCTCCCCATTGTGGGACTAATAAAGGTTTATCTTATCTTATCTTATCTTATATATATATATATATATATATATATATATATATATATATATATACAGTATATAAAAAAACATGGATATTATATATGCATATATATGTAATATATGTTATATAAATATATAAACAGTTCATATATCTTTATAGACACACAAACACACATATATATTTTAAAGCTTAGAAAGTAATAAATTGTTTCTTTTTCAAATTAATAATCACTCTTGGTAATAACTATAATAATTATATTTATTATCATCATCATTGTAATTAATATTATTATTATCATCATCATCATTATAATCATCATGATTAATATTATTATTATCATCCAAGTCATTGTTATTATTATTATTATTATTATTATTATTATTATTATTATTTTAATCATTATCCTTGTTATTATTACTATCATCATCATCATTATTATCATTCTTAACTATTATTATTTGATCATCATCATCATCATTGTTGTTATTATTATATAATTATTAATATTATTATTATTATTATTATTATTATTATTATTATTATTATTATATAATATTAATAATAATTATTATTATTATTATTATTATGCCGCGTCATGATCGTTAGAGAAAGACGCCCACGCTCTCTTTAACTCTGCGTCTGCCGCAGCGAAGAAACCAAAACAAGGATGAATTAGTCTTTTATTTTTTGACCTATAAAATATAAACACAACAATGAAATTAAGATCTTTTTATGCCTTGAGTCCAGGCTGACATCATCTGTTGGAATTGTGATTTTCTCTCTTTCTTTTTTCTCCATGTTATCTGGGAATAAGTGAGTTGAGGTGTGAAACTCACAGAAAACACACATTCTTGTCATTTCCTCTGAAACCCTTCCTCGTTTCCGTCCCTCACCACGTCTTCTGTTTTCCTCCTGCCCCACCATTACCAGCCCACAGAGTCTGCTTTGTCACACTTTGTGCAGAGCGCCTGCGTCAGAACTCCCCCCCCCCCCTGCTATAAAAGCTCCGGCTGCTGCAGCGGCGAGCATTCAGGGCTTCAACCTGAGCCCCTCCTACACACACACACACACGCACACACACACGCACATTCAGAGGAGAGGCAGAGTAGCCAGTCCGTCCACAAGCAGCCATGAGTAGCGTGGGATACGACCCCCACTACTTGACCTCGTCGTACAGGCGCTGGTACGGAGAAGCCCCCCCTCGTGTGGGGGTGAGCAGAGGGAGGACCCACTCCGTCTACTCCTCTCATGCTTCCCCGCTCTCCTCCTCCTCCCATCAGCGCTACGCCTCCGCCGGCCGGGTGCTGCTCTCCTCCTCTTCGCTAGCCTCCTCCGTGGAGCTGGAGCTCGGCCAGGCGGCCCAGATCAGCTCCGAGTTCCGCAGCATTCGCACCGAGGAGCGCCACCAGCTGCAGGGCCTCAACGACCGCTTCGCCGGCTTCATTGAGAGGGTGCGCGAGCTGGAGCAGCAGAACCGGGCTCTGGAGGCAGAACTGCTGCTGCTGAGGCAGAGACACACTCAGCCCTCCCATCTGAGGGCGCTGTATGAGCAGGAGGCCCGCTCCCTGAGGGCGGCCGTGGATGAGGCCCGGGCCGAGAAGCAGGCCGCCCTGCGACAGAGAGAGATTCTGGAACAAACCCTGAGCGCCCTGCAGGGTCGATACGATGATGAGGTGCTGGCCCGTGAAGATGCCGAGGGCAGGTTGATGGAGGCCCGTCGTGAGGCCGACCAGGCTGCCTTAGGTAGGGCTGAGCTGGAGAAGACCATTGAGACTCAGCTGGAGGAGCTGGCCTTCCTCAAGAGGATCCATGAGAGTGAGCTGGCTGAGCTTCAGGGCCAGGTCCAGCTCGGCGTCCAGGTGGCGGTGGAGTCTGAGGCCGCGGCCCCTGACCTCTCCGGGGCTCTCAGGGACATCAGGTCCCAGTATGAGCGGCTGGCGGCCAAAAACATGCAATCAGCAGAAGAGTGGTTCAGAGGGAAGGTGGGCTCCATGACGGAGGTCGTGGCCCAGCACAGTGAAACCATGAAAAGCTCCAGGGACGAAGCAGGGGAGTGCCGGCGCCAGCTCCAGACCCGGCTGCTGGAGATCGACGCATGCAGAGGTCTCAATGAATCTCTTGATAAACAGCTAAATGAGATGGAGGAGAAGCAGAGTGCTGAGATAGAAGCCATGCAGGTCGGTCTGTTATTAATTATTCAGGTTCCGGGGTTATTTGGGGGATTTTTTTTTTGTTGTTGTTGTTGGATCACTCAGGTGTTACGTTTCATATCAAATGTCTTTGTGCTTTTGTGACTTCTAAACAAATACTTGACTTTATCTCCTTTTTAGGACACCATCGGGGAGCTGGAAGGTGAGCTGGGGGGCATCAAACAGGAAATGGCTAACTACATGAAAGACTACCAGGACCTTCTGAATGTCAAGATGGCGCTGGACATAGAGATTGCCGCATACAGGTGAGAGGTAACGACAGAGGGCTTTACGAAAGTAAAAGTTCTCCTCAGGTAGAAGAAAAGAAAAATATGACACAAATATTTTGTGGCGTATTTTATGTCTCCATGAATTTAATATGTAACAAAGTCTAAATTTAGCATTAAAATGACAGAAAAAAATCTGACTTATAAATTATTTCATGATGAAATTTTCTATTTCATGGAAAAATAATCAATTTTAATTAGATGAGCTCAATCTTTCGGTATAAAATACGGTTGCCCCTCCAGTGACATAGAGGAAGAGATAATAATCTCGTGGCCACGCCTTACACGACTTATTATCACGTGGGAAGGAGATTGGATTTTTTCCTTGGGTGTCACCAGAGAGGTTCAGTACCAAAGTATCATTTTAGAAAGATCTTTGACCTCATTAGACTTTTTTGGTTGTACAAATATTCATAATTCTATTTAGTAAGTCCTCAAAGGCTTTAATATGCAAAAATAAAACAAAATACTATTTATCTAATAGAACTTTGACCTGTTTTAATGAAGAAAATCCGACTCAAAATGAACTTAATCGGACATTTGTGCAGGATATTAAAGGGTTAATTAAGGTGAGGCGTGAATGCTTAACGAACTGAGGAACACATTTTAAGACTTAGAGAGGTGATTCAAAAGGTCATTTAAGTTGAATAAATGTACAAACATATGTATGAGGGTGCTATGTATAAACCAGGGTTAAACTGGTTCCTATGGGAAATGACCAAATTTGGGACAACGCCCAAATCTGCGATTCAGTGGGATAAATAAATGAGACTTTTTTTTAACTCATAGCTGAGCATCTTAACGTTTATAGATGATCACTCACTAACTTTACATTTAACAGGAAACTCTTGGAAGGAGAAGAGTCTCGCTTCAGTGTTGGCAGTGTTGGAGTGGCTGGGGGCGTGTCCTCTTTTTACAGCCACAGTCTGTCGGCGCCGTCCTTCTCCCGACCCAGCTACTCCAGCCTGAGCTCTGGCCCCTCCTACCTGATGACATCACGCCTGCTAAGCTCCAGCATCAGCACCACTGAGGGGGTCTTCTCCGCCAGCCGCGCCCGGCAAGCAGAGGTCAGCCCATCTGTGCAAGAGGAGGAGGAGGAGGAGGAGGAGGAGGAGCAAGAAGAGGGAGGCGGAGAGGAGACAGAGACAATGAAGGAGGAAGCAGAAGACGAGGCCAAGGAGAAAGGAGCGGGTTAGTGGAGGTTCTGTTTACACTCTGTAATGGTTCGATCGGCGAGGTCGTGATAATTATCCTCTCCTCAAACAGGTGCTGACGATGCGGCGGAGCGAAAGGAAGAGGTGACAGAAGCTGCTGAGGACGGAGAGACTGAGGAGAAAGGAGAAGCACAAGAGGGAGTGAAAACAGGAGAAGGCGAAAAAGCCGGGGAAAAGAAGAGCGAGGAGAAAGTAGACAAGGCCGATCTCAAGAAAGTCGACAGCAAAGACGACGAAGACGATGCCAGAAAGGAAAAAGAAGGAAAAACCGCCGCTACCAAAGAAAAGAGCGCAGAAGCTAAGAAGTAACTCAGCCGCTCCTACAAACCTCGGTCGACGTTGTCCATTAGCTCTGCAACCACCTGAAGTCTGCTAAACACAATCCTCAATCAAACAACATAACAGCCACGTACAGCAAAACCCCGCAGCTAACTGCTCGCCAATATCCAAACTAGTCCCCAAGGGTCCGGTTCGCCCTTTTCAGGATGAGGGTGAAATGTGAACTATGTAATAGTGAGTGTGAGAGTTTGTGTTGGTCAAATAAACGCCTCTTTAAGCCACGTGTTTCACTGATTTGAGTTTTGGTTCAGCATAAAGAAAGTCTCTAAGGAAGTGTCAACAGGTGACAATTACAGGTGAAGGACCCGGGCGTCTGTACATATGGAGTATATCATCACCATGCTAACGGTTGCGATGCAACATTAGCTTCAATTTCCTGTTTCGTGCGTCTGATAACAACAACCCCACGAATGTAAAAATCCATCACAATAATGCAGGTCATTACTTACATCGTACATAATATAAAGAGATAAACATGCAACCCAACACTAGGTGGGTTTTCACAGGACGATTTTTTTTACGTGACCTGTGGTATTTTCCGACCCGGTGTTTACATGCGTCACCTCATCTAATGGGAAACAGCTTTCTGAGACGCGCAGATGATCCCCACTCCAGTTCACTAGGTGGCGATATTGCTACGATCAGCCAGGCGCCGAGCGCCAACAAGAGCCCAGAAGAAGAATACGACAAAGTGGTGATGAAGCGTGCAAAAGTATCATGGAAAAGCATATTTTGTTAATCGGTGACAAAAACAAAGAAAAATATTTTTAAAAAACGACACATAAACGTAAAGTAAGCATCGTGAATTTCTCGCACGACACTACCGGCCTTTATCACATTCTGTACAGCCATCGCTGTTTCCCTCATCAGCACCGAGTGCAGCGGTACTGCTCCTCATGGACTGATCCGACCTACTGGATGACATCATCCTGTTGGATGGCGGCCAACTATCCTTGGCGCCAGCGCTGCCGCGGGGTTCTGCTGAGTCACTGGAGGTTCTTCATGCTCTCACACTCACTGTTTAATTCCGTAAACCATCCACGCAGGTTTTACGGCTGAGAACGACCTGTCAATCATTTACAGACAACTTTTAACAGGCAAAGATTTTCCCAAAATTTGTGATGAAAAAATGGTGCGTTTTTTTTTTAAATCTCTCAAGTTATCTGGCTTAGTAAAGCCGGCTAATGTTAGCTCATATTACCGAACGTTAGTTTTTTAAGTATGTATTCTAACTGACTTTAATGAGACATTGTATTGATTCCATGACTGCTACAAAGTGTTATTATGTTTAAAAATTATTCTGTAAAATATCTGTGGATAAGGTTAAAGATTTTTATGGGTTTTTAGCTAAATTGTTGACGCTACAGTGAGCGACGCGGGCAAACGCGCTAAGACCATCAATTTGACAACATGCGCACACTGCAAATTAGGAAAACACCTTCATCAATTAGCAAAGGTAGCTTTGCTTATCATCCGGGTCATGCGGTCACGTGACTTCGACTAAACCATTAATCATCATTGCGAAAACAAATAAACTGACGCTAACTTCAAAACTACAGAAAACAAGGTGTTTTATATTTGTTGCAGAAAACTCTTAACCAGCCAGCCAGCATGCTGACTTCAGGTGTCGCCATGGCAACGCGTACACAACAGTCAGAGCGATACTAGATATTACGCAAAAATACCGCCGCTAATCAAAATAGCGTGACATTTTCAGGTATTATATCTGTTTTATTGACTTAATGAAGCAAAAAAAAAATGCGTTATGTATTACTTTTAAGTATCCGTCGTAAAAACGTCAGATTTCTTGCCAACCGTTTTTCTTAATGTGTTCTGTTTGGTTTTTGCAGCGTGCGCGTGTCGGTTTGCAGTGCGTTTGTTCCCGTCGGCTAACGATCAATAGCGCATTACTGATTAGAGATATATTTTAATGTGCAATTTTGTTAATATGAACACAAAAATCAGATTAATATAACTTTCTGCAGTCACAAAAGTCTTTAAAAAATATGAATTATGAGTCTCCCCCACTCTGAAGTGAACTAACAAAATCCCACAAACAGCTAAAAAAAAAAAGAAGGGAAAAGCTCCCCCTAGTGAGTAAAATATTAACAATTACAGTAAAATGTCGCATATTAAAGATAAATATCTTTGAGTTGATTCATATGTAACAATTTGGACTAAATTGGTCAAATGGTTGCGAAAATTATGGCCTGAAGACTTTTGCAGTTAAAGCTGCCCCTAGTGTTAGCAATATAATCAATCCACTTCTTCCTCACACTAAGGTCTACGTGGGTATAAATCCATCAATAAGTTATTGAGTTAAAACGACGGATCTGCAGCGGCAGACAAGGCCGATGGGCCGATGATCAGGCCTTAGCTTCCCCGACTTTTTGGGAATATACGTAATTAGTGGTTAAATGAATTGGCATGCGAAAGAATCTTCACGATACAGATACAGCTATAAAGCTACCGAAACTCTCAGCCTTCCTCTTGCTACTATCTCAGTCTTTAGGATAGTCCTTTAATGTCATTACCAAAGAATATGCAAAAAAAAAATTTTTTTTAAATGTAATATCTTAGACACTCAAAATAAACTACACTGTAAAAATAATAATAATTATAATAATTTGATAAATGTTAACACACAATTAAATGAAATATTATTGTTTAAAATTCAAGTTGAAAATACTATTTTAAATTGTGTCACATTTAAAGTCTTATTCTTTTTTTTAAAATGCCCAAATTTTTATTATTATTATTATTTTTTACAGTGAGTAATATTTGTGTCAAAACGCATTTTCTGTTTGTTTTTTTATTTTAAAGTAAAATCAGGAAAAAGTGTTATTGAAGGAGACTTAAAAGAATTTTCCAATTCTGGAAATTAAACTTTTTCCGGCCTTTGGGAGTCAAAGTGACGCACTGTAAAAGTATATTCGTCAATGAACTTAAGAAATGATGTCATCTAGTAACACTAAATCATATTAAGTGTTGTGGAGTGTTACTTAATTATTTTAAGGTCTTAATATTTAATTCAATTAAGTGTCATTTTTCAGTGTTCATCAAAAAAAAAATCTATTTTACAGTGTATAAACGACACTATGAAATGACAAACCGTTTGGTCAAGGACGTTTTAAACTATAAAATAGAATGAGACCTGTGAAAATATTTCGTGATGACATTTTGTATTTCGTGGAAAATAGTCGTTTTGGTAAAAAAGTTTTTTTTTGAAAAATGGTTTGACCCTTTTTAAACTTTTCTGGTTGAATCAAGCTACAAAATTCTGTTTACTAAATCCTCACATGTTTGAGTTTGGTTAAAAAAACAAATAAATCCTACTTTTCAAATAGGACTTTCTCTATAGCAGTGGTTAACGCCTCCTCGTCGGTGGCCCCTTTGGGCCGTGGCGTCCCCCAGGGCCCCACCCTCGGCCCCTTACTGTTAAGAATATACATGCTGCCACTTGGTCGTATTATAAACAGGTTCACATTGTCACATTTTACAATAAAAAATAATGACTCAATGAATTTGTTCAACCAAACATCTGATTAGGACATTAAAGGGTTCAAATTTGATATTTAACAAAATATGGTTTGTGAACTTTTTGTGGTAGAAACTAAATACCAAACTATTACTCAAGTTCTGAACTGATATGCAAATCCACAAAGAACTTATTTTAAAGCTTACTGTATTTTTAAAAATCCTTATTCAAACATTTGAAGGAGAAGGAGAAAAAATGACACCACACGATCCACTTTTACATTATTATGACATTTATTGAGCAAATGCTGCTGGGAAATCGTCACGGGATTGCAAACAGTAGCACCTCATTTCTATCTGTATTTAAATTCAAGTCCATCCTATGCATACAGGTCATACATCGTGTTATTGTTATCATTCTCATCATCATTGCTGTTGTGATTTATTATTATTAGTTTTAGTCAGTTGCACTCTGGTAAACATAACAGACACAGATAAAAAGCGTGTTTAAGGCTAGGAGTTTCTTCGGGTTTTTGTTAAGCGTTAACTGCTTCAGTTACTGGATTTATACGGTGGCCTGCTTTTTTTTAAATTTCCCCCCTTCTCTTGCGTCGCTGCGTGTTGTCGAGTATTTGTTTTCCTCTTCGTCTCTTCTTGGCTCAGTTGAGGTCCTCACATGTCGAGTAAGGCTTCTTCAGTAGAGAAAACACGTCTGAGTGGAGGACCTGCCCCACCCCACCCCCACCCCCGACACCCCCCGACCCTCAAAAATAAACGAGAATCTCTCAACTCTTAGAACGATTCCGTCACCCTCCCGCCCAGGTAGCGTCGATTCTTGTACATATTTACTCTTTTTACAGTGTATTCCTACCGTACATTCACATAGGAGAGGAGCGTGCCCCCCCCTCTCCTGAGCCAGCATGCAGAGACCCCCTCCCTCCCTCCCCTGAGCTCAACTGCGACCTGCAGAAAAAGAAAGATAAACATGAAATGTCTCATTCGTTTGCTCCGGGCTGCTTTTTGCAGCAAAGCCTCCCCACCCCCCCACCCACCCCCACACAAAAAAAAAAGCTGTCACTCAACATGCATTGGTGGAATCTGAAGCGTTTAACTTTTTTGCCTTTTTTCTCAGCAGGATTTGTTTCGTACGTTTGAGAGTGGTTATCTGTATTACGTTGCTCTAGCTGTATGATTTTTCTTTGTTATGTTAGTTTGGAGTTGATCGTTTGTCCTCCTGTCATCTCCTCCGGTCGACCGGTCCGCTCAGTCGCCCTCGGTCACCTGCTTGATGGTCTGGATGGAGTGTTTCTCCACCTTCTTGGTGGACACCAGCGTCTCCTCCACTTCTTCAGGCGCTTCCTCCACTTCCTTGACCGTCTCGGTCACAGTGACAGATTTGGTGATGTGTTTGGAGCCGTCCTCTCCCGTGGTGATGGTCTCCACAGTTTTGGTTATGACCACCTTCTGGCTGCCGTCTTCCTTAACGGGGCTGTCATCCATCCCGTTGGCCATCACGTCATCTTCAATCTCCTCCTTCTCTTCGGGGCTGCTCTTGTCTATGTCGCCATTCATGGCAACCTCCTTCTTCTCTACTTCTTTGTCCTCCGCTGAATCACTCTTTTTCTCCGGTTTATCTTCAGCAGCCTTAGGAACCTCAGGCTTAGCGGTTTCTGTCTTTGGGGATTCGGCCTTTGGGGATTCAGCTTTTGGGGATTCGGCCTTTGGGGTTTCAGCTTTTGGGGATTCGGCCTTTGGGGTTTCAGCTTTTGGGGATTCGGCCTTTGGGGTTTCAGCTTTTGGGGATTCGGCCTTTGGGGATTCAGCTTTTGGGGATTCGGCCTTTGGGGTTTCAGCTTTTGGGGTTTCGGCCTTTGGGGATTCAGCTTTTGGGGATCCTGGCTTGGGAGAGACAGCTTTAGGGGATTCAGATTTAGGGGATCCCGCCTTTGGTGAAACTACTTTTGGGGATTCGGCTTTTGGCGATACGGCTTTTGGGGATCCTGGCTTCGGAGAAACTGCTTTAGGGGATTCAGCTTTAGGGGAATCCGCTTTTAGAGAATCTGGTCTTTGAGAAATGGCTTTTGGAGGTTCAGCTTTGGGGGATTCTGGTTTGGGAGACAGAGCTTTAGGTGATTCAGCTTTAGGGGACTCAGCTTTTAGAGAATCTGGTCTTTGAGAAATGGCTTTTGGAGGTTCAGCTTTAGGTGATTCAGCTTTAGGGGACTCAGCTTTTGGGGACTCTGGCCTTGGAGAAACAGCTTTAGGGGATCCGGCTTTTGGAGATTCTGACATAGGGGACTCACCTTTCGGTGAGCTGGGTTTTGGGGACCCACCCTTTGGTGAACCTTCTTTGGGGGACTCAGGCTTTAGAGATGTAGGCTTGGGAGACTCAGCTTTAGGAGACTCGGCTTTAGGAGACACAGCTTTAGGAGACTCGGCTCTAGGAGACACAGCTTTAGGAGACTCGGCTCTAGGAGACACAGCTTTAAGAGACAGAGCTTTAGGAGACTCAGCTTTAGGAGACAGAGCTTTAGGAGACACAGCTTTAGGAGACAGAGCTTTAGGAGACTCAGCTTTAGGAGACACAGCTTTAGGAGACATAGGTTTGGGAGACACAGGTTTAGGAGACTCGGCTTTAGGAGACACAGCTTTAGGAGACACAGGTTTAGGAGACTCAGCTTTAGGAGACACAGCTTTAGGAGACTCAGCTCTGGGAGACTCAGACTTGGGGGATCCAGGCTTTGGGATCAGTGACTTTGGAGGTTCCAGTTTTGATTCCTCTGCCTTCTTGGTCTCAGGCTTTGCAGCTTCTGTTCCCGGAGCTTCTGTCTTGACAATGACCTCTTCAGATTTCTTCTCTTCTTTTTCACTAACTTCCTTTATGCCTTCGTCTGTTTCCTGTTTTTCCTCTTTCTCTTCTCCGGTTTTAGCTGCTTTGTCACTGTCTGCATCTTCATGCTGACCATCGTCTTCATCAGCGGTCTCTTCCTCCTCTCCTCCACTGCCGTCTTTGACTGCGGTCTTCTCCTGGTCCGGCATGGCTTTAGATTCTGGAGCTTTGGCGCACAGCACTGTCTCCTCCACTTCCTCTACTCCCTCTTCTCCTTCATCACTTCCCTCTGCATCATCCTCTTTCCCATCCTCAACTTCTTCCTTCTCTACTTCCTCAACATCTCCTGCTTGCCCCTCATCCTCTTCATCCCCTCCTTTTGCGTCATCTTCCTCCTCCTGTGCAGCTGGTGCACTTGAGCTAACTTTGGCGTCAGTGGCGGCTACAATTTCCTCCTCTATGACCTCGCTCTCCTCTTCTTCCTCCTCATCCTCTGCTTCTTCTTCTTCTGCCTCTTCCTCATCTTCATCTAGGTCCTCCTCTCCTCCATCTCTAAGTGTGGAGGATAGCTCGAGTGCAATCTCGGCCAGGGCCTCCTCCATGTCACACTTGTCATCCTCCACCCGTGTTTCCTCGATGATCTCCTCCACAAACTTGTGCTGCACCTTCAGCTTCGGAGGTTCCGATTTAGGCTTTGAGATTCTCGTGGAGGTTACGGACTGGCGATAAGGGAAAGTGTTGAAGTGGGTCTCCTCGCCCTCAAGGAGTTTCCTAAAGACAAAGAGTTGTGCTTTTAAATCATCACCTTGTTTTATGGCAAAGGGTAGAAAGTGTGCATAAATGAACGAAAATGTGAATTTTAATTTCAGTATTCTCACCTATATGCAGCAATCTCAATGTCTAAGGCCATCTTGACATTGAGCAGGTCCTGGTACTCGCGCAGGTGGCGAGCCATCTCCCATTTGGTGCTCTTGAGCTCATTATCCAGCTGGTGAATGGTCTCCTGGGGGAGGGAAAAACCGCAGAGACAACAAAAGGTTGATTAAGTGGCATGATGCTGAGTGAAGGGCAAATTATGTTTTTTTCAAAAACATCCATGGAGTTTAAAAAGTATTCCCAAATGTGCTAAATTTGTTTAAACTACCCTGTGTTCCCTTTAACATATGCTGGCGCAATGGAGTCTTTTGGGGTTTGGGAATGCTTGGTTTTCAAGGGCAGCCCCCGCACTCGCAAAAGCACCCCACCCTAAAATCACAATGAAGCAGGGAGAGAGCCAAGAACGCATCGATCCATGCCTCTGACTCAGCAAGAGAGAGAGAGAGAGAGAGAGAGAGAGAGAGAGAGAGAGACTGCTGCAGTGTCCCCCTTTCACCATTTCTTATCATCTCGTGCTTGAAAAGGAAAGTCACTGCTGAGGATTTGCGGCGCAGTGATGACGCGGTCCCAGCAAACGTTACTCAGCAGAAAATGCTCCCTTAGTCATGATCTGTGTTTTACAGTTAAAAATCCATGATTTAGTAATAAAAGATACTTTTTTTTAAACCCATCGTCATTTTTGAACCACTATCATTCTATTCCATTGTGTTTAAAATACAGAAAATATAAGTAATTTGTCGAGAATCGTCAATTAAGCGCCCTGTATGATAATGAGAGTAATAACAATAATATTAATTATAGTATTATTAATAAGTGTATTGCTCTCCTACCTGCAGGCTGGACAGGTCGTTGTTGTGACGGTCGTCGATGTCGTTCAGCTGCCTCTCCAGCGAGTCTCGGGTCCCGCGGATGGACTCCAGCTCCACGGTCTTGGTCTGCAGCTGGCGCCGGTAGTCGGTTATCTCGTCGCGGGCTGACTTGATGGCGTCCTTGTTCTGATCCGCAGCCTCGGAGAGCTTGGCGTAGCGGCACACGAACCAGCTTTCCACCTGCTGCAGGTTCTGCTGGGAGTGACCCTCCAGCTCGCAGCGGATCTCCCGCAGCGCATCCGTGATGTCCGCCTTCAGGGGGTCTTTCCTCTCCACGGTCACCTGGGACTCCTGGATCTGGGCGATGAGGTCGCAGACCTCTTCCTCGTGGTTGTTCCGGATGAAGGCGATCTCATCCTGCAGCGACTGAACTTTCTTGTCCAACTCGGACTTCGACAACTCCGAGTCGCCGGTGTCCTTCTTCAGGACGCGGATGATGGCCTCGGTCTCTTCCCGGATGCGAGCTTCTTCGTCCATGCGGTCCCTCAGCCGCTGCATGTCCTCCTCGATGTGGTCGGTGTCGAACTGGATCTGCGCTTTGTCGTGGTGGATCTGCTCCAGGACGGAGCGCAGCTCCTGCAGCTCCTGGTCGTAGAGGTCGCCCAGCTGGGACTTTGAGACCTGCTTCTGCCGCAGAGCCTGGATCTCCGTCTCGATCTGCTGGTTCTGCTGCTCCAGGTAGTGCACCTTGTCGATGTAAACCGCGAAGCGGTCGTTGAGCCCCTGGAGTTGCTCTTTCTCGCTAGATCGCTTGTAATCTCCGTTCAGCATGGAGGTCTGATTGTAATCAACGCTGTCGGCGGAGCCGAACACCGCGGAGCCGTAAGCCCGGGACACCGGCATGTTCGCGCTCCTCTTGTAAGACGCGCTCACGGTGGAGCCGGGGCTTGCCCGGGACCAGGACTGGGAGCGGTAGCCGCTGGACTGGGTGCCGCTGGAGCGGCCGTAGCCGTAGCCGGTCGTCCTAGTATCCATGCCCCTCCTGAAGGGGCTTCCTATACTTTCCACCGGATAACTCATCCGGTCGGTGTACCGTTTGAGAGGTGCGCAGTGATGGAGAGGCTCGGTCCAGGCGAGGATGTGGGTGGATGTGTGTGTTGGAGGTGTATGGCTCACTCAGCGACTGATGGCTGATCCGCCTGCTCCTTATATACTCTGTGGGAGGCTGCGCCGCTAACGAGGCAGGTCCAAAATGCTGGATTCCATCCATCGACGGAGGGAGGGGGTGAGCGTGATCCTCTCAGAGAGACTCCTAATGGTCCCGGTACCGATGAGTCCTAACCAAGTGGGATGGGATAGATAGATAGATAGATAGATAGATAGATAGATAGATAGATAGATAGATAGATAGATAGATAGATAGATAGATAGATAGATAGATAGATAGATAGATAGATAGATAGATAGATAGATAGATAGATAGATAGATAGATAGATAGATAGATAGATAGATAGATAGATAGATAGATAGATAGATAGATAGATAGATAGATAGATAGATAGATGGATGGATGGATGGATGGAAAAATAATTAAAGATTGTTTGGGTTTGGGTTGGAACAAAAAACTTTGTTTTTAAAGTAAAAAAAACAGACATTTCCATTATGTTATTTTCCTTCAGAGACAATCCTGTGATTTCAGCACCACGGACAGCGACCGCTGGTTTCCCTGCTCCCTGTTTTACAGCTCACTGTGAATAAGGGATGTCATGTCATACATTCCTTATCACCTCAAAACAAGGAGGTTATTCCAACTGATCTAAGAATATATATAAATCTACAAAATCATTATACAATCATGCCAACTAGTCACATTTTATTTTAGAGTGGAATATATATATTTTTTCAGAATTATGGATACGGATTAAGGATATGCATTCTTTAGAAATTTAAAAGCTAATTTTAATTTCGTGTTCGGCTCTTTGGTTGAGCACTTTGAGTCACTATTTCATAATGAATAATGTGACTGAACCTGTTTTTAATATGACCCAGTGGCAGAGTGTCTATGCTATACAATAAGGGGCCAAGAATGGAGCTCTGGGGGGCAACACAGGTCAAAGGGGCCACTGAGGAACTGACATTAACCATGGCTATTGAGAAGGTCCATTTCAATAAGTAGGAATTTTTTTTGCATAATAAATCAAATTAGGACAACAGAATTATGTAATTTGATACAACCAAAATTGACTAATAAGGGTCAAATTTTTTTTTTCAAAACATGCCTCACCAAAAGGTTGAGCTTAATCCAAATAAAATCACATTTCCACAAAAATTTTAAATTTCAGAATGAAATAATTTCACATGGCAGAGTTTATTACCTCTTGAACACCTGCTTGACCAATGGTGTCTGAGATATTAAATCATAATATATCTTTCTATGTCCAAAAAAAAAATATGGATAAAATATGCAAACAAATAATTTTCCAGTTTTTTGTTTTTTTTCTTGGTGAGGACATTAAAGGGTTAATAGATGCGGAATCATCAGTTTTAACTCAGTTTAAATCATTGAGTCCTGAATGCATCCAGTTGTATCTAATTATACAGCAGGTTTTGGTCTTTATTTACACATCCCTTCCAAAAAACAAAACATTGTATTCTTAGAGTAGTTTGAAGAGTGGGTGGGGTAATCTCCTGCAGAGGTTTGGTGCATTTTTTAATCTTTTGTATTCGAACACACATATTTCTGCATACATTTGTAGCATTGCTAACATTTGACACCCTGCAGACGCATCAGCACACATCTTATTCTCGTGTTGAGAGTCTCGGGGGTTAACTTTTTCTGTAAGAGGCACATGGGATTCATGGCTTGTCCATCCTAATTGCTGAGACATTTTCCATCCTCTCATCAGAGTGGGCCGCCTGTCTGGGGGCTCGGCCTCTCCAACAGGTTATTGATCCCTAATCAATCGTGACACTTTGCCTAGATCTCAAAATCACTGCGGTCAATGGGAGAGGATTATCAATTGTTGGAGTAAATGTAGTGAAAAAAAAACAAAAAACGCTGCATTATTGCTTTTAAAATGATTCCGTACAGTAGGAGCCAATAAAGATAATAAACTGCAATTTCTTTAAGTGTCAGTTTGTGCTCTCTTACACGAGTATCCTGCTTGATATGAGCCCCACATGTGAGCAGAGAGGCTATTCCGATTTCCCACACTGAATTCATTGTTTGCCATTCATCACCTGTCGACATTTTTATGATCCTCTTCAAGTGCAAGATTTATTTAAGGAGATTCTATGCACCAAACATGGCCCATTTTAGACTGCACCAGAGAAAAAACGGACAGACAGAGACAAGAAAAGACGGCTACATTGACTTCTACCTCATGTGTGTGTCCGTCTATTTTAAGAACCAATATATATGTTCAGTTA